>JAVIAB010000145.1:18469538-18782038 GCA_032433765.1 Megaustenia siamemsis | reverse complement strand
TAGGGTCAAGGGCAAGGGCGGGAAGAGTCAAGGTTGAATGTTGTCAGATTCAGGGTTAAATTTGGTCAGAGTCAGGGTTAAATGTGGTAGGAGTCAGGGTTAAATGTGGTAGGAGTCAGGGTTAAATGTGGTAGCAGTCAGGGTTAAAAGTGGTAGCAGTCAGAGTTAAATGTGGTCAGAGTCAGGGTCAAATGTGATAGGAGTCAGGGTTAAATGTGGTCAGAGTCAGGGTCAAATGTGGTAGGAGTCAGGGTTAAATGTGGTCAGAGTCGGGTAAATGTGGTCAGAGTCAGGGTCAAATGTGGTAGGAGTTAGGGTTATATGTGATCAGAGTTAGGGGTAATGAGTCAGGGTTAAATGTGGTCAGAGTCAGGGTTAAATGTGGTAGCAGTCAGGGTTATATGTGGTCAGAGTCAGGGGTAATGAGTCAGGGTTAAATGTGGTCAGAGTCAGGGTTAAATGTGGTCAGAGTAAGGGTTAAATGTGATCAGAATCAAGGTTAAATGTGGAAGGAGTCAGGGTTAAATGTGGTCAGTCAGGGTTAAATGTGGTAAGAGTCAGGGTTAAATGTGGTCAGAGTCAGGGTTAAATGTGATAGGAGTCAGGGTTAAATGTGGTCAGTCAGGGTTAAATGTGGTCAGTCAGGGTTAAATGTGGTCAATCAGGGTTAAATGTGATAGGAGTCAGGGTTAAATGTGGTCAGAGTCAGGGTTAAATGTTGTCAGAGTAAGGGTTAATGTGGTAGGAGTCAGGGTTAAATGTGGTCAGAGTCAGGGTTAAATGTGGTAAGAGTCAGGGTTAAATGTTGTCAGAGTAAGGGTTAATGTGATAGGAGTCAGGGTTAAATGTGGTCAGAGTCAGGGTTAAATGTGGTAAGAGTCAGGGTTAAATGTGGTAAGAGTAAGGGTTAAATGTCGTAGGAGTCAGGGTTAAATGTGGTCAGTAAAAGTAAAGAGCCCCCGTCACGCCAAGTGGTGTATAGGAAATATGGTGTTAGTGACCATATATTTTACAGACCTTCAGCACATGATTTTTGGGGTGATGTAGTCGGTGTTACGCCCGAGATGCTTTACTTTCCCTGACAAAATGCCGGTACCCATTTAAGACAAAATGTGGTCAGAGTCAGGGTTAAATGTTTTGATTGTTACGGTCGAACACGGTCGGTCACTGTCTGATATCTGACAACGTAGGCCAGAATCTGTGATCAGACACCACTCCATATTTTAGCAGTGTGTTTAGTCAATATATCTAGCCCTGGATAACATAGTAGGGATAACAAGAGAGGGCAACCATGTACTCAAAGATGCCACGCTGAAGTCGGATGTTATTGAGTTATTCAGTTGTTTGCAGGTGGTCATCACTGCACTCCGAACATGTCCATAGGTGCTCAGATCCCCTTCTCAGTTATTGAGTTATTTGCCGGTCATCATCATTGCACTCTGAACATGTCCATAGGTGCTCAGATCCCCTCTTCATTAAGTCCCGCAGTGTCCAGCGACTGACAACTCCAGTTCTGTGTTGGTTGGTAAGTCTTCTTACACGCCCACTAAGTTTCTCGTTTTTGGCTGTGCCCATCTTAACTCCCACCTCTTTCATCCGAAGGAGTGATGTGGACTCATGGTTGTCGAAGTCCTGTGCCCTTCCCATATTTCGGAGGACATTGATGAAGTCCGCCTGATCCATTGGTTGACCGTCTTCAATGACAGCGTAGGTAGTCAACCTGTCCGCTCTTTCATTTTCCCATACTCCTGTACTTAAATCGGATTACGGGCCGAAAGGAGCAATTAACCCACAACAACGTATCTATCTATCTTATAGATTAACGTCCCTTTAAAGGCTGATGAGAAGATTTATTCTTCATTTCTTTATTAGTCATTGATATAAAAACAGGTCAATGAATGTAAATATTTGGGAACTTTGTTAACCTCACACGGAAGATGTACAAAAGAGGTGAGATGTAGAATGTCTGGGGCAAAAGCAGCTTTACAAAAAAAAATGAGGAAAATACTATGCAATCTATTCTTGACAATAGAAACAAGAAAAAGAATTCTTAAATGTTACGTAGAGCCAGTCTTAACATACGGATGCGAGTCATGGACAATAGGACAAGAGACAAGAAAATCACTGGAGTCTGTAGAAATGTGGTTTTACAGAAGAATGTTGAGAATACCGTGGACAGCTAAGAAGAGTAATGAAAACGTTCTGAAAGAGGTCAAAGCAAAAAGAAAGCTACTTTCCAATATTAGGAAGAGACAATCATCATTTTTTGGCCATGTAATGAGAAGAGAACAACTTGAATATATTGTAACAACTGGAAAAATTGAGGGACGAAGAGATAGAGGGAAGCAAAGAGAAAAAAATAACAGACAGCTTAAGAGAATGGTTTGGCAGAAGGTCAACAACAGAAATGATAAATAGCTGCCGAGATCGAAAGTTGTGGAGAGACATGATCACCTACGTCACTAGGCCCGATAATTGATGATGATGATGATGATGATGATGATGATTAGTCATTGGGTAAGCTTCAGAAAGTAAGAAAGAATGAGGCTTTTAAAAAGGTGAAAATGAAGAAAGAATTTTTTCTTATAAATTAAACAAGACATGTGTGAACATATAAAGGGACTTGACTAGTTACTGAAAGTCATCGTGTAGGGGTAAGAAACGAACGCAAAAGAGGACGGGGTTGACAAAATTAATGTGGACAGACAATATCAAGAAATAGAAACGAGAAGCTATGGCCGAGTTCTCTTTTACTTTTCTTCGACGTTATTATTTTACCGACGAGAGGAGATAGCGTATGTTATCTGTTGCTCTTATGTTGTATTTTCATGTTGTCTCCTAGTGTGACGAATATTTCATTAAACCATATTTTTCTTAGTCGGACTTTGGGTCTGGTGTTCTCGTAGCGTTTATTGGAGGTTCCTCATGTATTGTTTTGATCGGCCTGTTTTACCACTTAGCCAAACCATTTTATCTGTTGTTTTTTATTGTATTCTATGGCAGGAATTATTTCTTCTTTTGTTTTCTCTTATCAGTTCTTCATTTATCTTGTCTCTGTTTCCTGTCAAGCGAAATGAAAACAAAACACACAAAAATTGTATGGTTAAAGCTTTCCGTAAGAAGTGATCAACACAAATTAGAACAACGATTCAGCTCAATAAGTCTTCAGCAGTAACAAACAAACAAACAACACACACAGAGATGGGTAATAAAAATAATAATAATAATTTTAAATAAATTTAATAAAATTGTTTATTTTAAACACCTATCTATGCGTGTTGTATGTTTGGGTACCGACCACATTACCTCACATATCATGTGCTGAAGGTCTATAAAAGTTATGGTCACATATTCACTATATGCCCACTTGGCGTGATGGGGCTCTTTACTTTTGTAACTTTAACTATGACATGTTCTTCCAACGTTGTAATCATGTGTTAATATTTCGTCTTCAGCCTTGTCTTTTTTTTCCTTGCGCCTCCTTGTCATCATTAATTTGATACATCATTTTTATCATGCCACTTCTAAAATAGAAACAACACTGTTTGAACGGAAATTCCAGCTCTGATATTTTTAACTCTAAATTAACTCTTACGTTCTGTTTTCTCCGCTGTCCAATTAATAAAGACATATCGTCCCGAACGCCGATTTATGTCTCCTAGCGCCTGTATGGAAAAATAGTCTGATCACATCTTTCTGTTATTCTTTCATCGAAAGAATTTTTTTTCTTAGAAAAATAACATTTTCCGCCTGAGATGGCTATCATCACTGCGTTAGGCGAAACCGAGACATTTATATCACCATCAATACGTGCCAGGTTTTGTTAATCATGAGAATGTCGCTATATATTTTTTATTGAGTTTAGACAAGAAAGTAATAAGCCGTGAGATATACCTTAAAACAGCTCGCAATCTTTGCTTTCTTAAGTCACGAATTAACCATCAATTCCGTGCCAAACTTTTCTGACACTGATCTTAAATTATATTCTGTTTAATCCACCGACAGTACTTTCATTAAGAAAGGAAAGTACTCGGCAATTTCTCAAAACAATTATGTATTTTCCCCCCTACGCTTCCTTCGTCACGTCATGACGTGAACATTGTAATTAAGACTTTATGTAAATTGAAAAGGTATAGAGAAAAATGCATTAAGGAAAATAAATATATCATTTCTGTCACAAATAATAATAATAGATAATTACCTCTAGTTGCTAATTGTTACGGAAAAATGTCTGTATTCTTTATTCCTAGTTTGCCTTTTAGTATTGAGATAAGAGGTAGTTTGCGATCTTTTGCTCTATGGTTGGAGTTTTTTTTGCTGTCATTTAAAAAAAAGGTTCTTGTTTCTTAATATCCATTTTTTTCTTCGAGAACTGTCTCTCCTTCTATTGTGTTCGTAACGTTTGTTTTTCACAATGTATTAACATCTATACACATAATATCATGGCTAACACTGAAAATAGCAAAATGGTATATCTTCTCAACATTCATGTATGGTACAGAAACATGGACATTAGACAAGAAAACGGAACAGAAAATTGAAGCTTTTGAAATGTGGATTTATAGAAGGATAGGTAGAATTGGATGGAAAGAAAAGAAAACAAACGAGGAAGTCTTAAAACAACTAAAAATAAAAGGTGAACTACTAAACACAATTCAAACAAGACAAATGAGATTTTTGGGCCATGTTAAAAGGCACGGTAGCCAACTAAAAGTAATCTTTGAAGGCAAAATACAGGGTAAAAGAGGCAGAGGCAGACCAAGACAGTCAGTCAGTGACAACCTGCACTATCAAAGCAAGAGACAGAGTGAAATGACGCTCCAAAGTAGCCAACCTTCGATGCGCAGACAGTGAGAATGAGAACGCTTGTTGATAACTGTGAGATTGGTGTCTATAAGCCAATTCTTGTTACTGTTTCAATCTTTTTATATGTCCATGTTTTGCTATCCTTTCCATCCTTTGCTCCATTTTTCTGCTGTCACAAAACATTCAAGCTTTTCTCTTCTCATTTTGTTTCTTATTCGTTGACACCCCCCCCCTCCCTTTTTTTCTATCCTTCCTCATTCCCCTTCCAGCGTCGAGGAAAGATGTAGCTAACGGCCAGTTTGCTATTCTGTTGAATTCTACTGCTGTTAATCTTCTTAGTCTCTACCTTGTTGCTACAGGATTCAAAATATTATCTTTATTCTTTTAAGCCGTCATTAGTATTCTCATATTTATTCTTTTAAGCCGTCATTAGTATTCTCATATTTATTCTTTTAAGCCGTCATTAGTATTCTCATATTTATTCTTTTAAGCCGTCATTAGTATTCTCATATTTATTCTTTTAAGCTGTCATTAGTATTCTCATATTTATTCTTTTAAATCGTCATTATTATTCTCATATTTATTCTTTTAAGCCGTCATTATTATTCTCATATTTATTCTTTTAAGCCGTCATTAGTATTCTCATATTTATTCTTTTAAGCCGTCATTAGTATTCTCATATTTATTCTTTTAAGCCGTCATTAGTATTCTCATATTTATTCTTTTAAGCCGTCATTAGTATTCTCATATTTATTCTTTTAAGCCGTCATTAGTATTCTCATATTTATTCTTTTAAGCCGTCAATGGTATTCTCATCTTTATTCTTTACAAAACTCTACAAGTCAATCTTCAGCCGAACAGTGTTCTGCCTACGAAAGACACGGATGAAAAACTCGAGAGAATAAGAAAAAAATAGTCTTATAATCTTTAGTTCGGAATGGCGTCACCACAGTTGGGGCATTCCCGTATCCGCTCTGCCGCCCGTTCCAGCAACCATCGATATATTCGTCTACGGATTGTTCCTGCCCTGCGTTAATTGAACTTTAAGATCGTAAAAGAACCGAGAAAGAGCTAGTAATAATTCTCGCCATAAAATGGGAGCCGCGATAGCAAAAAAGTAAATCTCCTTAGGAGATCCAAGCCCTTGTGCATTTGTCTGATGCACAGTGAGAATGAAGGACAAGGGGTAGGGTTCGATCCCAGCCGACGGCTACCGGGTTCACCCAGCCTTAAATGGATACTGTATTTTTTTTTCTGGGAAAGTGAAGCGGCACGGGCGTAATAACGACCACATAACCCCAAAAGTCATGTGCTGAAGGTCTGTAAAATTTATGGTCACTAACACAATATTCCCTATACGCTACTTGGCGTGACGGGGACTCTTTACTTTACTTACAGAATATACAAAGAAACAGCATATAAAATGGTTTGGCCCACGTGATAAGACAGAAAGACCAAAACACAAGACAACGAGACTTTAATGAACGTTGCGAGAACACATGCCTCAAGGATCGACCACGAAAAGGATGAATTTATGGAATATTATAAGCAGTAGAAAACATAACAGCAGCAGAGGCCAACAGAAGAGCAAAAGATGGATTGATGGAATATTATAAACACTAGGAAACATAACAGCAGCAGAGGCCAACAGAAGAGCAAAATACCAAAAATGATATCTCCCCTCGACGCTGAAAGTGAAGACAGGAAAGAAGATAAAGGTAAAGATGAATTCTATATAAATAGATCATCATCATCACCATGTGCCAAACCGGTTGGCGTAGGCGATCAGGTCCCATCACAAACTTCTATCTGCCATGACACTAGGCTAACAAGTATTTTCTCTCTCTGTCGTCCTCGATCTCTCTCTCCCTGTATTTTGGCAGTTGTAACCAAGTATTCCAACTTTCCTCTTCTCATGATGTGTTATAAAAAATGCTAATTGTCTCTTTCTGATGTTTCATAGTAGCCTCCTTTTTGTGTTGGCCTCTTTGATAATTTCCTCATTGTTTTTTAGCTGTCCAGGGACATTCTTCTGAGAAATCCCATCTCTGTGGCCTCATATATTCTTTTCATTTCTTTTTTATGGTCCATGATTCGCTTCATTAGGTCAGAATTGGCTCTATATAGCACCGATGAACTCTCTTTCTCTCTTCTATTGACATAGACGTGTTGCATAAGATGATATTCATTGTCTGAAATGCTATTATGGCTTGAGCTATTCTGCTTTTTATTCCTGTAGTGAATATTTCGATCTTATATTATTATTGTGCCCAAGTATTTGAAGCGCTGCACTATCATCATAATCATCAAGTACCGGGCCTGCTGGCGTAGGTGATCATGTCTCTCCACAACTTTCGATCTCGACAGTCTCCATCTCTCTCTCTCTCTCTCTCTCTCTCTCTCTCTCTCTCTCTCTCTCTCTCTCTCTGCGATCAAGACTCAATCAGAGTAGGAATCTAGACTCTCCCAAGAAAGTCAGCTGCTGCTTAAGCGAATAGATTGCCCCATATAGTTTCTCTTCCAGGGAGGTGGGCGTGGACCACATTGCTCTTCTCAGGTCTGTGTACTGGGGGCAATCCTGTAGAACATGTTTTGTAGTCATGTTGTCCAGTGTACAGTGACATAGGGAGCCGCGATAGCTCAGTGGTTAGTGAACTGGACTACAAAGGACAAGGGTAGGGTTCGATCCCAATCGACGGCTTTCGGGTTCACCCAGCCTTAAATGGGTACCGGAATTTTTCTGGGAAAGTAAAGCGGCATTGGCGTTATGCCGACCACATTACCCCAAAAATCATGCGCCGAAGGTCTTTTAAATATATGGTCACTAACACCATATTCCCTCTACGCCACTTCGCGACGTTTACAGTGGCATAGACTGGTTGTACCTATTTTGAATTTGGTGAACATGTGATTTCTTATTCTATTGTGGCGAAGTGCGTAGGCGAAGTATGATGACTTGATCTCTCCTTGATAGTTGGTGGTATCCGTCACTCTCGTTATGATTTGGGCGTTCTCGTTTCCATTTTTCATGGAACTGACCATTGAGGATGGATTTGGCTTCATCATAACTGAGCGGATGGTTCTCTTGTGGTAATCTCCCTCCCTCTTTAGCTAATTTGTCTACCTGTTCGTTCCCGTGTATATTACAGTGTGATGGTATCCACTGAATGACTACTCTCTGGAAGTTATTGCATATTTGGTCCAGGGTTGTTCTCAAGTCATCTTGTTCATCTCGACAGCTATTTATAATCTCTGTTGTTGACCTTCTGCCAAGCCATTCTCTTAAGCTGTCTGGTATTTTTTTTCTCTTTGCTTCCCTCTATCTCTTCGTCCCTCAATTTTCCCAGTTGTTACAATATATTCCAGCTGTTCTCTTCTCATTACATGGCCAAAAAATGATGATTGTCATTGCACTATAAATATATAGTTTTAAGAAATATAGAGACAATGAACGGGGAGTGTACATAAATTAATGAATTCCTTCGTTTACGATCACCCTATGATTGAAGGCTCACACCTATTCGCCATCCTCAAAAGGACGTTAAGTGGACGCGTCTGCGTTGTGTTGTTGTTGCAGTAAAGTATCCCCGTCACACCAAGTAACGTATAGGGAATATGGTGTTTTACCATAAATTTTACAGACCTTCGGCACATGATTTTTGGGGTAATGTGGTCGGTATTACGCCCGTGCATGCCAAACTAGACAGATTAGTCTGTTTCTGGAGGCACTACAGACAGGTGGAGTAGGGTTTGGATCGCTCTTGTTCACCGACCCTGGCACAAACTATCAGCTATGGGTCACTAACAGCTACCAGCTCTTCTACTATGTGGCGTCTTTGCCTTCTAATTAATGAATTAAATATCAAATTAATTTACTGACAGGATAACTGAATTCATCATCATTTGCTTTACCGGTTGGTACATGCGATCATGTCCTTCCACAATCTTCTATCTACAGTGCATCGTATCTGTTCTGTTGTTGACTATTTTCCATGCCACGACACCAAGCTATCCAGTTGTTTCTCTCTTTGTATTCCGCGATCTCTCTTTCCTTTTATTTTGCCAGTTGTAACCAAGTATTCTAACTTAATAATAACTAAATATAATAGGATGTGAGATTTGTAAACTAGTGCCTGAAATAAGAAAATAAAAATCATAGACATAGGAATGCTGAAAAGGGAAATAATTACTTACTGGGGGTAATAATGAGCTCTTCATTGAAGATGTATAGAGCCTGAAAATAAAATAAACAAGCAGATAATGCATAATTTATTTGCGAACAAATAAGAGAAATAAGAAATAAGAGAAATAAGAGATAATTATTTGGTTGTTGAAATCGAAGTAAATCACGACTGATCCTATAACAGTGGACAGAAGTAGTATTATATGAAGGCAATGGATATGAAGACGGTGAATAATAAGAATGTGGTGAATAATAAGAATGTGGTGAATAATAAGAATGTGGTGAATAATAAGAATGTGGTGAATAATAAGAATGTGGTGAATAATAAGAATGCGGTGAATAATAAGAATGCGGTGAATAATAAGAATGCGGTGAATAATAAGAAAGTGGTGAATAATAAGAATGTGGTGAATAATAAGAATGTGGTGAATAATAAGAATGTGGTGAATAATAAGAATGTGATGAATAATAAGAATGTGGTGAATAATAAGAAGATTGTGAGTAATAAGAAGATTGTGAGTAATAAGAAGATTGTGAGTAATAAGAAGATTGTGAGTAATAAGAAGAAAATGGATAATAAGAAGATTGTGAGTGAGGATGGTGAAGAATAATAAGATTGTGAATAATAAGGTGGTAAATAATAAGATGATTGTGAGTAATAAGATAATGAAAAAATAAGAAGATGGTGAATAATAAGAAGATTGTCAGTAAGGATGGTGAATAATAAGAAAATGAATAATAAGAAGATTGTCAGTAAGGATGGTGAATAATAAGATGATTGTGAGTAATAAGATGATGAATAATAAGAAGATTGTCAGTAAGGATGGTGAATAATAAGAAGATTGTCAGTAAGGATGGTGAATAATAAGATGATTGTGAGTAATAAGATGATGAATAATAAGAAGATTGTCAGTAAGGATGGTGAATAATAAGATGATTGTGAGTAATAAGATGATGAATAATAAGAAGATTGTCAGTAAGGATGGTGAATAATAAGAAGGTGATGAATAATAAGAAGATTGTGAGTAATAAGATGGTGAATAATAAGATGATTATGAGTAATAAGATGCTGCATAATAAGATGATTGGGTGTAATAAGATAATGAAAAAATAAGAAGATGCTGAATAACAAGAAGATGGTGAATATTAAGACGACGGTGAATAATAAGAAGATGAATACTAAGAAAATGGTGAATCATATGACGAAGGTGAATAAGAAGAAGATTGTGAGTAATATGAAGATGACATTTTTACACCAGGAAAGATACGTATACAAGCATTTTTACACCAGGAAAGACACTTTTCCAAACATTTTTACATCAGGAAAGACACTTTTCCAAACATTTTTACACCAGGAAAGACACTTTTCCAAACATTTTTACACCAGGAAAGACACTTTTCCAAACATTTTTACACCAGTAAAAAGATACGTTTACAAGCATTTTTACACCAGGAAAGACACTTTTCCAAACATTTTTACACCAGGAAAGACACTTTTCCAAACATTTTTACACCAGTAAAAAGATACGTTTACAAGCATTTTTACACCAGGAAAGACACTTTTCCAAACATTTTTACACCAGGAAAGACACTTTTCCAAACATTTTGACACCAGTAAAAAGATACGTTTACAAGCATTTTTACACCAGGAAAGACACTTTTCCAAACATTTTTACACCAGGAAAGACACTTTTCCAAACATTTTTACACCAGTAAAAAGATACGTTTACAAGCATTTTTACACCAGGAAAGACACTTTTCCAAACATTTTTACACCAGGAAAGAAACTTTTCCAAACATTTTTACACCAGGAAAGACACTTTTCCAAACATTTTTACACCAGGAAAGACACTTTTCCAAACATTTTTACACCAGTAAAAAGATACGTTTACAAGCATTTTTTACACCAGAAAGGACACTATTCAAACTATTTGAACACTGTTTTAAAATTACTGTTTTGTCTTTCAAAATTGTGATAACAGAATTTTTAATAAAAAAATGTTTTATGCATTTAATAATGGAAAGGGGGGGGGGGGGAATGAAAAATGAAACTTAGCTCAAAACACTTTTCACGATAGAAAAGAAGAAAGGCTGTTTGCACTCCAACGGAATGAAAAGAAAAAAAATAATAAACATTTCAAACTCTTTTAAACACCGAAAGAAGAAAAACAAAAAAGACGAAGAATTGAATGCCGTCTGCACAGCAAGGATTAAAGAGGAAATAAAAAAAGAGGGGAGGAGGGGGGGGGATATATGAAAGCCGTTTATGCAGCTCGTGAAAGAATAAGTTCGTTTTTTTTTTTTCATTTTTAATGAAGACAGATTTTAAAATTATGTTGACGAAGACCGGTTTCTTTCTTCTCGTTTAATTTGAAGTTGAGAGTGAAGATAAGCACCTTTCTTTAAATAAATATACTGGGAGACTGGTTGGTTTTGAGGAAAGACGCCGGCCTCGAGACAGAGAGGTTGTGGGTTCAAATCCCGGCTGCACAAGTTGGGATTTTTATTTATAATTTCTCTCCGCGGCAACCACCCATAGTCTCAGCAGCAAGGCCCGGCTTGAAACGTCAATTAATCATCGACGGAAAAAAATATAAGTACCTCTGTAGACGGAGTTATCTGCCTGCGCGGCGAGGGCGAGGGACCTCTGTGCATATGGCTGCCAGGGGAAAAGCGGATTAACACGCAAAATTCAGTTCCTAGTCTCTAGGGACTTCGTCAGAGGTAAAAGGTGACGAACGAAAACAATATAGATATATGAAGAAATAAGGTGATAAAGACGATCAACAGTCACGAGTGGAGAAGAGACATTTTTATCCCATGTACATAAAATGAAAGGAGGCGAAGGCGCACCTCGGACCAGCAGAGCTGGAAGTTGTCAGCCACCCACAGCTGATGGCTTGCCTCAGAATCGGTGAACTAGAACCGTCCACACCCTGCTCCATCTCTCCGTGGTGCCTCCAGTAACAGACTAACCTGTCTAGTTTGGCCAAACGAGTAGGGGTAGAAGAGGGAAGACAACCCGGTACTAAAAAAAACTTCATGCTGAAGCCGGATATGTCGGGCCGAAAGGCACGAATATCACAGTTTTACTGCAAATCACAACACAGCACAGACACACATATTTAACGTTCTTTTAAGGGCGGATGATGAAGAGGTGTATTTTTCTAATCATCGGGTGAACGTAAGCAAAAAAGCTCAGTAAGAAAGATTATCAGCTTTAATTTTCCTCAACCATACTTTAGCTCCTAAGTGCACTGTAAATTGTTCTCAGCCTTATTTTAATACGCAAATTCATAGTTAAAAAAAAAAGGTTTCCCATAGTACCTAAGTGCACTGTAAATTGTTCTAAATTGTTCTAAGCCTTATTTTAATACGTAAATTCATAGTAAAAAAAAGGTTTCCCATAGTACCTAAGTGCACTGTAAATTGTTCTAAGCCTTATTTTCATACGTAAATTCATAGTAAAAAAAAAAGGTTTCCCATAGTACCTAAGTGCACTGTGAAAATACATTATGTTCAAACTTATTTTAGTTCCTATGTGCACAGTAAAAACAGGATTATCCTCAACCTTATTTTAGTTCCAAAGTGCAGAGTAAAGAAAAAAAAAACGATTGTTCTCAGCCTTTTGTAATATTTGATTGCACAGTTAAAGGAGGTTTTCCATATTATTTAAGTGCACAGTAAAATTGATTAACCTGAACCTTACTTTACTTCTTGTGTGCACAGTAAAAAAGGATTATTCTCAACATTATTGTAATACCTCAGTGCAGTTAAAAAGGGTTCCTATAGTACTTAAGTGCCCAGTAAAAATGGATTATCCGCAACCTTATCTTAGTTCCTATCTTCACAGTAAAACAGGATTACCCTCAACCATATATTAGTTCCCGTGTGGACAGCAAAATAGGATTATTCTCAACCTTACTGGTACCTTTATGCACAGTAAATAAATATTTACCTCACTCTTACTTTACCGTGATGCACAGTAAATAAATATTATTCTCGCTCATATTTTACTGTGATGCACAGTAAATAAATATTTACCTCACTCTTACTTTACCGTTATGCACAGTAAATACATATTATTCTCGCTCATATTTTACTGTTATGCACAGTAAATAAATATTTACCTCACTCTTACTTTACCGTTATGCACAGTAAATACATATTATTCTCGCTCATATTTTGCCGTGATGCACAGTAAATAAATATTATTCTCGCTCATATTTTACCGTGATGCACAGTAAATAAATATTATTCTCGCTCATATTTTACCGTGATGCACAGTAAATAAATATTATTCTCGCTCTTATTCTAACATCGATGTGTACAGTAAAATGACTATTCTCACCCACATTTAGACAGTGCAAATAGTATGTGTTTTTTTTTCAATATTGCATACATATGACATATATGCATCACTTCCACCGACGTGTGCGCCTCTGGACATCATTAATAAGTAAGAAGAAATAGCTCGCTAGCTCAAGGCTTGTGCCATCTCCGTACAGCTTGTCAACCAGGTATCGTACAGGTGATTGTCACACCTTTAGACATTAATTACCTGTAGAAAACGTTCGTCAGCTTGTGCCATCTCTGTACAGCTTGTCCACCAGGTATCGTACAGGTGATAGTCACACCTCTAGACATTAATTACCTGTAGAAAACGTTCGTCAGCTTGTGCCATCTCTGTACAGCTTGTCCACCAGGTATCGTACAGGTGATTGTCACACCTCTAGACATTAATTACCTGTAGAAAACATTCGTCAGCTTGTGCCATCTCTGTACAGCTTGTCCACCAGGTATCGTACAGGTGATTGTCACACCTCTAGACATTAATTACCTGTAGAAAACGTTCGTCAGCTTGTGCCATCTCTGTACAGCTTGTCCACCAGGTATCGTACAGGTGATTGTCACACCTCTAGACATTAATTACCTGTAGAAAACGTTCGTCAGCTTGTGCCATCTCCGTACAGCTTGTCCAGGTATCGTACCGGTGATAGTCACACCTCTAGACATTAATTACCTGTAGAAAACGTTCGTCAGCTTGAAACATATAATAAACACATCATCATCATCATCATCATCGAGTGCCATCTCCGCATCTAAGGTTGGCTACCATGGAGCGCCATTCTTCTCTGTCTCTTGCTTTGATGGTGCAGGTTGTCATAGGCTGGTTTGTCCATCTTTTGAAGTTACTCGTCCATGTTAGTCTTGGTCTGCCTCTGCCTTTTTTATCTTGTATTTTCCTCTCTATGATTACTTTTTATAGGCTGTTGTGTCTTTTAACATGGCCAAAAAATTGCATTTGTCTTGTTCTAATTGTGTTTAGTAGTTCTCTTTTCATTTTTAGTTGTTTTAAAACTTCATCGATTATTTTCTTTTCCTTCCATCTAATTCTACCTATTCTTCTATATATTCACATTTAATAAACATATAAGAAACATATAATAAATATAAAATGGTGTTGAGCAGCTAGACTAACAGAAAGACAAGACAAAGTACAGCGTTTCGGCGAAAGCTTTCATCGGGTTTATCAAACAAACTATACACGTTAAACACAGAAACACAGCACAACGACACAGCTTCAAAAATGTCGGAAAGAATAGCAGGAAAGACGGTGGCCAGGATTTCCGGATTTCCGGTTGAAAGATAATAGGACAGGTAGGATTTATCTAGACCAAAGGAATCAAATATATAAGTAATATAATTATCTTTTTTTATATTTGATATATATTGAGGATAGGGGACTGGTTGGTCTCGAGGCAAGACGCCGCCCTCGAGATGGAGAGGTTGTGTGTTCAAATCCCGACTAGTTGGGATTTTTATTTATGATTTCTCTCTGCGGCAACCACCCCTGATCTCAGCAGCGAGGCCCGGCTTGAAACGTCAATTACTCATCGACGGAAAACAATATGAGTACCTCTGAAGACGGAGTTATCTGCCTGTGCGGCGAGGGACCCCTGTGCACACGGCTGCCAGGGAAAACGGATTAACATGCAAAATTCAGATCCTAGTCTCTAGGGACTTCGTCAGAGGTAAAAGCTGGCGAACGAAAAAAAAAGGATTGACGATATAGTGGAAGAAGATAAGAAGAGCAATGCAAATGTCATGAAAGAAGATAAGAAGAGCAATGAAAATTTCATGTAAGAAGCTAAGAAGAGCAATGAAAATGTCATGTAAGAAGCGAAGAAGAGCAATGAAAATGTCATGAAAGAAGCTAAGAAGAGCAATGAAAATGTCATGTAAGAAGCTAAGAAGAACAATGAAAATGTCATGTAAGAAGCTAAGAAGAGCAATGAAAATGTCATGTAAGAAGCTAAGAAGAGCAATGAAAATGTCATGAAAGAAGCTAAGAAGAGCAATGAAAATGTCATGTAAGAAGCTAAGAAGAGCAATGAAAATGTCATGTAAGAAGCTAAGAAGAGCAATGAAAATGTCATGTAAGAAGCTAAGAAGAGCAATGAAAATGTCATGAAAGAAGCTAAGAAGAGCAATGAAAATGTCATGTAAGAAGCTAAGAAGAGCAATAAAAATGTCATGTAAGAAGCTAAGAAGAGCAATGAAAATGTCACGAAAGAAGCTAAGAAGAGCAATGAAAATGTCATGTAAGAAGCTAAGAAGAGCAATAAAAATGTCATGAAAGAAGATAAAGCAATAAAGAGAGCTAATTTCCAATATTATGAAGAAACAATTATCATTTTTGTGGCCATGTAATGAGAAGAGAACAACTGGAATATAACAACTGAGAATATTGAGGGACGAAGAGATAGAGGGAAGCAAAGAGAAAAGATACCAGACAGCTTAAGAGAATGGTTTGGTAGAAGGTCAACAACAGAAATGATAAATAGCTATCGAGATCGAAAGTTGTGGAGAGACATGGTCACCTACACCTGTTGGAATTGTACGTGATGGTGATAATCTGTGCTTCTGTCAACTTAAAGCTGGTATCATCTCCACACAGTTTGACCCGTATTGTCATGATGATGCGCCTTACCTGCTCTTCCTATGTTACATGTACATACGATAGATTTGCTGCAAATCATGTCCACTTTATACAGAAATATTTTCTGTACATTATGTACACAGTAGTGCAATCATTATCATGTGCCATACTGCTTGGCGTAGGCGATCATGTCCTTCCACAATCTTGTACCCACATTGCATCGCATCATTTCTGTTATTGACTGTTTTCCATGCCATGACACCAAACTATATAGTATCTTCTCTCTTTGCTGCCTGTAATCTCTCTTTCCCTGTATTTTGCCAGTTGTAATCATGTATCCCAACATTCCTCTTCTCATAAAGTTCCCCAAAAATGTTGTTTCTTTCTGATGTTTTCTTTTTAAAGAGCTACCTTTTTATGTTGGCCTCTTTGAGAATTTTCTCGTTGGTCTGTTTAGCTGTTCAGGGAACTTTCAACATCCTGGTAATGTTCAACTTAACTTCTGAGAAATTCTATCTCTGTGGCCTCTAATATTTTTTTTCATTTGTTTGTCTACTGCACATGATTTGTTTCCATAGGTCAGAATTGGTTCTATACAGCACCGATGAACTATCTTTCTCACTTCTGTTGACAAAGGCTTGCTGCATAAGACGCTTTTCATTTTCTGAAACGCTATTTTGGCCTGAGCTATTCTGCTTTTTATTTATGTGGTGCATCTTCCATCTGATGTTATTATTGTGCCCAAGTATTTGACGCTCTCCACTTGTTTCAGATTTGTCTTGTTTATTTTTATGCTGCATGATGGTGATGATTGTTTCTTCGATATAACCATTACTTCTGTTTTCTTACTATTCAGACTGAGACCTTTCTTGTTACTTTCTTTTACTATAAAGCTTTTATTTCTTGTAGTTCATTCTCTATCTCTCCTATTAAGACTGTCTCATCCGCATATCGCTAATCGTTAACCTAATAGTACAATATTCTCTGAATTATACCAACTTAACAAAATAGAAGCACAATTCATAAACTTTGAAGATGTGTAGAAATAAAAATTCACAATCGAAAATGGAAAAATAATGGTCATATGCCGCTGCCTGGGCTAATTAAAAATTAAAAATGGGCAATATGTCCCATTTACAAGAGTAATTTATGTTTCTATATTCCTCCCCCCCCCCCCCCCCCCCAAGACGCATTAACTCTTTCAGTACGAAAGCTTTTTATCAATGCAACGGAAGACATTTCAGCTACAAAATGTTCCATGGTTTTAAGTACATATTTATATTTGTCTAACATCGTCTTCTTCTATCTTTCAGCCCCATGTGGAGCATAGGTCTTCAACAAACACTTTCCAAGCCGTTCTGTTTCTTGTCATTCTTTTAAGATCGTTCCATGCCTTCCCCATCATCTTCATCTCTGCTTCTGTCTGTCTTCTCCAAGAATTCTTTGGTCTTCCTCCTTGTCTTTTCCCCTGGGGATTCCAAAAAAGGGCTTCTTGTGTAAAACTCTCAGTTTATTTCTGTAGTTTGTGCCCTATCCAGCGCCATCGTCTTCGCTGTATCTCTTTATCCACTGCTATTTGACTGGTACATTTCCATAATTCTATGTTAGTGATTTTGTCCATCCTTTTATTCTGCGTAAGCATCCATTAATGAAAGTATCTTCATGATTGTAAATTTTGTTGTTCCCCATATTTCACAGCCTAGGACTGACATTGGAGTTGAACATTTTTATTTTTGTATTTAACCTAATTTCTTTGGACTTCCATGTGTTTCCCAGTGCAACAAAAGCTCCTCTTGCTTTTGATGTCCTTATTTTGCAATCATTTTCTGTTCCTCCCTCTTTATCTATAAGTACTACCCGGATAATTTATCTAACATATGTCATATTATTTATGAATTTTTTCGATAATTGTTAAAGTTAATATATTTCACCAATACCAAGATGATACAAGACATAAAAAGAATATGGGTTGATGACGGTTCACACTAATCAAATTGAGAGTGACGTACTGTGCGTCGAAACGTACGGAGAGAGTTATCGGAGTTAACGGGGCTCTTTACTATTTTTACTTATTTCTTTCTCATTTGACCACCTTCATCTTATTGTTTATCCTGTCGTTTATTCTCCTTATATGTTCTAATAAAGTTAACGGAGTTCGTGTACTGAACTAAGAAGAATTGTGGGAACATAGAGATAACGTCTCTAATATAAAACCGAATTTATTCTAATTTACACGTGTTTGAACGCCCAATTTTTTTCAGGTTGTCTAACTCCAACTCCGTTCTCCTCTATCACTACCTTCATTCTCCATTCATTACAAGTAGTGACGTCACAAAATAAAACAAGTGTCGGATTCGTTGAAATTCCCGTATTCAGAATCGCCCGAGAGTCATTTATATCTCTCTCCCGGTCGAGAAGGACAGTTTTGAGTACCAACAACTGTCACGGCGTCATTACTAATTGAAATCAATTAATATAATTACACAGTAATTAAATTTATACCGTCTGTAATTAGCTTTTTTTAAACATATATTTACAATGAAAAGCAAACTGAGACAAAATGATAATTTATTTTTGTTCTTTATTTTTAGTTTTTTTGTTTTTGTTTTTTGTCAAATGAGTAGTAGACTGTTAGAATTGTTTTGTTTTTACAATAATTCTGACGACGAGTTATTTATTTAATTCTCTGTCTATGAATCGACTGTAGTTGCGCTAGCTTTCGTTAACTTTTTTATTTTCCTGTTATTCATAAAATGCAAATATCTTTGGATTGCACATGTTTTAACAATTATTTACTTCCACCACTTTTATCTTCTGCTTCATCCTTCTATAATCTACTTATATTTTTCTTCGTTTTATTGATTTGTTCTTTCTTTCTTTCTTTGTCTTTTTGTTGTAATTCCTTCTTTGTTTTACTGTAATTCTTTCTTTCCTTCTTTCTTTCCTTCTTCCTTTTTTTCTTATTTTCTTTTTTTGTTTCATTCGTTATTTATTTCTTCTTTTAATTCTTTCTTTCTTTCTTTCTTTATGTATTTATTTATTTATTCTTTCTTTCTTTTTTCTTTCTTCCATTCTTAGTTTCTCTCACCCGACAACGACTAAAAGAAAGAATGGTCGTCTGCATCACCTTCCCTTAAAGAGACGATAAAGTTGGCGAAGGGGCGTTGTGTTCTGGTGTGCAGTAGAACTGGGATATTTGTGCCCAGCCCATCCGATTTCAACAAGGCGTATCAGAGTACCAGGCTGCCCTCCCTAATTTTTTTTTTTCTCTACCTGTTTGACAAAACTAAATATTCTGTTTCCAGAAATACCACTGAGAGGTGGAACAGGGTCTTGACCCACTATGGTTTTCCGCCGTTCCTGGCGTATGTAGTTAGCCATTAGTCTCTGACCCTTCTCAACTCATTTGCTTTCCGGAAAAAGGTGGGAGGGTGAAGAGGGGTGGACCAAGCGTTGACCACCGTCTTCTCCCCTTTTCCTTTGTTTATTTCTTTCTCATACAGGAGGTTGGGTTCGATCCTGATCAACGGCTTCTGGGTTCACCCTGCCATTAAAATTGGTACAGAATTTTTTTTTCTGGGAAAGTAAAGCGGCACGGTCGTAATACCGACCACATTACCCAAAAATCATGTGCCGAAGGTCTAGAATAATTATGGTCACTAACACCATATTCGGATGACACAGTCTTAATAGCAGAGACTGAGAACGAACTACAAGAAATGATAGACATAATAGTAGAAGAAAGCAACAAGAAAGGACTCAGTCTGAATAGTAAGAAAACAGAAGTAATGGTTATATCGAAGAAACAATCATCACCATCATGCAGCATAAAAATAAACGAGACAAATCTAAAACAAGTGCAACGTTTCAAATACTTGGGCACAATAATAACATCAGATGGGAGATGCACCACATAAATAAAAAGCAGAATAGCTCAGGCCAAAATATCATTTAAGAAAATGAAAAATATCTTATGCAACAAATCTATGTCAATAAAAATGAGAAAGAGAGTTCATCAGTGCTATATAGAACCAATTCTGATCTATAGAAGCGAATCATGGACAGTAGACAAACAAATGAAAAGACGATTAGAGGCCACAGAGATGGGATATCTCAGAAGAATGTTGAAAGTTCCCTGGACAGATAAAAAGACCAATGAGGAAGTTCTCAAAGAGGCCAACACAAAAAGGGAGCTCTTAAAAAACACCAGAAAGATACAATCAACATTTTTCGGGCACATCATGAGAAGAGGAAAGTTGGAATACTTGGTTACAACTGACAAAATAAAAGAAAAGAGAGATCGCGGACGACAAAGGGAGAAAATACTGGATAGCTTGGTGTCATGGCATGGAAAACAGTCAACAACAGAACTGATACGATGCACTGTAGATAGAAGATTGTGGAGGGACATGATCGCCTACGCCAACCGGCACGGTACATGATGATGAACACCATATTCCCTATACGCCACTTGACGTGACGGGCTCTTTACTTTTTTACTCATTTTTTTTCTTCCTCGTTTGACCACTTGTAATTTTGTATCCTGTTGTTAATTCTTCTTATGTGTTCCTGTATTCCCTCTTCTTGTCTGCCTTGCCCCGTCTTTGCAAAAAATTATTTGTAACTCTTGTTGTAGTTTACGATCGATATCTAATATTTCTTGTTAGATAAGTCAGAATCAGAAATGACTTGTTGGTCTCGGGGCAAGACGCCGGCTTCGAGACAGACAGGTTGTGGGTTCAAATCCCGGCTACACCGGTTGGGATTTTTATTTATGATTTCTCTCTGCGGCAACCACCCCTGGTCTCAGCAGCGAGGTCCGGCTTAAAACGTCAATTACGCATCGACGGAAAAATTATGAGCACCTCTGAAGTCGGAGTTATCTGCCTGTGCGGCGAGGGACCCCTGTGCACACAGCTGCCAGGGAAAAATGGATTAACACGCAAAATTCAGTTCCTAGTCGCTAGGGACTTCGTCAGAGGTAAAAGCTGGCGAACAAAGAAAAAAGAAAAATGATATAATATAAGAGAATATAATAAGAGAATATAATAAGAGAATATAATAAGAGAATATAATAAGAGAATATAATAAGAGAGGAATTGAAGCAATTCTAGCTACACACAGAAACAAGAAATGGCTTGCAGGCTTATAAAGAATTCCGTGTGAATTCATTGCCATACAAAACATATATTAAAAGAGGAGAAGTTAGAAGAGAAAGAGGCAGACCCAGAGTAAGATGGACAGACGACAAATAAACTGGCTACAACATCAATTAGCAATAAGAGGCTGAACGTTGTATCTTCATGACACTCGAACGGATACAGGAGGAAATGAGGAAATGAGGAAAGAGAGAGAGAGAGCGAGAGTGTGTGTGAGAGTGTGTGTGAGAGAGAGTGAGAGAGAGAGAGTGAGAGTGTGTGTGAGAGAGAGTGAGAGAGAGAGAGTGAGAGTGTGTGTGAGAGTGTGTGTGAGAGAGTGAGAGAGAGAGAGTGAGAGTGTGTGTGAGAGTGTGTGTGAGAGAGAGTGAGAGAGAGAGAGTGAGAGTGAGAGAAAGAGAAACAGTGCGAGAGAGCGAGAGCGCGCGCGAGAGAGAGTGAGAGAAAGAGAGCGAGAGAGAGAGAGTGAGAAAAAGAGAGCGAGAGAGACAGTGAGAGAGAAAGAGAGCGAGAGTGCGAGAAAGAGAGAGCGCGCGAAAGAGAGAGAGCGCAAGAGAGAAAGCGAGAAAGAGAGAGACAGAGAGAGCGTGAAAGAGAGAGAGAGAGAAAGAGGGAGAGAGCGAGAGAGAGAGAGAAAGAACGAGAAAAAGAGCGAGAGAGATAGCGAGAAAGAGAGAGTGAGAAGAGTGAGAGAGAGAGAGAGAGAACGAGAGCGAGCGAGACCGAGCGAGAAAGAGAGAGCGCGGAATGAGTGAGAGAGCGAGAGAGAGAGAGAGATAGATCCAATCTCCTCTAAAAGTGAATGCCCTTATTCATCATCTAAGGTCGTACTAACGTGACTCTTTGTCCTGAGTCGTACTAACGTGAGTCCTGTCTTTTAGTCGTACTAACGTGACTCTTTGTCCTGGTCGTACGAACGTGACTCTTTGTCCTGTCTTTTGGTCGTACGAACGTGAGTACGAACGTGAAACGAACGTGACTCTTTGTCCTGTCTTTTAGTCGTACGAACGTGACTCTTTGTCCTGTCTTTTAGTCGTACGAACGTGACTCTTTGTCCTGTCTTTTAGTCGTACGAACGTGACTCTTTGTCCTGTCTTTTAGTCGTACGAACGTGACTCTTTGTCCTGTCTTTTGGTCGTACGAGCGTGACTCTTTGTCCTGTCTTTTAGTCGTACGAACGTGACTCTTTGAGTCGTACGAACGTGACTCTTTGTCCTGTCTTTTGGTCGTACGAGCGTGACTCTTTGTCCTGTCTTTTAGTCGTACGAACGTGACTCTTTGTCCTGTCTTTTAGTCGTACGAGCGTGACTCTTTGTCCTGTCTTTTAGTCGTACGAGCGTGACTCTTGTCCTGTCTTTAGTCGTACGAACGTGACTCTTTGTCCTGTCTTTTAGTCGTACGAGCGTGACTCTTTGTCCTGTCTTTTAGTCGTACGAACGTGACTCTTTGTCCTGTCTTTTAGTCGTACGAGCGTGACTCTTTGTCCTGTCTTTTAGTCGTACGAGCGTGACTCTTTGTCCTGTCTTTTAGTCGTACGAACGTGACTCTTTGTCCTGTCTTTTGGTCGTACGAACGTGACTCTTTGTCCTGTCTCTTGGTCGTACGAACGTGACTCTTTGTCCTGTCTCTTGGTCGTACGAGCGTGACTCTTTGTCCTGTCTCTTGATAAGAACATCCTGACACAATGCTCGCATGATCGGTACAATCATAATTATAATAATGTAATCTTACTATGTGGGTGTAATGTCTTGATTTTACCCCTAAGTCTGCGCCGTGGCTGACACACTCCATCTTCGGCAGGCTGGTCTTGGTTTGACCACATCATCATCATGTGCCATACCGGTTGGCCTAGGCGATCATGTCCTTCCACAAACTTCTATCTACAGTAAATCGTATCAGTTCTGTTGTTGACTGTTTTCCATGCCATGACACCAAGCCATCTAGTATTTTCTCTCTTTGTCGTCCGCGATTTCTCTTTCCTTTTATTTTTCCAGTTGTAACCAAGTATTCCAACTTTCCTCTGCTCATGATGTGCCCGAAAAATGTTGATTGTTTCTGATGTTTTTTAGGAGCTTCTTTTTTGTGTTTGACCACAGCCATCTATAAATTTACTTAGGCCTGCGGGTTGATAGGGAATTCCCGTGAAACAGCCAACTAGCGTGACGTTATCAGCTTTGCGAGCAAGTGGTGGTCGTGGTTTAGTCTCTGCCCGCGGTGCCTTAGTAAATCTATTGTTGGCTTTGGTTTCACGTTGTGGAGATGTCTGGTTTCATATCATTTGATGTGATGTGAGCTCCATAAATCTAATAGTGTTGTTGTTTTTGCCATACAAAGGGATATGTTTCTTTTATTCTCTCTCTCTCTCTATCTCTCTCGCTCTCTCTCTCTCTCTCTCTCTCTCTCTCTCTCTCTCTGTGTCTGTGCGTGTGTTGTATTCTGCATCAAATTCAATGAGGATAAGCGCTTGACTGGGGAGGGGGAAGAGGGGGGGGGCAGTTGTGATGGAATTAGAGGAAAACGGCCAGAATAGAGATGGAAAGAACACAAGAAAAGAGAGAAGTGGGAAACAAAAAAGAACTGGGATGAGATCTGAAAGAATGGAGAAATGTGAATTTAAAAAAAAAAACGGACGAGAAGTGAAGATTAAAGGAAAAAAGAATAAGATAAGAAGTAACGTTAAAGATGTGGATAAAATATATTAAACGTGAGAAAAAAAAAAAAAGAAAAGAAAAGTAATGTTTAGTTAGTTAGTTGAGTCGGCGGACCATCCTCACTGCACATTGAACATGTCCTTAAGTGATCAGATCTCATCCCCAGTATGTCCCTCAGTTTGTGGAGACTGATGACACACAAATTTTGCTGATTTGTTATTCGGTTGTGTTTCCCGCGCAGCGCTCCTTTCTGACATCCCCAGTTGGGACCTGTTATTTGTAAAGAAATTAGAGATGAATAGTAGAAGTGAAGAGAAATAAAAAGAAAAACGGGACAAAAGTGAAGAGAAACAAAAACAAATACAGGACAAAAGTGAAGAGAAACAAAAACAATTACAGGACAAAAGTGAAGAGAAACAAAAACAAATACAGGACAAATGTGAAGAGAAACAAAAACAAATACAGGACAAAAGTGAAGAGAAACAAAAACAAATACAGGACAAAAGTGCAGAGAAACGAAAAAAAAAGAGAATAAGAGAAGGATGGAAAAGAACAGAAGAGAAGAGAATATTACTTTGTTTACATTTTTACAGTAAAGTTCTAAAAATAAAAACTTCTTCTTTCCTTCCTCATCTGCCTTCCAGCGTCGAGGGGAGATATAATTTGCGGTCTTTTGCTCTTCTGTTCGCCTCTGCTGCTGTTATGTTTCCTAGTGCTTCTAATATTTTGTCGATCCATCTTTTTCGCGGTCAGCCCTTGGGTCTGGTGTTCTCGCAACGTTTATTGAAGACTTGTTGTGTTGTGTTTTGATCTTTCTGCCTTTTCACGTGGCCAAACCATTTTATCTGTTGCTTCTTTATATATTCTATGGCGGGGGCTATTCCTAACTTTTTTCTCAGTTCTTCATTTCTGATCTTATCTCTCAGACTGTTTCCTGTCATTCGCCTAACACATTTCATCTCAGTAGAAGTTATTTTTCTTATTGTTCTTGCATCTAGAGTCCAGGTCTGGTATTGGTAGTACAACGTTGGGATGAAGATTGTATTGCAAAGTTCCCGTTTTGCCTCTAGAGTTATTTCCTTGTTGGGCAATAGTGGTGAGGGTTGTCCAATGATTTAACAAGCTTTGTTGCATCTTGAGTCTGTTTCTGCCGTTTTATGAATGATCGTTTGTCAGTAGACTTCCTATGTATTTAAATTCCTGTGCTTGTTTTAGTTGTTTCCTGTCTAATAACAACTTCACCAACAAATGTAAAAATAGACTGTAATGATAACACGGGCAATAGTTATCATGTTACTATAACTGATTTATCTTGTAAACAAATAAATAAGCCAGTCCTATTCTATAATTTATTATTTGCTCTCTCTCTCTCCACTTCATCTTTTACCACATATATCTAATTCTTGTCCTTCGGGTAACCTCAGTCATTGTCTAATAAAGCTGTAGGTTTTCTCAGATGTTGTCAGTCCATTTTGCTTTCGGTCTGCCACTGGCAGCTCTTTCATCTACTCTTTTAATATCATCTGTGTATGGTACAGAATGTGTATGGTACAGAATGTGTATGGTACAGAATGTGTATGGTACAGAATGTGTATGGTACAGAATGTGTATGGTACAGAATGTGTATGGTACAGAATGTGTATGGTACAGAATGTGTAAGGTACAGAATGTGTATGGTACAGAATGTGTATGGTACAGAATGTGTATGGTACAGAATGTGTACGGTACAGAATGTGTACGGTACAGAATGTGTATGGTACAGAATGTGTAAGGTACAGAATGTGTATGGTACAGAATGTGTATGGTACAGAATGTGTATGGTACAGAATGTGTATGGTACAGAATGTGTATGGTACATAAACTTTTTTCGATCCCACTTCGGACCATATATTGTTCTTCGTTTTTTTCTATTGTTGTTTGTCTGTCAATTTTTCCGAGTGCTAACACATACTTCTTTGTTCTATTATTCCCTACATAAACTTTACCCGTTCTTTCTCGATGAGCAAAACATCTCACTCCATGTCTCTGTATATGGTTCACAATTGATTGAATGTCCAGTCTCTCCCTGTATATATCTCCAGCTCTCTTCCTTTCTCTCCCTCTCCCCCCTCTATATCTTTCTCTCTCACTTACAACAACATTTATGATTATATCTCTTATAGACACTCTCTCTCTACAACACCATTTATGATTATATATCTTCTAGATAATCTCTCACTCTCTCTCTCTTTCTCTCTCACTCTCTCTCTCTCTTTCTCTCTCACTTACAATAACATTTATGAATATATCTCTTATAGACACTCTCTCTCTATCTTTCTCTCTCTCTCTCTACAACACCATTTATGATTATATATATTCTAGATACGCTCTCACTCTCTCTCACTTACAACACCATTTATGATTATATCTCTTCTAGACTCTCTCTCACTCTCTCTCTCACTCTCTCTCACTTATAACACCATTTATGATTATATCTCTTCTAGACTCTCTCTCACTCACTCTCTCACTCTCTCTCACTCTCTCTCTTTCTCTCTCACTTACAATACCATTCATGATTATATCTCTTCTAGACTCTCTCTCACTATTTCTCTTTCTCTCTCACTTACAACACCATTTATGATTATATCTCTTCTAGACACTCTCTCACTCTCTTTCTCTCTCACTTACAACACCGTTAATAATTATATCTCTTCTAGACTCTCTCTCTCTCTCTCTTTCTCTATCACTTACAACACCATTTATAATTATATCTCTTCTAGACTCTCTCACTCTCTCTCTCTCTTTCTCTCTCACTTGCAACACCATTTATAATTATATCTCTTCTAGACACTCTCTCACTCTCTTTCTCTCTCACTTACAACACCATTTATGATTATATCTCTTCTGTACACTCAACGCTTCTCAAACAACTCATCTCTGTGGTGAATACTTTCCTTTTATGTTTTTTTAGCAAGTGACCACGTTTGACGCCGTTAGAACAAGATTGTTTTGCTTTGTTGAAATATTTGTGTAATATATGCGTGCGTGCATGTGTATGTGTGTGTGTGTGTGCGTGTGTGCGTGCGTGCGTGTGTGCGTGTGTGTGTGTGTGAATGTTGAGAAAGAAGGAGCGGGGATTGACCGAGTGAATTGTGTCGTTGAGATCTCCGTAACATGAAGCTATTGCGGAACAAGTTTTACCTTTATCAGCAGACTTTGAAAGTGCGTAATGGCTTTGATACATCAGAAATAGACTCAAGATGCCATGAAACTAGCAAATGGACGGACAGCTGTCACCTCTATTGTCTAACAAGGAAATAACTCTGGACGCAAAACAGTCACTGTACAATACAATCTTCATCACAACGTTGTGCTACCAATGCTAGACCTGGACCCTAGATGCAAGAACAACAAGAAAATAACCTCTACAGAGATGAAATGTGTTAAACAAACGACAGGAAACAATCTGAGAGATAAGATCAGAAATGAAGAAAGGAGAAAAAAATATGAATAATTCCCGCCATAGAATACATAAAAAAAAACCAGATAAACGGTTTGGCCATGTGACAAGGCAGAAAGATCAAAACACAATGCGCCTTCAATAAATTTTTGCGAGAACACGAGACTCAAGGGCCGACCACGAAAAAGATGGATTGGTGGAATATTAGAAACATTAGAAAACGTAACAGCAGCAGTGGTCATCAGAAGAGCAAAAGTCCGAAATTATATCTTCCCTCGACGCTCAAATAGAACTGGACTACAAAGGACAACAGGTAGTTCGATCCCAACCGACGGCTCCGGTTCACCCAGCCTTAAATGGGTACCGGATTTTTTTTTTGGAAAGTAAAGTGGCACGGACGTAATACCGACCACATTACCCCAAAAATCATGTGCTGAAGGTTTGTAAAATTTATGGTCACTAACACCATATTTCCTATACGTCACTTGGTGTGACGGGGGTACTTTACTTTACTCTTTTTTTTCTTTCTTTTTACTTCGAAGCTCAAGTGTAAATGAGGAAGGAAAGGGGATGTTGCAGATGTTTTTCAAAGTAAATAATACAGCAGTAAGCATAAAAAAAGTAAAGAGCCTCCGTCACGCCAAGTGGCGTATAGGGAATATGGTGTTAGTGACCATAAATTTTACAGACCTTCGGCACATCACATGCTTTTTGGGGTAATGTGGTCGGTATTACGCCCGTGCCGCTTTACTTTCCCAGAAAAAAATTCGGTACCCATTTAAGGCTGGGTGAACCCGGAAGCCGTCGGTTGGGATTCAACCCTACACCTTGTCCTTTGTAGTCCAGTTCACTAACCACTGAGCTATCGCTGCTCCCAGGAAGTAAGCATACTTAACTGGAAATTACAAATTTGATGGCTACCCACACACGTTTGAAGACCACTATTCACTGGAAATTACAAATTTGATAGCTACCCACACACGTTTGAAGACCACTGTTCACTGGAAATTACAAATTGGATGGCTACCCATGCACGTTTGAAGACCACTGTTCTAATAATGTTATTATTCACGTAGATACAGTTTGAACATTGCAGTGATCATTTCGTTGAATCTGTGTTTCACAAAACGTAACCACAACATTTACAATATGGAGGTCAGTTTAAAGAATACGACAGCTCTTGCAAACCCTTACAACACAGTGGTGGACATACAAAAAAACGTAACAAACAAATGTCACCACCCGTTGGCACAAGGTGAGAACCGCTCGTTGTAATCTCCAACCAACGAGCTTACAGGCGAGAGGTCACAAGTGTCTCGCCATAAAATAGATACAACCCGAATCGCGAGGAGATAGCGAGCTGTCGAAAATGGCTCACTGTTCCGAGTTAATTAGAATTTATCAACTGTTTTATGCTGTTGAAGAGGAACTAATAAGAGTTAACAGTCTCTCAGTTGAAAAAGATTTAATGGTTGAGACAGTAGGGTCGTTGGGGTGATATTGTTTATGGTTTCCTTTCACTTTTTCCCCTGTTGTTTTATTTTCAGATTAAACGACGCCTTTTTTTGCCTCTATTTATAATATTTCTAAATAAATATTACAGAAATGTATGGGTTATCAGATAAGGCGTCAGAGCCACTTTATAGCTCAGACGTGTTGCTATGTTGTTTGTTGTTCGCTCGTTAGTTGATGAAGACCACACATTTTCTATCCTGTTGTCAGTTTAGTTAAAGATGTCAGATTTGAATACCTGAGCATGCGGTCTTTATTCATCATCATTGAGCGCCGTCTCCGCATCGAAGGTTGGCTAAAATGGAGCGCCATTCCACTCTGTCTCTTGCTTTGATGGTGCAGATTGTCATAGGCTGACATTCCCCTCCAATATTACTTTTATTAGGCTGTTGTGTCTTTCAACATGCCCCAAAAGTTTTATTTGTCTTGTTCTAATTATGTTTAGTAGTTCTCTTTTCGTTTTTAGTTTAGTTTTCTTTTCTTTCCATACAATTCTGCCCATTCTTCTATAAATACACACTTCAAAGGCTTCAATTTTCTGTTCTGTTTTCTTGTCTAATGTCCATGTTTCTGCACCATATAGGAATGTTGAGAAGATATAACATTTTGCTATTCTTAGTTTTAGCCCTGGTGTTATTTCTTATGATGTTAGTATATTTTTCATGACATTAAAATTACTTTTTGCCATACCTATTCTTTTGTTTATATCAATTGTAAATTTTCCATCACTGGTTATAGTCTTTATTCACTAGTCAAGAAATTAGATACAAATCGTAATCAGAGTTTTTTAATGTTAGTTTTTAGACAGTTTATTCTGCGTGTGAGCTGATCAAAATGTAGAGACAAGTGTTTGGTTATTAGCAGGTACAAAACAACTCGATGTTGTGGCCACATACAAGCCTTCTGTGAATATGACTCTTACATTTGACCAGGGCCCGGAATAATATAACGCTATATCATCATCATCACTTACCAGGCCTGCTGGCGTAGGTGATCATGTCCCTCTACAACTTTCGATCTCGACAGTTATTTATCATTTCTGCTGTTGACCTTCTGCCAACCCATTCTTTTAGGCTGTCTTGTATCTTATCTCCTTGCTTCCCTCTTTCTCTTCGTCCCTCAATTTTCCCAGTTGTTACAATACATTCCAGCTGTTTTCTACTGAACACAACAAGACAAATGTGATTCTTGGGCTATGTTAAAAGACACAACAGCCTACTAAAAGTAATCTTGGAGGGGAAAATACAAGGTAAAAGAGGCAGAGGCAGACCAAGACTAACATGGACGAGTAGCATCAAAAGATGAACAAGTCAGCCTATGACAACCTGTACCATCAAAGCAAGAAACAGAGCAGAATGGCGCTCCATGGTAGCCAACCTTCGTTGCGGAGATGGTACCCGATGATGATGAGTATCTTCCTCATTTTTTTGGAAAGCTGCTTTTGCCTGAGCCATTCTGCATCTCACCTCTGTTGTACATCTTCCGTCTGAGGTTAACAAAGTTCCCAAATATTTACATCCATTTACCTGTAAATTGTATAGACAGGTAAAAGTTGCAACTTTTGTGAATCCATTTCAAGAACCTTTCTTGTCTGTCTTTGCTTGATTCTGCTCTTTCGTTTGTATCAAAAGCTGTGTAGCCCATGACCAAAGAGATGAGCGCCATGTACTTCCTTCCGTCTTGTGCCACATTTTCCCACGTTCTTCAATTAAAATTCAAATCTTTCAATAAACCAATGAGAAAATCTTTAAAGTTATAAAAAAAAAAAAGTAAAGAGCCCCCGTCACGCCAAGTGGCGGATAGGGAATATGGTGTTAGTGACCATAAATTTTACAGACCTTCGGCACATGATTTTTGGGGTAATGTGGTCGGTATTACGCCCGTGCCGTTTTGCTTTCCCAGAAAAAAAAATCCGGTACCCATTTAAGGCGCGGTGAACCCGGAAGCCGTCGGTTGGGATCGAACCCTACATCTTGTCCTTTGTAGTCCAGTTCACTAACCACTGAGCTATCACGGCTAGGATCTTTAAAGCCCTTCTGTAAATTCATGTTGTTTGTTTCTTGGTTTGCCTTCGTCACTGAATGTCCCTAGCGAAGTCCAAAGAGACCTACCTCTCCGTGATGTCACTTCTTCCTACTTTTCCCCGCTCACAGCGCTGGAGCAGGTGTGCCATATATGTCGATATTCTCCGACTTTAGAGGTACCCTTATATTTTTATTGTCGAAAGTTGAAACATTTGGATATTTTTTTCCTATTAGTTTTGCCTGGGCAGTGACCGTGTTTAGCCTACTCCTTTCTATTTCCAACTGCCAGCTGTTCTGTATGCCTTTTACACGCAATTTTGTGCAGAAAAATTATCTTATGACCTCCTGTTTTTTGGCTTTAATATAAAGTGAGGTGTACATGTCATTAAACCGTAGCAGTGACTTGTTTTTATAAATTGTGTGGTCTGATTCTGGACGAGCATCCACGCTGAGTGGCTCAAAAGGAAGCAGACGCATTCTGTTTTCTTTTGGTTCCCATTCTTCTTCTTCTTTTTCTTCTTTTCTTCTTCTTTTCTTCTTTTTTCTTCTTCTTTTTCCTCTTTTTTCTTCTTCCTCTTCTTCCTCTTCTTCTTCTTCTTCTTCTTCTTCTTCTTCTTCAGCGGTCATCCGTTTATCCGGCGTGGTTGCGTTATGCCACTAATTTACAGCTAGCTGAGACATCGATGTCTTTCGGCCCGAGACATCCATCTTCGGTATCTTTCTATTGACCGTTCGAGCCCTTAGGGACCCAGATATTCTTTCTCTTATCTAAATTTTTATTTCTAGCAGTTTTCAATCCTTCTAAAAATATTTTATCAAATCTCGCCATTTGTCTCTGTTCTGTGCAAGCAACTCTATCTCATTGAGGGAGCTGATTCCTGCTTTTCTTGTCTCTCTGATCAATGTTCTTCTCCGTGTCTCTCTTGGCCAGCATCTTTTCCTCTTTCCTGTTGTTTCCCACATGAGGGTATGCTTTGCTATTCGGTTATTATATCTCCTCATCATATGTCCAACATATGACCATCGTCTTTTCTTGTTTACTGAAATTAGTGGTTGATTGGCGATTTCTCTAATTTCCTCGTTTGTTTTAAAATCATTCCATGCTATACCAAGTTTATCATTATGTAATAATTTGATTACGTGCGTTGTCTCGTGGGCTTTTCCATGTCCACAGACGTCTTGGATGTTGCTTAAACCAGGAGTTTTCTATCATCATAAATGACAACGTTCTGAAAGAGGCCAAAGCAAAAAGAGAGCTAATTTCCAATATTAGGAAGAAACAATCATCATTTTTTGGCCATGTAATGAGAAGAGAACAACTGGAATATATGGTAACAACTGGGAAAATTGAGGGACGAAGAGATAGAGGGAAGAAAAGAGAAAAAAATACCAGACAGCTTAAGAGAATGGCTTGGCAGAAGGTCAACAACAGAAATGATAAATAAATGTGCGAAATCGAAAGTTGTGGAGAGACATGATCACCTACGCCAGCAGGCCCGGTACTTGATGATGATGATGATACCACGTATATCTTCGATATAGGTAAACTTTTTTTGTTAATAATTGCTTCCAATTTCGTCTGCCTTCTGACGTTTTTCGCCTACTCATTTCGATTTTTAATTGTGAAGAGTTCGGACCCGCCATCTTCCAGTGTTGGGTTGATCAGCTAGTGTTTATGGTAGGCCAGCACTATCCGCTTGCTCCAACACAATCAGCTCCATGGTAGGAGCGTAGCTCCGTTGTGCAAGCTGATTTATCTGCGCTTTCGGTCCAACACATTTGATTTCAGCATGGAATTTTGTTATAACGATTGTATTCCTTTCTTTTTAAGCGTCTTTAAACGCTATGTAGAGCCAGTCTTACATATGGATGTGAATCATGGACAATAGGACAGTAGACAAGAAAATCAGTGGAGGCTGTAGAAATGTGGTTTTACAGAAGAATGTTGAGAATACCATGGACAGTTAAGAAGAGTAATGAAAACGTTCTGAAAGAGGCCAAAGCAAAATGAGAGCTAATTTCCAATATTAGGAAGAGACATTCATCATATTTTGGCCATGTAATGAGAAGAGAACAACTGGAATATATTGTAACAACTGGGAAAATTGAGAGACGAAGAGAAAGAGGGACGCAAAGAGAAAAGATACCAGACAGCGTAAGCTTGGCAGTAGGTCAACAACAGAAATTATAAATAACTGTCGAGATCGAAAGTTGTGGAGAGAAATGATCACCTACGCCAGCAGGCACGGTACCTGATGATGATGATACCCTTTTTGATCCTTACTCGCTTGGGTCAGACTGGTTTGTCTGTTTCCAGGTTTTATTACTGGAAGAGGACGTAAGATCTTTATCAGCTGTGATTCACTTCTTTCTCTTCTTCCCATTACCCCGGAGGTCTTGGGGCACATTTGACAGCGTCGTCAATCTTCTCCATTAATCTCTATCTTCAGTCACTTTTTCGGGACTTTGCGAAGCCGAGATAAACACAAATATCATTTTTCTGGAGATACTACCTGCCCTATTGATTGATTCTCTTGTGCCAAACAGGCACATATTGTCCTGGCTATTGTACTTCTTCGGCCATTTTGTGATTTGAGTTATTTTGTGGTTATCCTTGTATTTATATTTGTTATGATGTACCTGATGACTGCTTTTGCCGAAACACCGTAGTTTGTTTCGTCTCTCTACTTGTTTAGCATGTTTGGGACCATTTTATGCTTATTTTATATGCAAAATTGAAGCATGTCCTTTCTTTGATGCTATCTTCCCATCTCTTTCTCTGCTGACTTCTCCTTCTCTAGCGGTTCACTAATCCTGGCGTAAACAACCAGCTCGAAGTCACTGACTGTCTGTGTATGCACTGATGTGTCTTGTTCACTGTTGAAGAATATGAGAAACGAGTTAATAATTGCTGTGATAGATGAAGAGAACGACTAGAAAACTGAGAGAGTTTGAGAATGACAGTTGGAGATAAGAGAAATCTGCTTTCAGAATTAAAATCTGTCTGTACAGCTCCTCCCTACCCCAACCCCCGCCCTAAGTGTTTGCTTGGACGTGCCACAGTAACCGACTACCGCGATTAAACGAGGCAGTGACGAGTGCTGGGTCCGTTTTGTGCTCTGAGCCACCATGCTGTAGACCTCTCGTGAGTGCTGTTTACTCGGTGAGGGCTCTAACTGGCCGAGGATAAACGAAGACCAGACGCGAAAATCTTTAGTTAAATCAACTATCCTGTTACAAAGCCGCGAGTGTCTGTTTGTCCATCAGATAGATCTTGTACAGAGCGAACAGACACTGCGCATGTCTGCCGAGCTCTCCCGGCTTAAAAACCCTTTCATTCACTTAAATTTATCCTCGAGTAGGGACAGTACGGCATCGACAGTCAGGGAGATCAAAGCATGGCCCAGACAAACCATACGGCACCACCCAAGTGAAGGACAGATATATACATTTTATTTTAAGTGAGGGGAAAAAAACACACATGAATTTTCGCACTCGTCATGTTGCTCGGTTTTTGAAGCTTCTGAAAATAAAGTATTCTATTATAATTTGAAAGGAATGGGATTGTAACACGCGATAGATTCATTAATGTATCCTTCTATTCATTCATTATTTGATTAGTGTTCTCTGTATCTCTATCGCCAATTCTGTGCCTCAACTTCTATCTATCTATCTATCTATCTATCTATCTATCTATCTATCTATCTATCTATCTATCTATCTATCTATCTATCTATCTATCTATCTATCTATCTATCTATCTATCTATCTATCTATCTATCTATCTATCTATCTATCTATCTATCTATCTATCTATCTATCTATCTATCTATCTATCTATCTATCTATCTATCTATCTATCTATCTATCTATCTATCTATCTATCTATCTATCTATCTATCTATCTATCTATCTATCTATCTATCTATCTATCTATCTATCTATCTATCTATCTATCTATCTATCTATCTATCTATCTATCTATCTATCTATCTATCTATCTATCTATCTGTCTATCTGTCTATCTGTCTATCTATCTATCTGTCTATCTATCTGTCTATCTGTCTGTCTGTCTTTCTTTCTTTTTCTGTCTTTCCCTGTCTTGTCTATCTGTCTGTCTTTCTGTCTCTACGTCTGTCTGTCAGTCTATCTGTTTCTGTGGTTCTCTGTCAATCTATGAATTATTGCTAAATTATTTAACTTTCCTCGTACTTTTCCAAAGAAAAAAAAACAGCAAGATATTCTCTGCTTCTTTTCTCTGTATTTTGTATTCCTTATATTCCATTTGTTTTTTTTTCCTTATTTACCTGATTATATTTATATGATCAATTTGTTCCAGATATACGCTCTTAGAATGTAATTTTCCGTTTGTGTTCCACAAAATTGTGTTTGGAGAGGATCAAATATTTTATACAGCGGTTTTCAAATTTCTATTTCGAGATGGCACTTTACAATTAGTATTTGTAAGCAGGTTTTGAGTACTTCCTTAACTATTGAATAAATAAATGCTATCATTATGCTTTTTATTCCATTCTGTGATGTCCTGGGGGTTTTCAATGCAGATGGAGAATGTAGGCCGCGTGCACAATGCATTTACTACAAGGTTTTCGTTTTCTAAAGTTTGTATTTCCAGAAAAGGAAAGAAAGGAAGAAAGACATGTAAGAAAGAAAGAAAGAACGAAGGAAAGAAAGACTTGTAAGAAAGAAAGACTTGTAAAAAAAGAAAGAACGAAAGAAAGAAGGAAAGAAAAAAGAAAGAAAGAAAGAAAGACTTGTAAGAAAGAAATAACGAAAGAAAGAAGAAAGAAAGAAAGAAAGAAAGAAAGAAAGAAAGAAAGAAAGAAAGAAAGAAAGAAAGAAAGAAAGAAAGAAAAAAGAAATAGGCTCAGAAAGATTTTAAGAAATGAAATTTTGTTTGAACACGAGAGTATTTAATAATTTGGCTCAGTTGGTTTTATGAAATGCTAACTTGTGTTTGGCCACCAATCTTTAATAATTTGGCTCAAGTTGGTTTGTATGAAATGCTAACTTGTGTGTTTGGCCACGAATCTGTGATAATTTGGCTCAAGTTGGTTTGTATGAAATGCTAACTTGTGTGTTTTACCACGAATCTGTGATAATTTTGGCTCGGGTAGCTTTGTATTTTTTTTCAATGGAAATAAGAAAACGGGTTCTTAATTTTTATGTTGATCCAATGTTGAAGTATGGCTGCAAATCATGGACACTTGAGCAACAGACAAGAAAATCTTTGCAAACTACATTTCTATGGCTTTAAAAGAGAATATAGATTTTTTTTTTTTTTTTTGTTCGCCAGCTATGACGAAGTCCCTAGAGACTAGGAACTGAATTTTGCGTGTTAATCCGTTTATCCCTGGCAGCCGTGTGCACAGGGGTCCCTCGCCGCACAGGCAGATATCTCCGTCTTCGGGGGTACTCAATGAGTAATTGACGTTTCAAGCGGGACCTCGCTGCTGAGATCAGGGGTGGTTGCCTAGGAAAAATCGCTAATACAAATCCCAACTCGTACAGCCGGGATTTGAACCCACAACCTCTGTCGCGAGGCCGATGTCTTGCCTCGAGACCAACCAGTCCCCCCGAATATTGATATTACTATGGACGGATATAACGAGTATTGAGAACGTTATAAGAGAAGCTTAATCACAAAGAGAGATTACTTGCAACATCGGAATGGAACATTCTTAATTTTTTTTTTATCCAGGCATGGGAGAAACGAACATATTGTGGCAACTGGAAAAAGCTGAGGGAAGAAGAGGTAGATAGATACTGAGAGGAAAGATAACAGAGAGTTGAAGAGAATGGTTTTACAGGATGTCGACAGCAAAAATTATAAACAGCTATGGAGATAGAAAGTTTTGGAGAGACGTGATCATTTGCATCAGCTGGCACGGTGTTTGATGAAGATGATAGTGAATGATTGCGTTCGCCCGAAGACTAAAGGAATACATCTCTTCATCATCCGCCCTTCAAAGGACGTTACGTGGGTGTGTCTGCGTTGTGTTGTGGTTTGCAGTATAACTGTGATATTTGTGCCTTTCGGCCCAACACATCCGACTTCAGCACGACATTTTTTTAGTACCGGATTGTCTTCCCTCTTCGAACCCTACACTTCTGGCCAGACTAGACAGGTTAGTCTGTTACTGCAGGCACCACGGAGAGGTGGATCAGGGTCTGGATGGTTCTGGTACACCGATCCTGGCGCAAACCATCAGCTATGGGTCGCTGACAGTTCCCAGCTGGGAGGCGCCTTTGCTTCCATATCGGATGATGATGACGACGATGATTATTATTATTCTATTCAATACATCCCCTAATGAATCGATTACCCGTTTCGTCTATACATCTTCATCATCATCATGTACCCTGCCGGTTGGCGTAGGCGATCATGTCCCTCCACAATCTTCTATCCACAGTGCATTGTATCAGTTCTGTTGTTGACTGTTTTCCATGCCATGACACCAAGCTATCCAGTATTTTCTCCCTTTGTCGTCCGCGATCTCTCTTTCCTTTTATTTTGCCAGTTGTAACCAAGTATTCCAACTTTCCTCTTCTCATGATGTGCCCGAAAAATGTTGATTGCTTCTTTCTGGTGTTTTTTAAGAGCTCTCTTTTTGTGTTGGCCTCTTTGAGAACTTCCTCATTGATCTTTTTATCTGTCCAGGAAACTTTCAACATTCTTCTTAGAAATCCCATCTCTGTGGCCTCTAACCGTGTTTTCATTTGTTTGTCTACTGTCCATGATTCACTTCCATAGGTCAGAATTGGTTCTATATAGCACTGATAAACTCTCTTTCTCATTTTTATTGACATAGATTTGTTGCATAAGATATTTTTCATTTTCTGAAATGCTATTTTGTTCTGAGCTATTCTGCTTTTTATTTCTGTGGTGCATCTCCCATCTGATGTTATTAATGTGCCCAAGTATTTGAAACGTTGCACTATACATCTTCAACAGTTAATAATATACAATTTGCTAATATGGCATCTGGTTTATAACTGTGATGTTGTATCACTCCACACGTCAACTGAATTAAGTTATTGATAACTTCACTCTCTTTCAAAGTTAAAACACCCTCGGGTGGCAAAATCTGAATATACACCGTGTAGCCCCTTGACGCGTCATCTTCACAACACACCAGGTTGTAACCTCTCGTCCCTTCCTCTTTCACCTTTCACCCAGCGAACTTTAATTGTAAATATTTGTAGCATTAATCACCAGTAAACATACTACATTCTAAATTCTTAACACTTCATTTACACTGACTGTAGTTTATTCAATTCGTGCGGATTCTTCCAGACGAGTGAATATCAAAAGCAACACACCTAAACCCCCATTTCTTTTGGCCATACGTGCTCGGGATTTCTCTACCTTGAGTACGCAATTGGTGTTCATTTTTAACTGCGTGAATTGGGATTTTTGAAATGGCAAAGTATTTAGAACTGTCCGCTCGCGCAATTTACTGTCGGAAACAATGAACAAAAATATCTAGAGAGCGACCTCAAATTCGCGATTTTGACACTGATTTTTAAGAGTAAATCACTAGGCCCAGTCTTTGAATAAGCTTCACGGAACATGTACCCTGCCCGTTGGTTCCTTTATTATTTCGATTCACGATTATCAATACACGGCGGTGCTAGATTCAGATGACGACTTTGTATATATTTTTTGTTGGTGTCTATTCATCTTCTATATGTTGTAGCCCTCTTAATTTCTCTCAAACGACCCTTCTGTCATGTCCAGGACTCAAAGAGCACACAACCCTCGGGACTTTATGCAAGAAAAGATAACCCGTATTTAGTTAAGGGCCTCATTTATTTCCCGCACAAAGACTACCTGTCCGCTCTTCCAATCGCGTAATTCAGACCCAGCCATACTTAGTTCACACTCCAAAGGTCCTGGTTTTATAATTTATTAGAATTAGTGCTCAGATGCCCCATAACTCCCAGCACTTTTTCTTTCCGTCCGTCTTTTTTTTTTTTTTTATTAACCATATTATTTTTTTTTATCGTTAAAAATTTCCGCTTCTATGGATGTCGAATCGGAGATTTTCGAAGGTGAGGGTTAAAAAAAAAATGTAAGGTTTTAGTCAAGTTATTTATTTATTTATTTATTTTTTTTTTACGACAGTAAAATAATTATTGTGAAACGTTTGAGTTTTATGGGCGCAGTTATAGCCGAAGTTCCCCCGTTTAAAATTACGCTGATTTTTAATAACGAGCATTGCTGTGAAACGAGAGTCGTAAAGTCGTAATTTTGATTCCGGTCGTAGTTTTGGTAAGTGGAAATAGAGAAAAGCAGGAATCGAACTTGTAAATACGTGGGACGAAAGGGAGGGGGGAGGGGAAAGATGAAAATATGGAGGAAGTGGAGTTCTGGAGTTTGGGACAGAAGAACTAGAGAAGAGAGGAATTCGATTTTGTAGAGTTTTGGGAAAGGGAACTCATTAAAAAAATCAGAAAGAAACAATCAACATTTTTTGGGAACTCATGAGAAGAGGAAAGTTGGAATACTTGGTTACAACTGGCAAAATACAAGGAAAGAGACATCGCGGACGACAAAGAGAGAAAATACTGGATAGCTTGGTGTCAAGACTTAGAAAACAGTCAACAACAGAAGTGATACGATGCACTGTAGATAGAAGATTGTGGAGGGACATGATCGCCTAGGCCAACCGGTATGGCACATGATGATGATGATGAAGATGATGATGAGAGTTTGGATGAAGTCGACGTATGTAGAGTTTAGGCAATAAGAATAAAGATTGTTAGAAGAATAGGAAGAAGTGGACAGAAAGAAAAAAAGCAGAAGATGAAGTCTTAAAATAACTAAAAATGAAAAGTGAACTACTAAACACAATTCAAATAAGACAAATGATATTTTCGAGGCATCTTAAACGACACAACAGCCTACTAAAAGTAATCTTGGAAGTGAAAATACAAAGTAAAAGAGGCAGAGGCAGACCAAGATTAACATGGGCGAGTAGCATCAAAATATGGACAAGTCAGCTTATGACAACCTGCACCATCAAAGCAAGAGACAGCGGAATGGCACTCTAGGGCAGGCAACATTCGGTGCGGAGACGGCACTCAGTGAACATGAGAACGCTTGTTGATAGCTGTGTTTCATTCTTTCATATATATATATATATCATCATCATCATCATGTGCCGTACCGGTTGGCGTAGGCGAACATGTCCTTCCACAATCTTCTATCTACAGTGCATCGTATCAAGTCTGTTGTTGACTGTTTTCCATGCCATGACACCAAGCTATCTAGTATTTTCTCTCTTTGTCGTCCGCGATCTCTCTTTCCTTTTATTTTGCCAGTTGTAACCAGTATTCCAACTTTCCTCTTCTCATGATGTGCCCAAAAAATGTTGATTGTTTCTTTCTGATGTTTTTTAGGAGCCCCCTTTTTGTGTTTGCCTCTTTGAGAACTTTCTCACTGGTCTTCATTGCTGTCCAGTGAACTTTCAACATTCTTCTGAGAAATCCCATCTCTGTCCCCTCTAATCGTCTTTTCATTTGTTTGTCTACTGTCCATGATTCGCTTTCATAGCTTTTCAGAATTGTTTCTATATAGCACCGATGAACTCTCTTTCTCATTTTTATTGACATAGATTTGTTGCTAAAGATTTTTTTCATTTTATATATATATATAAATGTTGAGAATACCATGGACAGCAAAGAAGAGTAATGAAAATGTTCTGAAAGAGGCCAAAGCAAAAAGAGAGCTAATTTCCAATATTAGGAAGAAACAATCATCATTTTTTGGCCATGTAATGAGAAGAGAACAGCTGGAATATATTGTAACAACTGGAAAAATTGAGGGACGAAGAGATAGAGGGAAGCAAAGAGAGAAAATACTAGACAGCTTAAGAAAATGGCTTGGCAGAAGGTCAACAACAGAAATGATAAGAACTGTCGAGATCGAAAGTTGTGGAGAGACATGATCACCTACGCCAGTAGGCCCGGTACTTGATGATGATGATATACATATATATATATATATATATATATATATATACATATATTAACAATCTATTTTGAATAATGTATGGCGTTTTCTATATATTGATTTATGTTTTTGACAAATTGAATTAAGCAAAACAATTGTACAGAAGTTTGGAATTGATCATATTATGTCACTTTTTATTTCAAGTCCGATAGTTCTGACCAAACCAGCTGAATTAAAAATGTATCTGCTCTGTGGTTTTATTTTATATTTCGGCGAAAAGGCTAACCATTTCCTAGAATCCCACCTGACATCTGATCTATCAACTTGTTCTCGCGCACGGAAGGTCTGAAATCTGCCATTCGCCAAATATTATTTCTGTCTTGGATGGCTAATCTTACAGTTGCTATACCCATGGCGTACAATATTGTTCTTTAATTTGTTTATTTGCTTTTCTCAATAGTATGGAGAACAATGTGAATTCTCTATTGGACTAATCTATAATTCTCTCTTGGACTAATCTATAATTCTCTCCTGGACTATTTTATAATTTTGTCTTGGACTAATCTATAATTCTCTCTTGGACTAATCTATAATTCTGTCTTTGATTAATCTATAATTCTCTCTTGGACTAGTCTATAATTTTTTCTTGAACTAATCTATAATTCTTTCTTGGATTAGTCTATAATTTTGTATTGGACTAGTCTATAATTCTATTTTGGACTAGTGTATAATTTTGTCTTGGCCTAGCCTATAATTTTGTCTTGGATTAGTTTATAATTTTGTCTTGGCTAATGTATAATTCTATCTTGGACTAGTCTATATTTCTGTCCCGGACTAATCTATAGTTCTGTCGCGGACTAATCTGTATAGTTCTGCCGTGGACTAATCTATATAGTTCTGTCGTGGACTAATCTGTATAGTTCTGCCGTGGACTAATCTATATAGTTCTGTAGTGGACTAACCTGTATAGTTCTGTCGCGGACTAATCTATATAGTTTTGTCGTGGACTAATCTGTATAGTTCTGTCGTGGACTAATCTGTATAGTTCTGTCGTGGACTAATCTGTATAGTTCTGTCGTGGACTAATCTTTCTATTTCATTCGCTGACTAATCTATATAGTTTTGTCGTGGACTAATCTATATAATTATTACATGTATATGTATATATATATATATATATATATATATATATATACACTGTACTACTAAACTAATATATATATATATATGCATACACATGTATACACACACACACACACACACATATATATATATATATATATTATATATATATATATATATATATATATATATATATATATATATATATATATATATATATATATAAAGTTGGGAAGAAACTGTATAGCCGCTATCTAGAGTGCCCCAACGACTAATGAGTTAATCTATTCAATTCTATCTTTGGCTAACCCAAACAGTTCTAACATTGAACTAATTTATACAATTCTATTTTAGATTAACCCATACAGCTCAAACAACTACCAAGTGCTAGTTTTGATAATTTTGTTTGTTTTCTGCTGGACTAACTCATTAGTCGTCTTCTGTGGAATTTCTTTTTGAGCTTCAGACTAATTGAGTCGTTTTAACCTTTTCGCTTGCTTTATTTATTTAAATATGTGTTTTATATGTGTTTTAGATATGTGTTTTAGGTGTGTGTTTTAGGTGTGTGTTTTAGATGTGTTTTAAATGTGTGTTTTAGATGTGTTTAAATATGTGTTTTAAATTTGTGTTTTAGATGTGTTTTAAATGTGTGTTTTAGATGTGTTTAAATATGTGATTTAGATGTGTTTTAAATAAGTGTTTTAAATGTGCGTTTTTAATGTGTGTTTTTAATGTATTTTAAATGTGTGTTTTAATTTTGTGCTTTAAAATGTGTATTTTAGATAGGTTTTAATGTATTTTAAATGTGTTTTTTTCTACGTGTTTTAAATGTGTGTTTTAAATGTGTATTTTCGAGGGAACTGGAGTAAGGAAGTGACTGTACACTCTCTTTTCGATGGGAATGGCTTGGAATCGTCGCCTATGTAGCCGGCATTGCTGCGTGTAGTTTAGTTCTTGTCAACAAAATGTGTGAATGCACTTTGGCGGGAGCTGTAACATGAGTGCAGCGGATGTGGGGAATCCCGCCTGCAATGAAACTGGTTTCATGAAGAGAACTGAGCTTTAAGTGTTTCAGTGCTATAGCATGTACCATAAACACACAACCATATTAGTAAAGTGAAGAGCCCCGTCACACCAAGTGGCGTATAGGGAATATGGTGTTAGTGACCCGACACACCAAGTGGCGTATAGGGAATATGGTGTTAGTGACCCGACACACCAAGTGGCGTATAGGGAATATGGTGTTAGTGACCCGTCACGCCAAGTGGCGTATAGGGAATATGGTGTTAGTGACCCGTCAAGCCAAGTGGCGTATAGGGAATATGGTGTTAGTGACCCGTCATGCCAAGTGGCGTATAGGGAATATGGTGTTAGTGACCCGTCACACCAAGTGGCGTATAGGGAATGTGGTGTTAGTGACCCGTCACGCCAAGTGGCGTATAGGGAATATGGTGTTAGTGACCCGTCACGCCAAGTGGCGTATAGGGAATATGGTGTTAGTGACCCGTCATGCCAAGTGGCGTATAGGGAATATGGTGTTAGTGACCCGTCACACCAAGTGGCGTATAGGGAATGTGGTGTTAGTGACCCGTCACGCCAAGTGGCGTATAGGGAATATGGTGTTAGTGACCCGTCATGCCAAGTGGCGTATAGGGAAAATGGTGTTAGTGACCCGTCACGCCAAGTGGCGTATAGGGAATATGGTGTTAGTGACCCGTCAAGCCAAGTGGCGTATAGGGAATATGGTGTTAGTGACCCGTCACACCAAGTGGCGTATAGGGAATATGGTGTTAGTGACCCGTCACGCCAAGTGGCGTATAGGGAATACGGTGTTAGTGACCCGTCACACCAAGTGGCGTATAGGGAATTTGGTGTTAGTGACGATAATGTTCACAGACATTGCGCGCATGATTTTTGGGGTAATGTGGTCGGTATTACGCCCGTGATGCTTTACTTTCCCAGAAAAAAATGCTGTACCCATTAAAGGCTGGATGAACCGAAAGCCGTCGGTTGAGATCGAACCCTACCTCTTGTCCTTTGTAGTCCAGTTCACTAACCACTGAGCTATAGCGGCTCCATAGCATAGAATGTAGTGTAGCGTAATGTTGTAGGGTAGTACAATTAGTAAGTATAGCGGTCGAATACAGTACAGTACAGAACTTCCGGTCAATATGGTGGATTGGCGACAGGAACCACTGAAGACTATGTCGGATGGGATCGAACCCTACCTCTTGTCCTTTACAACGCTATTCAGCTAAATTAACTTTACTTAAGCTAAACTAAATTGGTGAAAAGACGAGACAAACTAGCGGCGTTACGGCAACAGCTTTCATCAGGATCAAAACAACAAATATTTCAGGAGAGAACAACTCTAAACGAACAAATAAAATAATCACGAAAGTTTATTGTGCAAGCTCTTTACAGAACTACTCGCAGCCAAAGCGTAGTATTTAGTATTTTATATGTTATATGTGTGCTTATCTCCCCCAGTACTATATATGTATATTTATTTTTAGTTGTTTTAAGCTTCTTCGTTTGTTTTCATTTCTATCCATCCAATTGTACTTATTCTTCTATATATCCACATTTCAGAGGTGCGCGTGGCCGTGCGGCTAAAACCACTGTTCCGCTGGCTGAAAAGCCGACGTTCGGTGTTCGAAGCCCGCGGTAGACAGAAAGGATTTTTCTATCGGGGGTGAAATAAAAATCCTGAGTCTCACACGTCGTGGCGACTGCTTGACCAAGCGGCCTTTATCCCTCTGGTTCTATCGTGCCCCCCGTCATACACTAGCAATGGTACTATGTGACGTAAAGATAGTTTTTTTTTATGGTAACAACAAAGAAAAAGACATCACCTCAGTGCAAAATAAAGACAAGTGGAACAATATTAAAACAGGTAAATGAATTTAAATATTTGGGAATTTTGTTAACCTCTGACGGAAGATGTACAACAGAGGTGAGATGCAGAATGGCTCAGGCAAAATTAGCTTTCCAAAAATTGAGGAAGATATAGTGTAATCAATTTTTGACAATAGAAACAAGAAAAAGAGTTCTTAAATGTTATGTAGAGCCAGTCTTATATGCACATATAAGATGCAGATATGCACATATAAGATGCAGATATGCACATATAAGATGCAGATATGCACATATCCTGTTGAAATCGAATGGTTGAGAGGTGACCCGAGAGTTGGAAAGACCATCAAAGGCTGTAGCAAAAATGTTAACACAAAAAAGGGAGCTCCTAAAACAACATCATATAGAAACAATCAACATTTTTCGAGCATATCATGAGAAGATCCCTTACGCCAGCAGGCCCGGTACTTGATGATGATGATGAGAAGAGGAAAGGAAAGTTGGAATACTTGGATACAACTGGTAATACACAGGGAAAGAGAGAAGAAATCTCGGACGACAAAGAGAGAAAATATTGGATAGCCTGGGTGGCATGGAAAACACTTAACAACAGAATTGATATGATGTAAAATAGAGAACTATGGAAGGACATGATCGCCTTAGCCAACTGGTATGTCACAGGTGATGATGAAGTCGGATGTCACGGGCCGAAAGTCACAGTGACTGCAGCTGATCGTAAACCATAACACAGCGAATAATATTTAAAACCTATGTTTAAGATTTAACAACAAGGAAGTAGATGAGAAACCGACCGAGCATAGAAGTACATACTTAATGCAATCGAAGGAATATTCCTTAAAACAGGGTCTATGCCGCTACCTGAGGGTTAAAAGAAACACTTGTAATCAAAATTCCTGTCATTATTCTTCGTTCTTTCCTCATTTGCTCCGACGATTGACGAACAGAAACTACAAATATACAATTTCTACCAGAGTTGTACTCACAATCCTGTGATATATTCACGAGTACACAAAGTGGGAGGAGAGATAGCTCAGTGGTTAGTGAACTGGACTACAAAGGACAAGATATCGAGTTCGATCCTGACTGACAGCTTACGGTTCACCCAGCCTTAAACGGGCACCGGATTTTTCTGGGAAAGTAAAGCGGCATGGGTGTAATACCGACCACACTACCCTAAAAAAATCATGTGCTGGAGATCTGTAAAAATAACTGTCACAACACTATCTCGGTCTCGAGACAGAGAGGTTGTGGGTTCAAATCCTGGCTGCACCGGTTGGGATTTTTATCTATGATTTCTCTCTGCGGCACCCACCCCTGGTCTCAGCAGCGAGGCCCGGCTTGAAATGTGAATTACTCGTCAACGAAAAAAATCTTGAGTACCTCCGAAGACGGAGTTATCTGCCTGTGTGGCGACGGACCCCTGTGCACACGGCTGCCAAGGAAAAATGGATTAACACGCAAAATTCAATTCCTAGTCTCTAGGGACTTCGTCAGAGGTCAAACCTGGCGAATGCACACAAAAAATTAAATTAAAAATTTTAATAAAAAATTACAAAATGCCGCCGGCCTCTTGTTCTTTGTAGTGCAGTTAACTAACCACTGAGCTATTTCGGCTTCCTAGCTATCCTGTACTGTAAAAATATAAAGCACAAAATCTGCATAAACACGGACAAGTCAAAAAGATATAACGAAAACGATTCGCTGGATAGGTCCACACTGCGGTAGCTAACTGAGAGCATTACACAACAGGCCCTTTTTTGGAATCCCCAGGGAAAGTGACAAAGATGAAACCCAAAATATTCTCGGAGAAGACAGATGGAAGCAGAGATGAAGATGATGGGGAAGATATGGGATGATCTTTAAAGAATGGCAAGAAACAGAACGCCTTGGAAAGTGTTTGTTGAAAACCTATGCTCCACAGGGAGCTGAAAGTGTTTGTTGAAGACTTATGCTCCACATGGAGCTGAAAGTGTTTGTTGCAGACCTATGCTCCACAGGGAGTTGAAAGTGTTTGTTGCAGACCTATGCTCAACAGGGAGTTGAAAGTGTTTGTTGAAGACTTATGCTCCACAGGGAGTTGAAAGTGTTTGTTGCAGACCTATGCTCCACAGGGAGCTGAAAGTGTTTGTTGAAGACTTATGCTCCACAGGGAGCTGAAAGTGTTTGTTGAAGGCCTATGCTCCACAGGGAGCTGAAAGTGTTTGTTGCAGACCTATGCTCCACAGGGAGCTGAAAGTGTTTAAAGCACTTCGGAAGGTTTTTATCAATTTAGCGACAGAGATTTCAGATTCAATATTTTTAATGTTTTAAATATATAATAAAATAAATATATAATATAGATTTAAAATATTAAATATAAATAATTTAAATATTTAATATATATGTTTATATTATCTAACATTTATATTAAATATGATTTTTAGATAATTAAATAACAAATTATATTTCACCGATACCAAGATGACACACACTACGGAAGCCAACTGAGAGTATTGTATAACAGGCCCTTTTTTTGGAATTCCCAGGGGAAAAGACTAAGAGGAAGACCAAGAAATTCTTGGAGAAGACAGATAGTAGCAGAGATGAAGATGATGGGGAAGACATGGAATGATCTTAAAAGAATGGCAAGAAACAGAACGACTTGGAAAGTGTTTGTTGAAGACCTATGCTCCACAGGGAGCTGAAAAGGTAGAAGAGGAAGAAGAATACCAAGATGAAACAAAATACATGTATATAAAAAGAATATGGTTTGATGACAGTTTAAACTAATCAAATTGAGAGTGACGCACTATGCAGCGAAACGTATGGAAAGTGTTTTAAATAATGTTCGTAACTCTCCCAAAAATATTCTATCTATTGACCTTTCGAGCCGTTGCCGGCCCATAGGGCGTAGACCAAGATACACCTCCTCATATCTGAATTTTTGTTCTAGCAGTTTTCTTTTAAAGATATTCTATCAAATCTCGTCATTTGTCTCTGTTCTGTGCAAGCAGCTCTATCTCATTGAGGGAGCCGAACCCTGTTGCTCATGCCTCTCTCATCAATGTTCTTCTCAGTGTCTCCCTGGGTCTTCCTCTTTTTCTCTTACCTGTTGTTTCCCATGTGAGGGCTTGCTTTGCTATTTGGTTATTATCTCTCCTCATCACAGGTCCAACATATGACCATCGTCTTTTCTTTATCACTGAAGATATTAGTGGTTGATTGGCGATTTCTCTAATTTCCTCGTTTGTTTTGAATTCGTTCCACGCTATACCAAGTATTTTCCTTAGACATTTATTTTCGAATGCGTTCAACTTTGTTTAAAAAAATATTAGTGTTTGGCAAAGCTGAGAATGTCGGGAGATGCAATATTCAATCTTAGCTACACAAATTTTACAATATTATAATTCAGCATTTTCTAATAACTTTGAATTTATAACAGAAAAAAAAGCGTGTCTAATTTATCTTACTGCGGAAAAAATTGAAGCCTTTAATGTGGATCTATAGAAGTATAGGTAGAATTGGATAGAAAGAAAAGAAAACAAACGATGAAGTTTTAAAACAACTAAAAATGAAAAGTGAACTATTAAACACAATTATAACAAGACAAAAGAAATTTTGGGGTCATGTTAAAAGACACAACAGTTTACTAAAAGTAATATTGGAAGGGAAAATACAAGGTAAAAGAGTCAGAAGCAGACCGAGACTAACATGGACGAGGAAAATCAAAAGATGGACAAGTCAGCCTATGACAATCTACACCATCAAAGCAAGAGACAGAGTGGAATGACGCTCGAATGGTAGCCAGCGATCGGTGCGGAGACGGCACTCAATGATGAATACGATGATGATGATGATGATTGTGATGATGATGAAGATGGTGATGATGAGAAGGCAAAAAATAAGGAAATCAACTAAAGTATTGCAAAATAGAAACAAACCATCAACATAATTATAGTTGTGCTTATGGTTAGTGGAATTCCCAGGTATCACTACAAACGAATTAAAATCCATAATTGGTAGCCGCAGTCCTCATCACAGCAGTCTCAGCACACGTCAAAAGACATAAGGCGTAACCGCACTGAAAGAGAACACAGCCAACAGTTCCCCGTCATATGATATCACCATTCATCGTAACAATTGGAATATCGAAACACGATCAAAACGGATGAAACGCACAACTCACAGTGTGCAAAGAGCACTTAACTCAGTAGCTCCTGCAGCAAACCAGACTTGCAATATGAGGAAACTGCAACAAGGAACACTTTTCAGACATAGCCTTTAACGGTTCCTGCCGCCTATCCGCCATATTAACCGGAAGTTCCCTAATAATAATTATAGAAGGCAAGCAACTAAAAGAATTAGAGAAGTTTACATACTTAAGAGTGTAGTGACAAACGACAATTGACAAACAGCAGAAACAGACTTAAGATACAACAACAGCAACAAAGCTTGTCAAATCATTGAACAGCTATCACCACTATCGTCCAACAAGGGAATAACTCTAGAGGCAAAACGGGCACTATACAATACAATCTTCATCCCAACGTTGTGCTACCAATGCCAGACCTGGACTCTAGATGCAAGAAGAACAAGAAAAATAACCTTTACTGAGATGAAATGTGTTAGACGAATGACAGGAAACAGTCTGATAGATAAGATCAGAAATGAAGAGCTAAAAAAAAAAAGATTAGGAATAACCCCCGTCATAGAATATATAAAGAAACAATAGATAAAATGGTTTGACCACGTGACAAGGCAGAAAGATCAAAACACAACACTTCTTAAATAAACGTTGCAAGAACACCAGACCCAAGAGTCGACCACGGAAAAGATGGATTGACAGAATATTAGAAGCACTAGGAAACAACAGCAGCAGAGACAAACAAGCGCAAACGACTACAAATCTATATCTCCCCTCGACCTGAAAGGCAAATGAGGAAGCAAAGAAGAAGAAGGAAAAGAAGAGGAAGAAGAAATAACGTATCGACGACAAACAGCTGTGTACAACGTACCTGCGCCGACTGTGTACAACGTACCTGCGCCGACTGTGTACAACGTACCTGCGCCGACTGTGTACAACGTACCTACGCCGACTGTGTACAACGTACCTGCGCCGACTGTGTACAACGTACCTGCGCCGACTGTGTACAACGTACCTACGCCGACTGTGTACAACGTACCTGCGCCGACTGTGTACAACGTACCTGCGCCAACTAGTTATTTTGGGGACAAAGAGGATGAGTAGTCACTAGAAGAAGGAGAAGAAGTCGGCCTCGCTGGCATGTCACCACCTACTGTCGATATCAATAGTTGAGACAAAATCAAGACAGGACTTACAACGAAACGGAGAACAAGAGGAAGCAAGAAAATACAATTACCACTTTAACGTAAATAAATGTTCCGACATTTTTCATTTCGCTTTGGGCGTTCCCAGGCACGAGAAGCGACCAGAGTTCACAGAACGACCAAAGGACGTTAACTCTTTCTGCCCAGCAGTCGGTGGGAAAACCAACGCGACAGCTGATTCAAGTTCGCACCTCCGTTCGCGACCCCTGGTAAACTGATATCTGATTTATGGCTCGATGTTTGTCCGCCGCTACAGGAGCCATTGAGTTCTTTCACGGGCTTCTGTAACGTTGTAACCAACGTTTTGGTCAGCCATTTTTCCCCACTTCCTTTTGCTTGCTTGATCTGAAAATATATAAATAAAATATGCCTGAGTTTTAAAAGATAGAAAAGAATATTGATGGTCTAGAACTGGAGAGATAATCAATAATCTAAGATATGATAATTTCAATGCCATGAAAAATATACTAACATCAAAACAAATAACAACAGGGCTAAAACTAAGAATAGCAAAATGTTACATCTTTTCAATATTCCTGTATGTAGAAACATGGACATTAGACCAGAAAACAGAACAGAAAATTGAGGCCTTTGAAATGTGGATTTACAGAAGAATAGGTAGAATTGGATGGAAAGAAAAGAAAACAAACGAGGAAGTTTTAAAACAACTGAAAATAAAAAGAGAACTACTAAATACAATTAGAGCAAGACAAATGAAATTTTTTGGTCATGTTAAAAGACACAACAGTCTAATAAAAGTAATTTTAGAGGGGAAAATACAAGGTAAAAGAGGCAGGGGCAGATCAAGACTAACATGGACGAGTAACATCAAAAGATGGACAAGTCAGCCTATGACAATCTGCACCATCAAAGCAAGAGACAGAGTGGAATGGCGCTCCATGTTAGCCAACCTTCGATGCGGAGAAGGCACCCAATGATGATGATGGAGATATTCTGATGATTCTGTATTACCAGTAGAAAATCCTAAAGATCTACGACAATTCCTTAATGAAATGCACATAAAAAAAAGGGAGCCCTCGTCACGCCAAGTGGCGTATAGGGAAAATGGTGTTAGTGACCATAAATTTTACAGACCTTCAGCACATGGTTTTTGGGGTAATGTGGTCGGTATTACGCCCGTGCCGCTTTACTTTCCCAGAAAAAAATTCGGTACCCATTTAAAATTCCGGTACCACACAACAGCCTACTAAAAGTAATCCTGGAGGGGAAAATACAAAGTAAAAGAGGCAGAGGCAGACCAAGACTAACATGGACGAGTAACATCAAAAGATGGGCAAATCAGCCTATGACAACATGCACCATCAAAGCAAGAGACAGAGCAGAATGGCGCTCCATGGTAGCCAACCTTCGTTGAGGAGACGGCACTCGATGATGATGATGATGACCCATTTAGGGTTGGGTGAACCCGGAAGCCGTCGATTGGGATCGTACCCTACCTCTTGTCCATGTAGTTCAGTTCACTAACCACCGAGCTATCGCGGCACCCCTAATGAAATACACATGACAAGCAAAAAATATGGATTAGATATGAATATCAAAAGGATTAAAACTATGATCATAAACAAAGATAATACTCAAAACCTACAAGTGGATATCAAAGTTGAAGAAATAGACCTGGAGACAGTTCAAAGCTACAACTACCTTGGACAAAACAACAATATAAAACACTGGTTATATAACCAGTGATGAAAAATGTAAAACTGACATAAACAAAAGAATAGGAATGGCAAAAAGTAATTTTAATGTCATGAAAAATATACTGACATCAAAGCAAATAACACCAGGGCTAAAACTAAGAAAAGCAAAATGTTCTATTCATATTTCATATATGGTGCAGAAACATGAACATAAGACAAAAAAATAGAACAGAAAATTGAAGTCTTTGAAATGTGCATTTATAGAAGAATAGGTGGAATTGGATGGAAAGAAAAGATCACTGCAATTATTTGTATATTCACTTCCCACCTTCTTGGTCCACCTCTACATCTTTGTTGTTATATTTTGTTGTTATAAGCTCTTCACGCCGAATGGGTTAATGCACAATTAATGTTCAAACCACTTTAATCTTTGTCTCTCTATGTATTCAATAACTGGTAGAATTCCAATGATGTTTATGATTTCATTTTGTCTCTCTATGTATTCAATAACTGGTAGAATTCCAATGATGTTTATGATTTCATTTTGTCTCTCTATGTATTCAATAACTGGTAGAATTCCAATGGTGTTTCTGATTTCATTTTGTCTCTCTATGTATTCAATAACTGGTAGAATTCCAATGGTGTTTCTGATTTCATTTTATCTCTTTATGTATTCAATAACTGGTAGAATTCCAATGGTGTTTCTGATTTCATTTTATCTCTCTATGTATTCAATAACTGGTAGAATTCCAATGATGTTTATGATTTCATTTTATCTCTCTATGTATTCAATAACTGGTAGAATTCCAATGATGTTTATGATTTCATTTTATCTCTCTATGTATTCAATAACTGGTAGAATTCCAATGGTGTTTCTGATTTCATTTTATCTCTCTATGTATTCAATAACTGGTAGAATTCCAATGGTGTTTCTGATTTCATTTTATCTCTCTATGTATTCAATAACTGGTAGAATTCCAATGATGTTTATGATTTCATTTTATCTCTCTATGTATTCAATAACTGGTAGAATTCCAATGATGTTTCTGATTTCATTGTTCTTTACATGACATCTTTGTGTTGTGTTCACAGCTTTTCAGAGGCACAGGTCTCACATGTTGTCAGTTTTCTTTCTTGATCTTGATTCCATGTTTGACCATCATTGAGTAGCGTCTCCGCATCGAAGGTTGGCTACCATGGAGCGCCATTCAACTCTGTCTCTTGCTTTGATGGTGCAGATTGTTATAGGCTGACTTGTCCATCTTTTGATGTTATTCGTTCTTGTTAGTCTTGGTCTGCCTCTGCCTCTTTTACCTTGTATTTTCTCTACCAAATATTTCTTTTATTAGTCTGCTGTGTCTTTTAACATGTCCCATAAATGTCATTTGTCTTATTCTAAGTGTGTTTAGTTCTCTTTTCATTTGTAGTTGTTTTAAAACTTCATCGTTTGTTTTCTTTTCTTTCCATCCAACTCTACCTATTCCTCTATAAATCCACATTTCAAAGGCTACAATTTTCTGTTCTGTTTTCTGGTCTAATGTCCATGTTTCTGCACCATACAGGAATATTGAGAAGATATAACATTTTGCTATTCTTAGTTTCAGCCCTAGTGTTATTTGTTTTGATGTTAGTATATTATTCATGGCTTTGAAATTACTTTTTGCCATTCCTATTATTTTGTTTATTTCAATTGTGCATTTTCCTTCACTGGTTATAGTATGTCCCAGGTAGTTGTAGCTCTGACCTGTTTCCAGGTGTATTCCTTCAACTTTGATATTTATTTGTAGGTGAAATGTTTGGTACTGCCATCAAAGAGTTGAAAAAAAAAAATATATGAAGTTCTTTGTTTCCTTTGAGTTTGCAGGATGCTTTCAAATTTGCGAAATTTGGTCTGTAACTTTGTTAGCACTTTGCTTTCTTGCTTCAATCTCTCTTTTGAGCTTTCCATCGTCTGTGAAAACTCTACCCAGATATTTGAATTCTTGTACATGCTGTGATTTGTAATTGTCTACTACAATGCTGTTATTTCTTTATGTTAATAGTAATTATGAGATCAAAAATGTATACCGGGTTGAACAACAGCCAATCAGAACCTTAGGTCATCTCATCAACGTCAAAATGTTATGACATTAACAACGCCCTTTCCACTCTCGCTCAAGCGGAAACATCGGCATTTGTACCAACCAATAAGATTGCCTTTGGGGCGGTTCTTCATTATGACAACACAGCAGAAACCACGCCCATTTCACAATGGTTACATCGTGTAAAGTAACCTTATACAGCCGATTTGTACTTCTCTTTGATCTTTAATTCACGCAGTGTCAATATTATTTCTTATTATTTATTAACAAGTCTTGATATGAACCATTTTCTTCTCCAATTTCTTTTGCAGAAAGTTCCCTTTCAACTCTCTTGTCCTGCGTTCATGACTCACGCCCTGGAGAATAATATTGGTTGTATATAATTTTTCTTGCTTTTTACTTATCCCCATCCGGGTAATATAAAATGCCGTGAAATGGGGTGAGGGGGAGTGGAGAGGAAAAGGGGGGTGGATGATTGCAGCTCTTGAGACATGCGTGACGTTCTGGCCTATTGAGTTCAGGTAGCTTCAGTGTTTAACTGGTCATCACGGTCAGGAACCCATAGCTGGCCAAGATCCAAGTCCAACTTCCAGCTTGGGTGCCAGTTTGCGACAGGGAAGAGTGGACAGAGAGGTAAGGTCCGCCGGAGCTCCTCGGTGGTGGGATCTGTTGATGTAGAAGATCTAGTATTGCAGTACCATTAGAATAGAAGTTTCAACTCTCTAACAGATTATGAAAGCCAAGATGTTCTTAAAGAACCGACGTGTGGTTCGACATTCAATTATTATCGCTATCTCTGAATATAAGTGTCATAAGGAGGCCTCGGTAGCCTGGTTGGGAAAACCACCCTACTGGACGACCGATGTTCGGACAACCCGTGTTCGATTCCCGCTGGGAGCAGTGTGAATTGTACTCGTGGTTGGAAACAAAAAAATACCCCCACGGTCGACCCAGCCGTTGGCAGAAATGGGTACCAGGGTATTACCCTGGGAAGGTGAGGAATGTCGCCTCACATCGTGAGTTTCGATGCTTGAGGCGACACTATCCAGAGATCTCCGAACATTTCTGGATAGGCGGCCGAGCACATATGGGTGGAAACTCGCGTGCTAAGACGCCGGTTCAAGTCTCGTACTTGACCTTCACCTGTATAAGTATCATTCAACGTCGGATATTCAAAAGAGGCGATGGAGTCGACGACCCCTCTACTTTTTTATAATTTTATGTTAATGTACAGCTAACCACCGTATGCCCCAGTACAGCCGTGATATAGTTCAAATAACTCAAGAAGTTACCAATAAACAGACTTCAATGTCTATGAAGGTCAAACCTACTACAACCGTACAACGGCATCTATCGACCTATCTCAATAATTACCTCCCTGTCTCCTTGGCAACAAAACACAAATGATAAATCAGATGCATGCTTGCGTTCGCCCGATGAATAAAGGAATCATCTTTTCGTCCGTCATCCGTCCTTAAAAGGACGTTAGGAGACCGTGTCTGCGTTGTGTTGTGGTTTACAGTATAACGATATTTGCGCCTTTCGGCCCAACACATCCAATTTCAGCACGGAAAAATCTGATGACGTTTTATCTTTTTATTTAAACATTGGAAGTAGTTCCGATGGAGAGAAGAATCTATGAAGTGCCAACTGTTAAAATCACTGCGCTGTGTCTTTCTATAATTAAAACACTGAGCAAGACTGTAAGAGAATTTAATTAACAGGAAAAACATTTTTTTTTTCGTAACTCAATATGCAAATAACTAAGATATTATGATGTAACTAAGCTTATGTTGGACAAGAGGTAGGGTTCGATCCCAACCGACGGCTTCCAGGTTCACCCAGCCTTTAATGGGTACCGGATTTTTTTCTGGGAAAGTAAAGCGGCACGGGCGTAATATCGACCACATTACCCTAAAAATCATGTTCCGATGGTCTGTAAAATTGATGGTCACTAACACCATACTGAAACAAAGTTGAACGCATTCGAAAATAAATGTCTAAGGAAAATACTTGGTATAGAATGGAACGAATTCAAAACAAACGAGGAAATTAGAGAAATCGCCAATCAACCACTAATATCTTCAGTAATAAAGAAAAGACGATGGTCATACGTTGGACATATGATGAGAAGAGATAATAATCGAATAGCAAAGCAAGCCCTCATATGGGAAACAACAGGTAAAAGAAAAAGAGGAAGACCCAGGGAGACACTGAGAAGAACATTGATGAGAGAGGCAAGAGCAGCAGGAATCGGCTCCCTCAATGAGATAGAACTGCTTGCACAGAACAGAGACAGATGGCGAGATTTAATAAAATATCTTTAAAAGAAAACTGCTAGAACAAAAATTCATATAGGAGAAGGTGTATCTTGGTCTACGCCCTATGGGCCGGTTACGGCTCGAAAGGTCAATAGATAGAACACCATACTCCCTATACGCTACTTGGCGTGACGGGGACACTTTACTTATTTGCCAGTTAAATTCGAAAATTGTAGCGACCCATGATTATAGAATGATGTTACGACGGGGAGTCGTCATATGAAGAGTACGAAATAAAATCAGTCCAAAAATTAGTGAGGAACAGTGTGGCTTTGTTGGAGGTAAAGGTACGAACAATGATATAAACATCAAAAGATCTTTAGTAAAAAGAGCCATCGACGTGAAAACAGATCTTGCTTGCTTGCGTTCGCTCGGTGACTAAAGTAGTGAATCTCTTCATCATCCGCCCTTAAGATGACGGTAAGTGGGCGTGTCTGCGTTGTGTTGTGGTTTGCAGTATAATTGTGATATTTGCGCATTTCGGCCCAATACATCCGACTTCAGCATGTAATTTTTGAGTACCGTGTTGTCTTCCCTCTTCGATCCCTACTCGCTTGGCCAAAACTAGACAAGTTAGTCTGTTACTAGAGGCACCACGGAGAGGTGGAGCAGGGTCTGGATGGTTCTGGTTTACCGATCCTGGCGCAAGCCATCAGCTGTGGGTCGCTGACAACTTCCGGCTCTGGTGCTGTGAGGCACGCCTTCGCCTCCGAAAACAGATCTATACCTATGTTTCATAGATTGTACCAAAGTATTTGACAAAGAAACGCACCTAGAAATAATCAAAATTGTAGAAGGCATAAACGTCAGCAAGGATCTACAAATAATAAAGAACATGTACAGGCAACAAGAAAAAAGTAGTTTCGATACATCCAGGAGACCTTGAACATGGCAGCAGAAGAAGTTGAGAAAATTGGCTAGAGAAAGAGATTCTTTCATGCCGGCTGCAATGAATGCAATGTTCTGCATAGGACATGCGACCTGGTGATATACACTTACCGACAACAGCACAACTACCTCGGCAAAGAAGAAATGTTAAGGTATGTGTTAGCACTCGGAAAAAATGACAAATAAACAACAACAGAAAAAAACAAAGAACAATATATGGTCCGAAGCAGGATCGAACCCGTACTCCATGGAACTGCGCCTTGCCACGAGAAGCCGAACGGTTCGATCCTGCTTCGGACCATATATTGTTCTTTGTTGTTTTTTTCTGTTATTTATTTGTCATTTTTCCGAGTGCTAACACATACCTTTTCCTTCTATTATTCCCTATTATTGCCTCGGAAGTTTCCCTATTTAATAATATTTATTTATTATTATTTGTCTCCAAAAAATAAATGTTGACAATACTGAGTCGAGAATGTTGGGTACGGATTGCCGTCACTGCAAGTCAAACTATTTTCACACTTTACATTATTACAGTGACGTAAGAGCGACCACGAGCATTTGAAACCGAATCGTGACGAGGTAGATAAACCACTGGATTATTTGGGCGCGTTGCGAAATAATTTTGAAGTTAACTGAGCTTACGGAGAAAAGAAATATTTGTTTAGAGAACTACAAATTTTAATGAAAAATGTTTAATCCCTTCTTACGAAATATCCAAGCTGATAGTAGCCAACGAAAAGAAAGCCACGCTCGGTCAATAGAAGGAGTATTTTGCCAGCTGAGTTTATTCTTTCATATCATCATATTTTAGCATATATTTCTATGTACTGTATTGTGTGTATATATATATATATATATTCGTCGTCATCATCATCATCGAATGCCATCTACGCAACGAAGGTTGGCTACCATGGAGTGTCATTCTGCCATAAGTTCGAATTCCTCCCCATGGCTTCCTCTGGACTAGTACGTGATGAGGCTCCAATCTCTTTCACGGTGGTCAGCCACATTCGTGTTTCGTGTCCTGAACATGCCTCTTGTGTACCACACACTTTGCTGTTTTCGCTTTCTGGGCCGTTCTTCATTGCTGACTCCTCCGCCCCATCCACCGTCACAGACTTTGTACAATTGATTTATATTACTCCAATTTCGTTGTTTTTTCGTGGCTTTACCTTCCCGCGAATTTTTTTTTTTTCGTTCACCAACTCTGACTAAGTCGCTAGAGACTTGGAACTGAACTTTGCCTGTGAATCCGCACAGGGGTCACTCGCCGCACAGGGGTCACTCGCCGCACAGGCGTCACTCGCCGCACAGGGGTCACTCGCCGCACAGGGGTCACTCGCCGCACAGGGGTCACTCGCCGCACAGGGGTCACTCGCCGCACAGGGGTCACTCGCCGCACAGGGGTCACTCGCCGCACAGGCAGGTAACTCCGTCTTCGGAGGTATTCATTATTTTTTTTTTTCCCGTCGATGAGTAATTGACATTTCGAGCCGGGCCTCGTTGCTGAGACCGGGGGGGGGGGGGGGGGGGGGTTGCCGTAGAGAGAAATCACAAATAAAAATCCCAACTGGTGCATCAGGGATTTGCCACAACCTCTCTGTGTCAAGGCCGGCGTCTTGCCTCGAGATAAACCAGTCCCCACCCCCCTCTCTGGGCAGTGAAACAAGGATAAGGCGAAAAACAGGAGGTCGTGTGTCCACACGGGCACGTTAAAGAACCCTTGGATTTTAAACAGCCGAAAAGAATGTACCAAAAATGGCTCAAGACCGGGCAAGAATTGTTAAGCAGATCTACCCATACAGGAAACAGATGTGTGGGGTGGATAGGCGCAGATATCGCGGCTTTGTGGTAAAATTTAGCGACATAACGCACCAAATAGCCACACAACGCACAAACAAACGACACATCGCTCCAGCTAGCGACACAATGTACCAGTTAGTGACATAACACACCAAATAGCCACACAACGCACAAACAAACGACACATCGCTCCAGCTAGCGACACAATGTACCAATTAGTGACATAACGCACCAAATAGCGACACAACGCATCAAATAGCGACACAACGCAACAAATAGCGATACAACGCACAAACAAACGACACATCGCTCCAGCTGGCTAAAGAACGCACCAAATAGCGACACAACGCAACAATTACCGACATAACGCACCAAATAGCGACACAACGCAACAATTACCGACACAACGCAACAATTACCGACACAACGCAACAATTACCGACACAACGCAACAATTACCGACACAACGCAACATATACCGACACAACGCAACAAATAGCGACACAACGCAACAATTACCGACACAACGCAACAATAAGCGACACAACGCAACAATTACCGACACAACGCAACAATTACCGACACAACGCAACATATACCGACACAACGCAACAAATAGCGACACAACGCAACAATTACCGACACAACGCAACAATAAGCGACACAACGCAACAATCACCGACACAACGCAACAATTACCGACACAACGCAACATATACCGACACAACGCAACAAATAGCGACACAACGCAACAATTACCGACACAACGCAACAATAAGCGACACAACGCAACAATTACCGACACAACGCAACAATTACCGACACAACGCAACATTTACCGACACAACGCAACAATTACCGACACAACGCAACATATACCGACACAACGCAACAAATAGCGACACAACGCAACAATTACCGACACAACGCAACAATAAGCGACACAACGCAACAATTACCGACACAACGCAACAATTACCGACACAACGCAACATTTACCGACACAACGCAACAATTACCGACACAACGCAACATATACCGACACAACGCAACAAATAGCGACACAACGCAACAATTACCGACACAACGCAACAATTACCGACACAACGCAACAATTACCGACACAACGCAACAATTACCGACGCAACGCAACAATTACCGACACAACGCAACAATTATCGACACAACGCAACAATTAGCGACACAACGCAACAATTAGCGACACAACGCAACAATTACCGACATAACGCACCAAATAGCGACACAACGCAACAATTACCGACATAACGCACCAAATAGCGACACAACGCAACAATTACCGACATAACGCACCAAATAGCGACATAACGCACCAAATAGCGACACAACGCACAAACAAACGACACATCGCTCCAGCTGGCTACACAATGTACCAATTAGCGACACAACGCAACAATTACCGACATAAAGCACCAAATAGCAAGAGGACACACCAACTACCACTTAACGGGTTGAAGAAAAAGACGAAGAAAATAGTAGTTTCATTCTACTTCCTTGTAGTCACTGTCTTTTCTTGAACAGTGATTTCGTGTCTTTTACACAATCAATGTTTGTTCTGATTGTTTATGTTTAGTATAATGATTGATTGTCTTGTGTGTGCAAAACAAATAATTAATGTCACGTGGCATACATATATTGCGTGTAAAATGGGGATGGTGGTGAGATATAAAATGTCACCATATTAGTCTACAGTACGGGGATGGGGATGCTCTGTTGCTTACAGTCGCAATCATTCCGTCACATGCCTCGCAGATCCTCGTGGAGTAGAAAGCTACGACCAGGTTCTGACAACTAGCAAGGCCCTGTGCCGCGGAGAACGGGTTCAATCCTGCTTCAGACCATCAATTGTTCATTGCTTTATTTTTTTAACCTGTTGTTGATTATATTAACTCATAATAACTAATACTAACATCAAAATAAATAACAAAAGACAGTAACATTTATACAGGAAACGACATTGCAGATATAGACAATACTTCAGGCGAACGAAAGATAGAGAAAATAAATAACACCAGGGCTTAAAACTAAGAATAGAAAATGGTTAAATCTCAACATTCCTGCATGGTGCAGAAACATGGACATTAGACCAAAAAAAAAAAAAAAACAGAAAAGAAAATTGAAGCCTTTGAAATGTAGATTTAAAAAAAACTATCTTTACGTCACATAGTACCATTGCTGGTGTATAACGGGGGGGCAACGATAGAACCAGAGGGATAAAGGCCGCTTGGTCAAGCAGTCGCCACGACGTGTGAGACTCATGATTTTTATTTCACCTCCGATAGAAAAAAATCCTTTCTGTCTACCGCGGGCTTCGAACATCGTATGTCGGCTTTTCAGCCAGCGGAACAGTGGTTTTAGCCGCACGGCCACGCGCACCTCTGAAATGTGGATATATAGAAAAATAAGTACAATTGGATGGATAGAAATGAAAGCAAGCGATGAAGTCTTAAAACAACTAAAAATGAAAAGAGAACTGCTAAACACAATTCAAACAAGACAAATGAAATTTTTGTGCATGTTAAAAGACACAACCTAATAAAAGTAATATTGGAAGGGAAAATACAAGGTAAAAGAGGCAGAGGTAGACCAAGACTAACATGGACGAGTAATATCAAAAGATGGACAAGGCAACCACTAACAATCTGCAACATCAAAGCAAGAGATAGAGTGGAATGGCGCTCCATGGTAGCCAACCTTCGGTGCGGAGACGCCACTCAATGATTATGATGTTGCTGATTATTTGTGATTTGTATTTCCCAATGTTGTTAACATACTTCTTTCTCTGCATTGATTCTCAAATCTAGCGTCCCGGAAGTTTCCCTCTATAATAATATTCATTTATGATTGCTTGCTTTCTGACAACTGACCTAGTTCTGTGTTGTCTTCCTCAACTGAGCCATGTCCATCCTGCAACCTTTACTTCTGTCTGGACGGGTCTTCTCCAGGTCTGCTTGGGCCTTACAACTTTCTTTGTTTCTTGTGGATTCCACTTCAATGAATGTCTTGCATTATTACTTTGTATTCTTTGCTGTTATTCGTTACCTCTACAATACAATCTTCATCCCAACGTTGTGCTACCAATGTCAGTCCTGGATCCTAGATGCAAGGCCAATAAGAAAAATAACTTCTACAGAGATGAAATGTTTTAGACGAATGACAGGAAACAGTCTGAGAGATAAGATCAGAAATGAAGGCATTAGAAAAAAAGCTTGTAATAACTCCCGCCGTAGAATATATATATCATTTTTTTTCCGTTTGCCAGCTTATTACTTCTGAGGAAATCCCTAGAGGGACTAGAAACTGAATTTTGCGTGTTAATCCATCTTTCACTGGCAGCCGTGTGCACAAGGATCCCTCGCCGCACAGGCAGACAACTCCGTCTTCGGAAGTACTCATTTTTCCCGTCGATGAGTAATTGACGTTTCAAGCCGGGCCTCGCTGCTGAGACCAGGGGGTGGTTGCCGCAGAGAGAAATCATAAATAAAAATCCCAACCGATGCAGCCGGGATTTGAACCCACAACCTCTGTCTCGAGTTAGGCGTTTTGCTTCGAGACCAACCAGTGCACCCGAAGTAGAATATATATTTAAAAAAATACGTAAAACAGTTTAGCCACGTGGCAAGGCTGAAAGATAAAAAAACACAACGAACATTCATTAAACGTTGCGAGAACACCAGACCCAAGAGCAGCCCACGAAAAAAAAGGATGGATTTACTGAATATTAGAAACACTAGGAAACATAACAGCAGCACGGCGAACAGAAGAGCAAAATACCGAAAATTATATCTCACCTCAACGCTTAAAGAGGGTGCTGCGATAGCTCAGTGGTTAGTGAACTGGACTAAAAAGGAAAAGAGGTAGGGTTCGATCCCAACCGACGGCTTACGGGTTCACCCAGCTTTTAATGGGTACCGGATTTTTTTTTCTGGGAAAGTAAAGCGGCACGGGTGTACCGACCACACTACCCCAAAAATCATGTGCCGAAGGTCTGTAAAATTTATGGTCACTAACACCATATTTCCCTATACGCCACTTGGCGTGACCGGGGTACTTTACTTTTCAACGCCTAATGGCAAATGAGGAAAGGCAAAGAAGAATATCTTGTTATCCTGATTTGATTCTTTCCTTCTCAGCTCATATGGATGGCCGAAACGATAGCTCGAGATGCTTCAAACCAGGTGATTGCGGGTTCGTATCCCGTAGCGGCAAAAGTGTTTTTTTATTTATTTATCAAAGGTGGAGTACAAAAAACAAACGAGGAAATTAGAGACATCGCCTATCAGCCACTAATATCTTCAGTAATCAAGAAAAGACGATGGTCATATGTTGGACATGTGATGAGAAGAGATAATAACTGAATAGTAAAGCAAGCCCTCATGTGGGAAACAACAAGTAAGAGGAAAGTGGAAGACCAAGAGAGACATTGAGAAGAACATTGATGAAAGAGGCAAGAGCAGCAGGAATCGGCTCCCTCAATGAGATAGAGCTGCTTGCACAGAACAGAGACAAATTGTGAGATTTAATAAAATATCTTTAAAAGAATTGAAAACTGCTAGAACAAAAATTCAGATAAGAGATGAAGTATCTTGGTCTACGCCATTTGGACCGGCTACGGCTCAAAAGGTCAATAAATAGATAGATAGGAATACAAATTCAGACACAAAAACCTCATAGCTCAGGACAAGCGGCCTTTATTCTCCAGTCTTATGTCCCCCCGGCAGACCCCGGTAATAGGGATAATGTTGTAAAGAAGCCAGTTAATGTCTCTGTTCTGGATCTATTTATATTGATCTCTTTGCCTTCGTATTTTCTATTTAGTGTATTCATTACCATCTATCATTTTGCGCATTGTCAACAACGGATATCTCATCATTCGCAAATTAAATTGCTGATCGCGTGACCTCCAATTATAATTTCAGACGAAACTACAACCCATCTCTCTAGTTTTAATTTATCAATTTCCAACGTAAAATGGCATCAACATTTCTGGAACGTACAGAAACTCTCAGAACACAAACTAATTTCACGTGTCAAGTAAATAATTTGTAAAAAAGGTGAAGTAATTATTAACCTAGTCACGAGCAGCTAAAATGCGAAAACTTATCCTACGACACTACTAGGGATCATAATCGGGAAAAGTGCTCAATTTTCCCCACTATAAATACTTGACCTAAGACAACATCGATACTCAAGAATCTTGAGAGGAAATTTTTTAATTGCGCGTTATGTTGATAATTATTTCGTAAAATAATGTAGCTTTTTTATCACAAAAAAAGCTTTTGTTTGAGAACCAAATTTATCAGAATTTAGTTGAGATTAGGTGGTCGTGTAGGTGATAATAATTTTGTAGGGATGGAAAGTAACGTTCGATTGAGCCAGGCTTCATATTTTATATAAATTGATTCTTCTTCTTACACAGTTGTATTTTTTTCATCAATAAGTGACATTTTAGTTTGAACCTCGCAGATTTTGTAGTATTAACGTCCCGACAGCCTACTTAAAGTAATCCTGGAGGGGGATAATACATGGTAAAAGAGGCAGAGGCCGACCAAGGCTAACATGGACTAGTAACATCAAAAGATGGACAAACCAGCCTATGACAACCTGCACCATCAAAGCAAGAGACAGAGCAGAATGGCGCTCCATGGTAGCCAAACTTCGATGCGGAGATGGCACTCGATGATGATGATGAATGTCCCGAGCTTTGTACATTGGACACATTCTCAAAGGTGTTTATTTATGGACCTGGTTTTAATTTGTGACAATACACACGCAAAAAAAAAAAAAAAAAAAAAAAAAAAAAAAAACGCGTCGAGCTAATCTCAATATTTGTGACTGATATATTAGTTCAAGGACTTCCGGTTTCAATATGGCGCGGTCATGTTTGTGTCAACGCTTACTCTTACGTTTTTTTTGTTTTTTTTTGCCGGAAAGATGGTTAATTCTATCTTTCCAATCCAGATAAGTGGATAGACCGGAAGTTCCACTGTTGGGATCTTCGCCGGTGAAGCTCATTACGTGCATGTGATCTGAAATCGCATGGGGGCAGCCCATCCCATAATGTAAAAAAAATAAGCCGTGAAATCTTCACAAACATGGACTGGACAAAGAAAGAATAAAAGGATGGAATCGCGGGACAAAATCACTATCGTAGAAATATGGAAATGTACCAGTCAAATACCAGTGGATAAAGAGATACAGCGAAGACAATGCACTGAATAGGACACACACTGCGGAAGCCAACTGAGAGTATTACACAACAGGCCCTTTTTTTAATTCCCAGGGGAAAAGACAGAGAGGAAGACCAAGAAATTCTTGGAGAAGACAGACAGAAGTAGAGATGAAGATGATGGGGAAGACATGGACTGATCTTAAAAGAATGGCAAGAAACAGAACGACTTGGAAAGTGTTTGTTGAAGACCTATGCTCTACAGGCAGCTGAAAGTGTTTGTTGAAGACGTATGCTCCACAGGCAGGTGAAAGTGTTTGTTGAAGACATATGCTCCACAGGCAGCTGCAAGTGTTTGTTGAAGACCTATGCTCAACATGCAGCTGAAGTGTTTGTTGAAGACCTATGCTCCAAACTGTGAGCTGAAAGTGTTTGTTGAAGACCTATACTCCACAGGCAGCTGAAAGTGTTTGTTGAAGACCTGTGCTCCACAGACAGCTGAAAGTGTTTGTTGAAGACCTATGCTCCACAGGAAGCTGAAAGGTAGAAGAAGAAGAAGATCTGAAATCCTCTACAGTGTGTGAAATAGTGTGTTCTGTGTTGATTACAAAATACGCCATCATTGAAATACGGTCAATATGGCGGATAGGCGGCAAGAACCATTGATGCATAGTCTGAAAAGGGTTCATTATTGCAGTTTCCACAAATTCCAAGCCCGGCTTGCTGCAGGAGCTACTGAGTTGAGTGCTCGGTGCACACCGTGAGATGTGAGTTTCATCCGGATTGTGTTTCGATATCCATAAAATTACAATGAATGATGATATCGCATGAAGAAGGACATTTCAGCTGCCTTCAATTTTGGTGCCACTTGGTCTTATGTATTTTAGCGTGTGCTGTAGCTGATAGGATGGGGACTGCAACTGTCTTTCTTTGTTTGAATCCTTCAATAAGATTATATTTTAATTCGGGTGATTCCACTGGCACGGGCGGTTGAGCGATTATGGATTTAAATTCGTTTGCAGTGATACTGGGGCCTTCGACTAACCATAACCACATTAATATAACATCATGAAATAGGAAATCGAAAAAGTAATAAAATATGCACTAAGAAATAAAGCACTGGAGATAGATAACATACCAATAGAAATAATAGCAGCAGCATGTGAAACAGGAGTTACATGGATGCACAGAATATTCAATGCAGCATGGCACCAACAAAAAGCCACAGAAGACTGGCAACAGGCAATCATCGCACCAATATGGAAAAGAGAGGTAGCAAAAGAGACTGCAATCTCTGAAGAGGTAAATCGCTTCACGGCCACGTAGGAAAAATTATACGCCAATATTGTGAAAAAAATTATGAGACCAATAATAGAACTACAGTTAAAATTATAGATGAAATGTGTTAGACGAATGACAGCAAACAGAAGGAGAGATAAAATCAGAAATGAAGAACTGAGAAAAAATCTAGGAATAACCACTGTCATAGAATATATAAAGAATCAATAGATACATTTGTTTGGTCACGTGATAGATCTTTGAAAGATCAAAGCACAATACAGCGAACCTTCAATAAACGTTACCAGACCAAGGGCCGACCACGAAAAAGATGGGTTAGCGGAATATTAGAACCACTAAGAAACATAACAGCAGCAGAGGCGGACAGAAGAACAAAAGACAACAACTTATATGTGTATGTATACTGACGCTGAAAGGCAAATGAGGAAGGAAAGAAGAAGAAAACGATAACGAAGAGGAAAATTAATTCATTTAGTAGTCCTCGGGAGATTGACAATAAGAAAGAAATGAAATAAAAAAGAAAACTTGTATAAGCTCCTCATAGGTAACATTTGTGTGGCTGGTGTAGTCTACCACCATCAATTGTCATCTTGTTGGCTATATCATTTCCAGGAATACTACATTAACTCTATCAGTTCGGAAGGTTTTTATCAATTTTGCGGTAGAGATTTCAGGCAAATTTTTCATGTTTTAAAATATTAATCAGTGTTTCTATATTTGTCTAACACTTAATTTAAATGAAAAGACGATTAGAGGCCATAGAGATGGGGTTTCTCAGAAGAATGTTGAAAGTTCCCTGGACAGCTAAAAAGACCAATGAGGAAGTTCTCAAAGAGGCCAACACAAACGGCAGCTTTTAAAAAACATCAGAAAGAAACAATCAACATTTTTCGGGCACATCATGAGAAGAGGAAAGTTGGAATACTTGGTTACAACTGGCATAATAAAAGGAAAGAGAGATCGCGGACGACAAAGAGAGAAAATACCGGATAGCTTGGTGTCATGGCATGGAAAACAGTCAACAGAACTGATACGACGCACTGTAGATTGACGTTTGTGGAAGGACATGATCGCCTACGCCAACCGGTATGGCACATGATGAACACTTAACATTTTATATACCTATTTATCTTTCGTTCGCCTGAAGTATTGTCTACATCTGCAATGTTGATTGCTGTATCAATTTTACTGTCTTTTGTAATTCTTGCAGCGGCCCATATAGTTTTGTCTGTAGTGTTGTATCTATGGGCCAATTGATTTTCCTGTCTGCTATATTGAGTGCAGTCTTGAAGTATGTTTTCAGCAGTCTGGTGTGCCTATCCACATGTACAAGTAGATGAGGTGCCGATCTTGAATTTTGTATACATGTGACTATGGAGTCGAGTGTGTCCTGTTCTGAGGATTTTATATATGAAGTTTTAGATAATTAAACAATGAATTATATTTCACCAATACCAGATGATACAAGATATATAAAAAAGAATATGTTTTGATGACAGTTTTATCTATCTATTGACCTTTCGAGCCGTAGCCGGCCCATAGGGCGTAGACCAAGATACTCCTTCTCTTATCTGAATGTTTGTTTAGCCGTTTTCAATTCTTTTAAAGATATTTTATCAAATCTCGCCATTTGTCTCTGTTCTGTGCAAGCAACTCTATCTCATTGATGGAGCCGAATCTTGCTGCTCTTGCCTCTCTCATCAATGTTCTTCTCAGTGTCTCTCGGGGTCTTCCTCTTTTTCTCTTACCTGTTGTTTCACACATGAGGGCTTGATTTGCTATTCGGTTATTATCTCTTCTCATCACATGTCCAACATATGGCCATTGTCTTTTGACCGGCGGGGATACCTACCACTATACTACCGAGGATGACAGTTTACACTAATGAAATTGAGAGTGAAGGGCTGAGCGTCAAAACGTATGGAAAGAGTTTCAAGGAATCCACTGATTCAACATTTCTTCTGCATCTCTGGTAAAGGTTGCTAACTATTTCTCTCAAAGTTTTCCTGTTTCATGTCATATCTTTGACAATTAGCAAGGTAAATTAAGGTAAGTATCCCCGCCGGTTTTTTTTTGGAAAGTAAAGCGGCGCGGGCGTAATACCGACCACATTACCCCAAAAATCATGTGCTGAAGGTCTGTAAAATGTATGGTCACTAACACCATATTCCCTATACGCCACTTGGCGTGACGGGGTACTTTACTTTACTTACATGTCTCTGTCACTGCATCTATCCATCTTCTTCTGGGTCTTCCTCTTCGTCTTTTCCTTGCATTCGTGAGAACGCCCTTGATGGTGATTGGTGAGGATTCATTCTGACCAGGTGGCCAAACCATTTAAGTTGTTGTTGTTCTATATATTCTTGGCAGGAATTAATGGATAATTTATGTTAATAATTTATATATATATATATATATATATATATATATATATATATATATATGAGCGCTCAATAATTTCGTTTATGACTCGCAAATTTTCCCCCTTTTACAAACTGTTAGTGTATCGAACAGGTTTCTTACACCAAAATATTCGATTTCCAGAAAGTATGACTACAAGTATTGAGATTCTTAATTATTTGTTATAACAGCGAGACAGTATCGTGTCAATGAATGTTCGTCCGTCTAAATTTACTTCTAATCAACGTGTACCTAATTGCGAATTAATCTCGGTAGTAATTACTGAAATAATATAAGACTGAGTGTTACAGGAGATCGTGCTGCATGACCTGGTTAAGGTGTAGACTGGAAATGAAATTAAATAAATTGTTTGTTAATAAGTTCGTGGCTGGAGCAGAAGTACTTAATGAAACTGGATTTATGTCTATTACATAACTCTCTGTGTTATGTTGTCGTCATTGCACTCGGGACACATCCATAATTTCTCCGATAGCGACAGGAATGACGTCTCCCTTCTGTGGTTTCCAGCATTTAGATATTGGAGACAGTCATAGTTTGTCCATTCTGTTGTATTCTAGCATTTAGACATTGGAGACAGTCATAATTTGTCCATTCTGTTGTATTCTAGCATTTAGATATTGGAGACAGTCATAATTTGTCCATTCTGTTGTATTCTAGCATTTAGATATTGGAGACAGTCATAATTTGTCCATTCTGTGGTTTTCCAGCATTTAGATATTGGAGACAGTCATAGTTTGTCCATTCTGTGGTTTTCCAGCATTTAGATATTGGAGACAGTCATAATTTGTCCATTCTGTGGTTTTCCAGCATTTAGATATTGGAGACAGTCATAGTTTGTCCATTCTGTGGTTTTCCAGCATTTAGATATTGGAGACAGTCATATAATTGTCCATTCTGTGTTTTCCAGCATTTAGATATTGGAGACAGTCATAGTTTGTCCATTCTGTGGTTTTCCAGCATTTAGATATTGGAGACAGTCATAATTTGTCCATTCTGTTGTATTCTAGCATTTAGATATTGGAGACAGTCATAATTTGTCCATTCTGTTGTATTCTAGCATTAGATATTGGAGACAGTCATAATTTGTCCATTCTGTTGTATTCTAGCATTTAGATATTGGAGACAGTCATAGTTTGTCCATTCTGTGGTTTTCCAGCATTTAGATATTGGAGACAGTCATAGTTTGTCCATTCTGTGGTTTTCCAGCATTTAGATATTGGAGACAGTCATAGTTTGTCCATTCTGTGGTTTTCAGCATTTAGATATTGGAGACAGTCATAGTTTGTCCATTCTGTGGTTTTCCAGCATTTAGATATTGGAGACAGTCATAATTTGTCCATTCTGTGGTTTTCCAGCATTAGACATTGGAGACAGTCATAGTTTGTCCATTCTGTGGTTTTCCAGCATTTAGATATTGGAGACAGTCATAGTTTGTCCATTCTGTGGTTTTCCAGCATTTAGACATTGGAGACAGTCATAGTTTGTCCATTCTGTGGTTTTCCAGCATTTAGATATTGGAGACAGTCATAGTTTGTCCATTCTGTTGTATTCCAGCATTTAGATATTGGAGACAGTCATAGTTTGTCCATTCTGTTGTATTCCAGCATTTAGATATTGGAGACAGTCATAGTTTGTCCATTCTGTTGTATTCCAGCATTTAGATATTGGAGACAGTCATAGTTTGTCCATTCTGTGGTTTTCCAGCATTTAGATATTGGAGACAGTCATAGTTTGTCCATTCTGTGGTTTTCTAGCATTTAGATATTGGAGACAGTCATAGTTTGTCCATTCTGTGGTTTTCCAGCATTTAGATATTGGAGACAGTCATAGTTTGTCCATTCTGTGGTTTCCAGCATTTAGATATTGGAGACAGTCATAGTTGTCCATTCTGTGGTTTTCCAGCATTTAGATATTGGAGACAGTCATAGTTTGTCCATTCTGTGGTTTTCCAGCATTTAGATATTGGAGACAGTCATAGTTTGTCCATTCTGTGGTTTTCCAGCATTTAGATATTGGAGACAGTCATAGTTTGTCCATTCTGTGGTTTTCCAGCATTTAGATATTGGAGACAGTCATAGTTTGTCCATTCTGTTGTTTTCAGCATTTAGATATTGGAGACAGTCATAGTTTGTCCATTCTGTTGTATTCTAGCATTTAGACATTGGAGACAGTCATAGTTTGTCCATTCTGTTGTTTTCTAGCATTTAAATATTGGAGACAGTCATAATTTGTCCATTCTGTTGTATTCTAGCATTTAGACATTGGAGACAGTCATAGTTTGTCTATTCTGTTGTTTTCTAGCATTTAAATATTGGAGACAGTCATAATTTGTCCATTCTGTTGTTTTCTAGCATTTAGATGTTGGAGACAGTCATAATTTGTCCATTCTGTTGTTTTTCAGCATTTAGATATTGGAGACAGTCATAATTTGTCCATTCTGTTGTTTTCAGCATTTAGATATTGGAGACAGTCATAATTTGTCCATTCTGTTGTTTTCCAGCATTTAGATATTGGAGACAGTCATGATTTTTCCATTATGGTGTTTTACAGCATTCAGAAATTGGCGACAGTCATTATTTGTCCCTTTTGTTTTCCAGTATTTAGAGAATGCAGACAGTCATGGTTTTTCCATTCTGTTGTTTTCCAACATTCAAATCTCTACCATAATCAATGAATGTGCACGACTCTTATTAAATTTTGATTTTTATGTCGCACTCAATGCATCTTTAAACATGATCTAATCTTGGTTCTTTTTTTAACTTTTTTTTCTACACTGTTTTAACTTATTATTTGTCCACGGCTAATTCGTGTGAATTTTTTTTTTCGATTTCGCATTTAAGAGTTCTTATATGTTATGTAGAGTCAGTCTTAACATATAGATGTGAATCATGGACAATAGGGCAAAAAAAAAAAGAAAGAAAGAAAATCACTGGAGTCTATAGAAATGTGGTTTTACAGATAAATATTGAGAATACCATGGACAGCTAAGAAGAGTAATGAAAACGTTCTGAAAGAGGCCAAAGCAAAAAGAGAGCTAATTTCCAATATTAGGAAGAAACAATCATCATTTTATGGCCATGTAATGAGAAGAGAACAGCTGGAATATATTGTAACAGCTGGGGAAATTGAGGGACGAATTGATAGAGGAAAGCAAAGAGAAAAAATATTAAACAGCTTAAGAAAATAAATAGCTTGGCAGAAGATCAACAACAGAAATGAGAGACATGATAACCTACGCCAGCAGGCCCGGTACTTATGATGATATATATATATATATACATATATATATATATGTATGGGTGTAAGTAAAATTAAAGTACCCCCGTCACGCCAAGTGGTGTATAGTGATGTGATATGGTGTTAGTGACCATAAATTTTACAGACCTTCGGCACATGATTTTCGGGGTAATGTGGTCAGTATTACGCCCGCGCCGCTTTACTTTCTCAGAAAAATCCGGTACTCATTTAAGGCTGGGTGAACCCGAAAGTCGTCGGTTGGGATCGAACCCTACCCCTTGTCCTTTGTAGTCCAGTTCACTAACCACTGAGCTATCGCGGCTATATATGGGTGTGTGTGTATATATATATATATATATATATATATATATATATATATGTGTGTGTGTGTGGGTGTGTATATATATATGTATACAGGTCTGTGTGTTCTCGCACGGTTGTACATAAGTGATACGTGCAGACATAACGCCGTTGGCGTTATAGTTGAGGTAACCTATAGAATATCCCCCACATATTTTTAGAACCCGTCCACCTGTGTTGTTTGCTCCCCTCCCCCCCTCCTCTAATCCCTTTGTGTAAGAATTCTTATCAACTTATCAACCAACACAGAACTGTAGTCGTCAGTCGCTGGACACTGCGGGGCCTACTGAGGAGGGATCTGAGCACCTATGGACATGTTCGGAGTGCAATGATGATGACCAGCAAAGAACTCACTTGTGTCGTCCATTAAGTACGTAAAGTTTTATACATATTATTTATATTCTATTATTTTTCATTTCTCCTTTATGTTCTATTTTCTTTGTTTTCTTTCGTTGGCAGGATCACCAAGCGTTCGGAGGAACACCTTTGGCAATGCTAGCGGCACAATGCAGCAAGATCACCAGTAAATCACCACCTCCCTTGGCAGAAGCAACAGTGGGGAAATCTTTCATCCCGTGGAAGAAGCAATCACCACACGGTCAACCACACGGACCGATCCATCACCACATTACTCCACAACGGGTGGGTGGCTTCAATCACGCCTCGCTCCAAATGTCCACCAATTTGTCCTACAATCGTTCCACAATGGTAACCTCCAATCCACATTCATCTTACCCAAACGAACTGCTTTATTCCGGAACTGGTTCAACCCCTCATGGACATTCACATGCTTCCGAGCTGTCACAGACAGCCTTGCTTCAAAGAATGCACGGGGAAAATGGGATTGCAAGTTCCGGGTTTAGCTCGATGTATTCAAGAGTTCCGTCCATGTCCGGAGGTTACGATCCACCGTGGCCGTTTTCAAATATTCCAACGTCTCACCATGGACCAACGCATGGGCTTAAACATAACGACATGTCGCATTCTGTTAACGGTGGAGGAACGGCCTGGTGGGAAGTCCATCCAACAGCAAATATGCACTCCTCAGGAAGCAACTGGTTGTCTGACTCATCCGCTCTTCATGGCCAAATTGCAGCTTCCTACCCAGCCCCGGATTATCACATAACCCATCCGTTAGCCTCGAATCCAGCCCTGTTAACATCGCAACAACATTTGTTGCAAGACACATATAAATCCATACTACAGCCTTCACAGCCTGACCTTAACCTTAACTCTAGTCCTGTTTCGCCATTCCTACCCCGTCCAGCTCTCCCTGGATTACCGAACTCTCGGAGCTCTCGTAGATATACCGGAAGGGCCACGTGCGACTGTCCCAACTGCCACGAGATTGATAGATTAGGTCAGTAATTATGTTACTACCATTGTTATTCCTTCTTCTTCCAGGTATTATTGTTAATTCTATTATTTTTGTTATTGTTCTTCTTCCAGGTATTATTGTTAATTCTATTATTTTTGTTATTGTTCTTCTTCCAGGTATTATTGTTAATTCTATTATTTTTGTTATTGTTCTTCTTCCAGGTATTATTGTTAATTCTATTATTTTTGTTATTGTTCTTCTTCCAGGTATTATTGTTAATTCTATTATTTTTGTTATTGTTCTTCTTCCAGGTATTATTGTTAATGCTATTATTTTTGTTATTGTTTGCGTTATTAATAGTATTATTGTTAGTATAGCTATTATTGTTGTTATTATTCTTCTAAGAACAGCAACATGTTATCTTCGCAATATTCCTATATGGTGCAGAAACATGGACATTAGACAAGAAAACTGAACAGAAAATTGAAGCCTTTGGAGTGTGGATTTACAGAAGAATAGGTAGAATTGGATGGAAGGAAAAGAAAACAAACGGTGAAGTTTTAAAACAACTAAAAATAGAAAGAGAACTACTAAATACAGATAAGACAAGACAAATGAAATTTTTGGGACACGTTAAAAGACACAACAGCCTACTAAAACTAATATTGGAAGGGAAAATACAAGGTAAAAGAGGCAGAGGCAGACCAAGACTAACATGGACGAGTAACATCAAAAGATGGACAAGTCAATCTATGACAACCTGCACCATCAAAGCAAGAAACAGAGTGGAATGGCGATCCATGGTAGCCAACCTTCGTTGCGGAGACGGCACTCGATGATGATTATTCTTATTACTGTTATAATTATTGTTGTTATCGTTAATATTGCTATAATTATTTTGCTATTATTTTTTATTGCTATTATTGTTGATATTATTGTTGTTGTTTTTTTGTTACTACCAGTGTTATTATTGTTGTCATTGTTATCTATCTATCTATCTATCTATCTATCTATCTATCTATCTATCTATCTATCTATCTATCTATCTATCTATCTATCTATCTATCTATCTATCTATCTATCTATCTATCTATCTATCTATCTATCTATCTATCTATCTATCTATCTATCTATCTATCTATCTATCTATCTATCTATCTATCTATCTATCTGTCTGTCTGTCTGTCTGTCTGTCTGTCTGTCTGTCTGTCTGTCTGTCTGTCTGTCTGTCTGTCTGTCTGTCTGTCTGTCTGTCTGTCTGTCTGTCTGTCTGTCTGTCTGTCTGTCTGTCTGTCTATCTATCTATCTATCTGTCTATCTATCTATCTGTCTCTATCTATCTATCTGTCTATCTATCTATCTGTCTATCTATCTATCTGTCTATCTGTTGACATTTCGTGCCGTGGCCGACTCACAGAGCATAGACCCAATTACTCTTTCTTTTTTTCTATTATTTTCTTTATCTAGCAGTCTCAATTATCAATAAGATCTTTTATCAAACCCCACAATTTGTCTCTGTTCTGTGCAAGCATTTCGATCTCATTGAGAGAGCCGATTCCTGCTGCTTTTACCTCTCAGATCAATATTCTTCTCAATATTCTTATTTATGTATGGTCACTAACACCATATTCCCTATACGCCACTTGGCGTGACGGGGGCACGTTACTTTTTTTTTTTTTTTACTTTACAGCACATTCGAAGAAGTAACGATGTTAAAATCAAAAGACAGAAGGCGCAGGAGAAATAACATAAGGCCAGGCACCACGAATACATCTTGTTCATTCTGCGGTTGGATCTGTCTATCCAATATTGTCAAACTCAAACCACGAGAGAAGCTGTTCAGTAAAACAGCATCCAGCATGAGACACTAATATTTTACCAAACTACTGACTTATCATAGTTGCTTGCTACCAACCGTCTGTCAAGATGATAGACAGATCCGACCGTCGAAGGAACAAGATGCATTTGTGGTGTCTGGCTTCATCTTATTTCTCCACACACGCGCGCGAGCACACACAAACGCAGACACACACACTTATGTATTCACTTTCGTTTCAATCAAGAGCGGTGATAATTTCATTAATTATCATTATTATTATTTTTTAATTATCTTTATAATTATTATTTATTATTTTTTTAAAATTATTATTATATTAATTATTATTTTAATTATCATTATTTTAATTGTTTCTACATTATTTTGGCTCTGAGCACTGTTGTGTCCATGTCACATTGTCCCCTGGAAGAAAATCGAAATTGAACCAGCCATCGAATACATAAAGAAACAACAGATAAATTGGTTCGGCCACATAACAAGACAAAAAGCACTAACAATGACTCAAAGAGCCCTAAACAAACGCTACGAAAATGCCAGATTAAGAGGAAGACCGAGCAAGAGATGGATAAAGGGAATACTAGAGTCAAAAGGGCTTTTTATATACTTACATATCCGTGTGTGTGTTTTTTTTTTGTTCGTTCCTGCTGAAGTCCTATTGAGCCGAAACGTCGTTCAAATCTGTGTCGTCTTCAAATCACGTAAAGCTTCTAAGATACCATTTTTTTCTTCTTTTTTTTTCAATGTTCCCTCACATTCAGCTTTACAGCAGCTTCGCATTTGTATGCATTCATTTGCATTTCTTTGCCTTAACCCCTGAATACTAGAGTCACTAGGAGGGATAACACCAGAAGAGGCCAACAGAAGAGCAAAGAATCGCAGATTGTATCCCTCGACGCCAACGGCAATGGAGGAAGGATAGAAGAATAGAAGATTATTTTAATTATCATTTTTGTTACCCTTATTATTTCTATCATTATTATTATCATTACATTATTGTTATTACTATCATTATTTTCTGTATTGTTATTATTACCACCCAGGACCAGCTGGCGAGCATCTCCGCAAGAGAAACATACACTCCTGTCATATTCCCGGTTGTGGTAAAGTTTACAACAAAACATCACATCTAAAGGCACATCTTAGGTGGCATACCGGAGAGAGACCATTTGTGTGTAACTGGTTGTTTTGCGCCAAAAGGTAAGTTAGCCATTATCGTTTATCTAATGATCTTCTTCTACCTTTCAGCTCCCTGTGGAGCTTAGGTCTTCAACAAACACTTTCAGCTCCCTGTGGAGCATAGGTCTTCAACAAACACTTTCAGCTCCCTGTGGAGTATAGGTCTTCAACAAACACTTTCAGCTCCCTGTGGAGCATGGGTCTTCAACAAACACTTTCAGTTGCCTGTGGAGCATAGGTCTTCAACAAACACTTTCAGCTCCCTGTGGAGTATAGGTCTTCAACAAACACTTTCAGCTCCCTGTGGAGCATGGGTCTTCAACAAACACTTTCAGTTGCCTGTGGAGCATAGGTCTTCAACAAACACTTTCAGCTCCCTGTGGAGTATAGGTCTTCAACAAACACTTTCAGCTCCCTGTGGAGTATAGGTCTTCAACAAACACTTTCAGCTTCATGTGGAGCATAGGTCTTCAACAAACACTTTCAGCTCCCTGTGGAGCATATGTCTTCAACAAACACTTTCAGCTCCCTGTGGAGCATAGGTCTTCAACAAACACTTTCAGCTCCATGTGGAGCATAGGTCTTCAACAAACACTTTCAGCTCCCTGTGGAGCATAGGTCTTCAACAAACACTTTCAGCTCCCTGTGGAGCATAGGTCTTCAACAAACACTTTCAGCTCCATGTGGAGCATAGGTCTTCAACAAACACTTTCAGCTCCATGTGGAGCATAGGTCTTCAACAAACACTTTCAGCTCCCTGTGGAGCATAGGTCTTCAACAAACACTTTCAGCTCCATGTGGAGCATAGGTCTTCAACAAATACTTCCAGCTCCATGTGGAGCATGGGTTTCAACAAACACTTTCAGCTCCCTGTGGAGCATAGGTCTTCAACAAACACTTTCAGCTCCATGTGGAGCATAGGTCTTCAACAAATACTTTCAGCTCCCTGTGGAGCATGGGTCTTCAACAAACACTTTCAGCTCCCAGTGGAGCATAGGTCTTCAACAAACACTTTCCAAGTCGTTCTGTTTCTTGCCATTCTTTTAAGATCATTCCATGTCTTCTCCAAGAATTTCTTGGTCTTCCTCTTTGTCTTTTCCCCTGCGGATTACAAAAAAGGGCATGTTATGCAATACTTTCAGTTGGCTTCCACCCTCTGTGTGTCATATCCAGCGTCATCTACTGATCGCTAACAGTGAAAATGAGTTACAAGAATGATAGACATTAATTTGAATGAAAACAAAAATAAAGGACTCAGCCTTAAAAGTAAAAAGACAGAAGTAATGGTTAACATGAAAGAAAAAGACATCACCTCAATGCACAATAAAGAGAAGTGGAACAATATTAAAACAGGTAAATGAATTTAAATATCTGGGAACAATGTTAACCTTAGATGGTAGATGTACAACAGAGGTGAGATGCAGAATGGTTCAGGCAAATGCAGATTTCCAAAAAATAAGGAAGATACTATGCAATCAATTTTTGACAATAGAAACAAGAAAAGGAGTTCTTAAATGTTATGTAGAGCCAGTCTTAGCATATGGATGTGAATCATGGACAATAGGACAACAGACAAGAAAATCACTGGAGTCTGTGGAAATTTTGTTTTGCAGAAGAATGTTGAGAATACCACGGACTGCTAAGAAGAGTGATGCAAACGTTTTGAAAGAGACCAAAGCAAAAAGACACCTAATTTCCAATATTAGGAAGAAACGGAAAGAAATTAGGCAGGCACGGTACTTGATGATGATGACTGATTATATAACGACCTTTTTTCATGAATTATTATTATTTTCATGTTGGGGGGAATTTGTTCAAATTAGTGGTATCCTAAAGATCTACAACAATTACTTAATGAAATAAACATGACAGGCAAACAGTATGGACTAGATATGAATATCAAAAAGACTAAAACTATGATCATAAACAAAGATAATTCTCAAGACCAACAATTAAATATCAAAGTGGAAGGAATACATCTGGAGACAGTTCAGAGCTACAACTACCTTGGACATACTATAACCAGTGATGGAAAATGTACATCGGAAATAATCAAAAGAATAGGTATGGCAAAACGTAATTTTAATGACATGAAAAATATCACCATCATCATCAAGTACTGGGCCTGCTGGCGTAGGTGACCATGTCTCTCCACAACTTTCGATCTCGATAGCTTTTTATCATTTCTGTTGTTGACCTTCTGCCAAGCCATTCTCTTAAGCTGTCTGTTATTTTTTCTCTTTGCTTCCCTCTATCTCTTCGTCCCTCAATTTTTCCAGTTGTTACAATATATTCCAGTTGTTCTCTTCTCATTACATGGCCAAAAAATGATGATTGTTTCTTCCTAATATTGGAAATTAGCACTCCTTTGACCTCTCTCAGAGCATCTTCATTACTCTTCTTAGCTGTCCATGGTATTCTCAATATTCTTTTGTAAAACCACATTTCTACAGACTCCAGTGATTTTCTTGTCTGTTGTCCTATTGTTCATGATTCACATCCACTTGTATATAAAAAATATACTAACATCAAAGCAAATAACACCAGGGCTAAAACTAAGAATAGCAAAATGTTACATCTTCTCAATATTCCTGTATGGTACAGAAACATGGACATTAGACCAGAAAACAGAACAGAAAATTGAAGCCTTTGAAATGTGGATCTATAGAAGAAAAGGTAGAATTGAATGGAAAGAAAAGAAAACAAACGATGAAGTTTTAAAACAACTAAAAATGAAAAGAGAACTATTGAACACAATTAGAACAAGACAAATGATATTTTTTTTTTTTTTTGGGGGGGGGGGGGTGATGTTAAAAGACACGACAGCCTAATAAAAGTAATATTCTTCCTCTTTTAACCTTCCTCCATTGCCATTGGCGTCGTGGGGAGATACAATCTGCGAATCTTTGCTAAAGTAACATTGGAAGTGAAAATACAAGGTAAAAGAGGCAGAGGCAAACCAAGACTAACATGGACGAGTAACATCTAAAGATGGACAAGTCAGCCTATGACAACCTGCACCATCAAAGCAAGAGACAGAGTGGAACGGCGCTCCATGGTAGCCACCTTCGATGCGGAAACGGCAACCAATAATGATAATGATGATGATGAGTGGTATCTGTAGGAGGCTTGGAAGTCCCAATTTTAGACTCTAGAGGACGTTGGTCTCTGCAATGGAAGGCCTTCCCGTTGAATATCGGTGTAGACGGTGCGGTTTTTGTCTTTTCGATTCCTTGGTTTTTCGTGGCTTTACTCTTCCCCTGCTATCTATCTATCTATCTATCTATCTATCTATCTATCTATCTATCTATCTATCTATCTATCTATCTATCTATCTATCTATCTATCTATCTATCTATCTATCTATCTATCTATCTATCTATCTATCTATCTATCTATCTATCTATCTATCTATCTATCTATCTATCTATCTATCTATCTATCTATCTATCTATCTATCTATCTATCTGTCTCTGTCTGTCTGTCTGTCTGTCTGTCTGTCTGTCTGTCTGTCTATCTATCTATCTATCTATACGTTTGTCTCTGAGCCTCTGCTCACGGCTGACTAACGCGTTATCTGTCTATACATTCATCAGTCTATTATGTGGCTACCACTCTCTCTCTCATATCTTATATATCTGTCTGCTTGACAGCCTGACTTCTATCTGCATGTTTTAATCTCTGCTTATCCTTATGAAACTGATTAAAACAATTTCTGTATCGCTTCAAGTATTGAAAGAAGTGAAAAAGGACCCCCAAAATATGCTTTTTTTCATGATTCCTATGATGTCTTCCTTAAGTTCTGGTGTTTTACTAAGGGGATTGATAGTCTACATCGTCGTAGCCTTTAAAGGGACGTTAAAAGGGAGTAGATGAGTTGTGGTTTGCAGTATAGCTGTGCCTTTTGCCCCAATACATCCGACTTCAACACAGTATTTCTGAATACCGAATTGCCTTCCATCTACGATATCTATTCGCTTTGTCATTCTAGACAGGGTTAGTCTGCTTCTAGCTACACAGCATAGAGGTGGAGTAGGTGTGGATCTATCTTTCGTTTACCTAAGGTATTGTCTATATCTGCAGTGTCGTTTACTGTATAAACGTTACTGTCTTTTGTCATTCTTGCAGTGCTCCATATAGTTTAGTCTGTAGCGTTGTATCTATGGGCCAATGGAATTTCCTGTCTACTATATTCAGTACAAGTATGTGTCCAACAGTCTGGGGCGCCTGTAGTGTTGTATCCATGGGCCAATGGATTTTCCTGTCTACTATATTCAGTACAAGTATGTGTTCAACAGTCTGGGGCGCCTGTAGTGTTGTATCTATGGGCCAATGGAATTTCCTGTCTACTATATTCAGTACAAGTATGTGTCCAACAGTCTGGGCGCCTGTAGTGTTGTATATGGGCCAATGGATCCTGTCTACTATATTCAGTACAAGTATGTGTTCAACAGTCTGGGGCGCCTGTAGTGTTGTATCTATGGGCCAATGGAATTTCCTGTCTACAATATTCAGTACAAGTATGTGTTCAACAGTCTGGGGCGCCTGTAGTGTTGTATCTATGGGCCAATGGAATTTCCTGTCTACTATATTCAGTACAAGTAGGAGTCCAACAGTCTGGGGCGCCTGTAGTGTTGTATCTATGGGCCAATGGAATTTCCTGTCTACTATATTCAGTACAAGTATGTGTCCAACAGTCTGGGACGCCTGTAGTGTTGTATCTATGGGCCAATGGAATTTCCTGTCTACTATATTCAGTACAAGTATGTGTCCAACAGTCTGGGACGCCTGTAGTGTTGTATCTATGGGCCAATGGAATTTCCTGTCTACTATATTCAGTACAAGTATGTGTTCAACAGTCTGGGACGCCTGTAGTGTTGTATCTATGGGCCAATGGAATTTCCTGTCTACTATATTCAGTACAAGTATGTGTTCAACAGTCTGGGGCGCCTGTCTACATGTACATGTAGCTGAGGTGCCGATTTTGAAATTGTGTATACATGTGAGTGTCGAGTCGATTGTGTCCTGTTTTGTGGCGTATAATGATAACTTGTTCCCATCTATTCAGTAGTGTTTGGATGAATCTGGTTCACCAATCCTGGTGCAAACTATCAGCTATGATTCACTTACAGCTTCCAGCTCTGTTGCCGTTATACGTTCGCCTTGCCTCCTGCTAAAGAATCATCATTTTCCACAAATAACGAATTACATCTTGGGTGTTTCTTCGTCACCAAACCATTTGCGTCTTCTGCGCACACTTTTAGACGGTGATATTTATAGATTAAAAATAAAAAGACATCTGTGGCTTCTAGAATGATGATACTACATTCACACTGCCTGTTCTAGTTATGATATTGGCGACAGCTGCAAGAACCTTCTCTGTTTATCGTACATTGAGCTTCTCTGTTTATCGTACATTGAGCTTCTCTGTTTGAGGTGGGCGCAGTTATTTAACATCATACATATATATATAAAGAACAGCATGAGAAATAAGATCATCAATGAAGAGTTTACGAAAAGACTAGGAACGGAACCAGCTATTCAATACATATAGCGACAACAGAAAAACTGGTTCGGACATGTGATAAGACAATAGAAATTAAATTTAAATCAATGAGCTGCCCAAAAAAAAGCAGATACACGTACACCAGAAAAGAGAGGCCGATCAAGAAAAAGGTGGAAAACGGAATAATGCAAACATCATCATCATCAAGTACCGGGCTTGCTGGCGTAGGTGATCATGTCTCTCCACAACTTTCGATCTCGACAGTTATTTATCATTTCTGTTGTTGACCATCTGCCAAGCCATTATCTTAAGCTCTCTGGTATCTTTTCTCTTTGCTTCCCTCTATCTTTTCGTCCCTCATTTTTCCCAGTAGTTACAATATATTCCAGTTGTTCTCTTCTCATTACGTGGCCAAAAAATGGTGATTGTTTCTTCCTAATATTGGAAATTAGCTCTCTTTTTGCTTTGGCCTCTTTCAGAACGTTTTCATTACTCTTCTTCATTACCGGAAACACTCGAAGGTAAAACAACAGAAGAGGGCAATAGAAGAGCAAGAAACCGTCAACCATATCTTCCCCTCGATACCGGAAGGCAAATGGGGAAGAAAGGAAAGAAAATTTGTATGAAAAATAATGAGAAATGGTTGGGTGGTCTTGGGGTAAGACGGCAGCCATTGAACAAGACGGTCCCGAATTCAAATCCAACCACTGTTGGTGGAAATGTAAATATAACAATGAACTCATGGTTTTCTTATGGTTTAACCCTCCCCTGGTCCTCGGATAGTGGATCCAGTGTCTAGCCTTGTGGGATTTTGATTTGACGTAATGTCACGAGTTGAGGCGGGCAGGGTGCCCTTTTATTCATTGATGTGGCGGGTCGTAATGGCTTTCTTGACATTCCTGGCTCTAACTGGAGAAGCTGGGGTTCGTCTATACCAGGCTATGCTGGGAAACTACTAGTCCAGCCCAGAGGTACTGCAATACTTTGTCTTCTATATTAGTAACAGCCACCGCTACAGGGAAACACGGCGATCTTAGCTTCTGTTAACCAGCCTGTTTTGACGCAGAGAGAAATAATAATAATAAATGAACATTATTATAGAGGGAAACTTCCGATTCGAAACTTCGAATAAATTCAGAGGAAGAAGTTCTTCTTTAATAGGAAAAATACAGATACACAATCTATTTCCGAGCTGTGTTATGCTATAGTCATGAGAACACCTGCGCCAAAGACATTGTCCGCGATAGCTAATTTTTTTAGTTAGCTGAGTGGCAGTGTTCCCTAGCGTTTGTCTTTTTCGTGGCAAGGCGCTGTGCCACTGAGTACGGGTTTGATCCATATATTGTTCTTTGTTTTTTTCTCTGTTGATTATTTGTAATTTTTTCCGAGTGGTGTAAACATACCTCTTCCTTTGAATTGATGCGCTGTTTTAACGCAGACTGTTACCAGGGGAGGCCACGAGCAGGTAGAACTGCTAGGTCTTGGTCAGCTGATGGTGCGCCGACCCTGCTATTGGGACCGCAGGTCACAAGCGCTTCTGCTCCCCCAACCATGTGGGATAACGCCATAAAACAAGATGTTCCGTCGGTACTCGCGCAGTTTAAAGACCCCTTCATCGTCAAGTACCGGGCCTGCTGGCGTAGGTGACCATGTCTCTCCACAACTTTCGATCTCGACAGTTATTTATCATTTCTGTTGTTGACCTTCTGCCAAGCCATTCTCTTGAGCTGTCTGGTGTCTTTACTCTTTCCTCTCTTTGTCCCTCAGTTTTCCCAGTTATTACAATATATCCCAGGTGGTTCCTTCTCATCGTTGCATCATATAATCACGAAAGAGCCCTTAACAGCTAAAAATCAAAAAGAGTAGGACAAAAACGGCCGCTTTCCGGGAAGGATTTTAAAATAAATTTGCTCACGACGAAGACGGATGTGGTCGGTGCTAGGGCGCAAATATCGTGGCACGACGTCCTGCTTAATGGGTAAACGTTCAGAAGATTTTATTTTTAGTTCGCCAGATTTTTTTTTTAGTTCGCCATAATTTTTTTTTAGTTCTCCAGATTTTTTTTTTTAGTTCGCCATATTTTTTTTAATTCGCCAGATTTTTTTTTTAGTTCGCCAGATTTTTTTTTTAGTTCGCCAGATTTTTTTTTTTAGTTCGCCAGATTTTTTTTTTAGTTCGCCAGATTTTTTTTTTTACCTCTGACGAAGTCCCTAGAGACTAGGAACTGAATTTTGCCTGTTAATCCAATTTCCCCTGACAGCCGTGTGCACAGGGTTTCCCTCGCCGCACAGGCAGATAACTCCGTCTTCGGAGGTACTCATATTATTTTCCCCTTCGATGAGTAATTGACGTTTCAAGCCGGGCCTCGCTGCTGTGACCAGGGGTGGTTGCCGCAAAGAGAAGTTCTAAATAAAAATCCCAACCGGTGTAGCCGGGATTTGAACCCACAACCTCTCTGTCTCGAGGCCGGCGTCTTGCCTCGAGACCAACCAGTCCCCCTTCTGAGAAGAAGTGTAGAGACATGTAGAATGGTGAACAGCTCCCTAGCTTGGCGATCAAGTGAACCCTGGTTCTCACGTTCATACTCAAAGTCGAACCAGCTGAAAAAAATGGGTACCTGAGTTAAGGAATCGAGCAAGGTAAACAACAAAGAGAAAGGGAACCGTTTTTTTTTTTAATCTTCAAATGCTGTGACAAAATGTGATCGAGAACACCTATCTCATCTAGGGCTTTAATCAGCTATGGTTCTCTCTCTCTCTCTCTCTCTCTCTCTCTCTCTCTCTCTCTCTCTCTCTCTTTCTCTGTTGGAAACCCAAATTCCTGAATTACTTTAATTTATAGATGCTCCATATTCTTCTTCAACTTCAGCGTTCACCTACGAAATCGGTGTGGAAGCGCTGTGTCGTAAGTTTACGACATGTCGCAATATCTACGCCTTTCGGCTAGATTTATGTCTTAGACATTATGTAATTTGGTGTAATTGCTTCATAAATTTCCTACTTTAAGAGGCCATTTTAAAAAAACTCTTTTCAACTTTTACTGTCGTTCGTTAACGTGCGCAGAGTGCGGACGGACTTCCTGTTTCTCGCCGTTATCCGAAAGGACCAGACATGGGATCAACTACTCGGAAACCGGGTATAGCCGTGAAGGAAGCACGAATTCTTATAGAAAAATTCCTTATGAAAGTTGACACTTAGAAATCTGACCTGCCAGATGTCAAATGAGGCTATTTTCAGTCTACGCTACAGACAGACCAGTGGTTACCAAACCTTTTACACCCTCGGCCTTCTTTCTCTGATCAATTTTATAGATATATTAATTGCTTTTTTTTTCTATTTACGTTTCACTCTTTAGTTTCGAGCCCCTCCTCATTTTCTATCTCATGATTTTATATATCTCTACACCCATCCTGAGCCGCGATAGCTCAGTGGTTAGTGAACTGGACTACAAAGGAAAAGGGGTAGTGTTCGACGGCTTCCGGGTTCCTCTTCTTTTCTCTTTTCACTGATACCTAAAAGGTGTCGTGGTTATATCATTTGTCGTTCTTGAGCTGCTCGAACTGTCTGAATTAGTGATTTTCCTTTGTTGTTACATGTCTCTATCATTGCATCTATCCATCTTCTTTTGGGTCTTCATCTTGGTCTTTTTCCATGCATTCTCGAGAAGACCGCCCTTGATGGTGATTGATGAGGATTCGTTCTGACCAGGTGGCCAAACCATTTAAGTTATTGTTGGCAGGGTTTTATTCCTACCATTTTTCTTATGGTTTCATTTGATTTTCGATCTCTTCTTGTGTTGTTTGTTACTTTTCTCAAACATCGCATCTCACATGTATTGATCTTTCTTAAATGGGATTTAGAAAGGGTCCATGTTTGACTTTCATAGCACAAAGTTGGTATGAAGATGCTATTTATTATTTGTTGTTTAGCCGCTATAGAAATGTTTGGATGTCTTAGCAATGGTGAAAGCTGGTAAACACAAGAACGCTTGAATTTCTTTTTACTACGGGCATTGAAATTCATTTATAACTTAAATTTGACTCCCATCCAAAATTGCATCCTGTTGCCAGCACAGTCATGCACCGGAAGTCACCCAGCCTTTTAGGTACCTGATTTTTTTAATGGGAGAGTAAAGCGGCGCGGGCATAATACCGACCACATTACCCCGAAATCATGTGCTGAAGGTCTGTAAAATATAGGGTCACTAACACCCATATTTCCCTATACGCCACTTGGCGTGACAGGGGTACTTTACTTTTTTTTTTTTACTTAGCTGAACATTAATAGCAGTAACATAGAATAGCGGTCATCAGAATTAGTGAGAGAATAACAAGTTAAGCTCATGGAAAGTTCACAGTTGGTAGGGACACCCACCGAGGAATAAGATGAAGAGCGGGTGCAGAATAGTACTGGACATAACAAGTTTAGACTTGTCCTTTGTAGTCCATTTCACTAATCACTGAACTTTCGTGGCTCACTAGATAGGATGTACAAAATAACAAATAACGACACAGTTACCTTTAACTCGTAGACACTGGTTGAAATACTACAAATATATTAAGCCTATTGTGTGTATTGGAGCTTCAGTGGCTGAGTGGTTAGTTCTATCGCTTCCAGATCAGAACGATCCGGGTTCGATTCCAAGAAGTGGCGACTTTTTTTCGGACCATCAAGCCTCTGGAGTTCACCCATCCTCTAAAAATGAGTACCAGATATTTTTCTTGCAAGAAAAAGTGGCCTATTATATGGCTGTGAAACACGGAGAACAACAAAATTGACAATCGTGAAGATACCGACTTTCATTAATGGATGCTTGCGCAGAATAAAAGGATGGAAATGGCAGGACAAAATCACTAACATAGAATTATGGAAATGTACCAGTCAAATACCAGTGGATAAAGAGATACAGCAAAGACGATGGCGCTGGATAGGACACACACTACGGAAGCTAACTGAGAGTATTACACAACAGGCCCTTTTTTTTAATCCCCAGCGGAAAAGACAAAGAGGTAGACCAATGAATTCTTGGAGAAGACAGATAGAAGCAGATATGAAGATGATGGGGAAGACATGGAATTATTTTTAAACAAATGGCAAGAAACAGAACGACTTGGAAAGTGTTTGTTAAAGACCTATGCTCCACAGGGAGCTGAAAGGTAGAAGAAGAAAAAGAAAGTTTGACTGACCTGATACCCACCACGTCACTCATAATGTGCCGAAGTCAAAGGCAAAAATGGTCACTAACACCATACCCTACCCTTAGTGGAAATCACGCTGCTATGGGGCATCCTTTACCACTATAAAGACGTTCTTGTTCTCTGTTCTTGCAGGTTTACCAGATCTGATGAACTGCAACGACATTTGAGAACTCACACCGGAGAAAAGAGGTTTGCCTGTCCAAAGTGCAACAAAAGGTAACTCGTGATTTCTAAAGTGTTAAATGGTTTCTTGATGAACAGGTCAAAGGTCGAGCACACAGTTCGCTGTGTATTAAAGGTTCTAAAAGTGTGTGTCTCGGCCTCCAAGTCGCCTCTAAAGTTTGGCATAGGTGTGGGGACCAGGTTATTGCCATGTGTCAAAACTCAGTATTTAGAAATCATAACACATCCACATAGCCTTCCTTCCTTCCTTCCTTCCTTCCTTCCTTCCTTCCTTCCTTCCTTCCTTCCTTCCTTCCTTCCTTCCTTCCTTCCTTCCTTCCTTCCTTCCTTCCTTCCTTCCTTCCTTCCTTCCTTCCTTCCTTCCTTCCTTCCTTCCTTCTTTCTTTCTTTCTTAATTCCTTTCTTTCTTCCATTCTTTCTTTCTTTCCTTCTTCCTTTCTTTCTTTCTTCACTTCCTCTTGTACCCATTTGAGTGTCGAGGCAGATACAAAGTTTTAGTTCTCACCTTTATGCCAGCCTCACCTATTGCAAATTAATGTTGTTTATGCACTTCTTTCATGTTGTCTGTCCATCTTACTCTGGGACTGCCTTTTGCTCGTACCCCTTCTCCTCTTTTGTTATATGCTTTGTATGGTAAAGAATCTCACGATATTCGTTCTAGATGGGCAAACCAGTTTAGTTGTTGTTTCTGTATGTGACTTATGATTAACTCAATGCTTACTCTTTCTCTTATAATATCATTTCTTATTCTGTCTTTTCTGATCACAAGCATTTTTCTCACGCATCTCATCTCTGTGGCGTCAAGCTTTCTATTAACTCTTTCCCAACGGGTGTCCGGTTAGCGCAGTCAATAGGCGGTTGGCTTACCACGGCAACAGCCGGGGTTCGTACCCTGGCGAGGACACCTGGGTTTTACTAATTCCCTAAAAATTTAGTACCTCTGAAGTCGGAGTAAATCTGCCTGCATGGCGAGGGGCATCCTGTAATGGGATAAAACAGACTTTACACGCAAAATTCAGTCCCACAAAATTGAGTGGGTGGGACTTCGTCAGAGGTCAAAGCTGACGAAAGCGAACGAACGAACCAACGTTTCGCCGCACTGTACGCCACGCTCAATTTGACTAGTGTCAACGACATCAAACCATATTCTTTTTACATGTCTTGTATGATCTTGGTATTGGTGAAATCTAAATCCTTGTTAAATTATCTAAAAACTCTTACAAATATGTTATATGTTAGATAAATATAAATATGTAGATTGATTCTTAAAACCATGAACAATTTTGTCTCTGAAATCTCTTCTGTTGCATTGATAAAATGCTTCTGTGGGGAAAGAGTTAAGCTTCGACGTAAGTGACCATCTCCGAATTGATAGCGTGATCTTGGAAATAAATATACTCTATGTAAGAAGTTTCTTGGGAGCCACGATAGCTCAGTGGTTAGTGAACTGGACTACAAAGGACAAGGGGTAGGTTTCGATCCCAACCGACGGCTTCCGGTTCAACCAGCTTTTAATGGGTACCGAATTTTTTTTTCTGGGAAAGTAAAACGGCACGGGCGTGTTACCGACCACATTACCCCTAAAACCATGTGCTGAAGGTCTGTAAAATTTATGGTCACTAACACCATATTCCCTACACGCCACTTGGCGTGACGAGGGCTCTTTACATACATTTTACTAAGATGTTTCTTGGTGGTAGTAGCAAGAAAGACGTATGACACTGTCTTAGTATCAGAGACAGAGAATGATCTACAAGAAATGATAAACATAATAGTAAGAGAAAGCAACAAGAAAGGTCTCAGTCTGAATAGTAAGAAAACAGAAGTGATGGTTACATTATAGAAGACACATCAGCATGCAGCATAACAATAAACAGGACAAATCTGAAACATGTGCAACGCTTCAAATACTTGGGCACAATAATATCAGATGGAAGATTAAACGCTTACTTGTTTATGAATTGCTTTATAAATGCTTTACAATAAGTAAAAACCTGCATTGCTTATGAATTGCTTTATAACCACTTTACAATAAGTAAAACTAGAAGTCTGCATTGCTTATGAATTGCTTTATAACCACTTTGCAATAAGTAAAACTAAAAGCATGCATTGCTTATGAATTACTTTATAACCACTTTACAATACGCAAAACTAGAAGTCTGCATTGCTTATGAATTACTTTATAACCACTTTACAATAAGTAAAACTAGAAGCCTACATTGCTTATGAATTACTTTATAACCACTTTACAATAAGTAAAACTAGAAGCCTACATTGCTTATGAATTACTTTATAACCACTTTACAATAAGTAAAACTAGAAGCCTACATTGCTTATGAATTACTTTATAACCACTTTACAATAAGTAAAACTAGAAGCCTGCATTGCTTATGGATTACTTTATAAGCACTTTACAATAAGTAAAACTAGAAGCCTAGCCTGTGTTCCTTATAAATTGCTGTATAACCGCTTTACACTGAATACCCTCTTGACTATGTATTAATTAAAAACCATTTACAGTTAGTTACAATAAAGACTTCCTTGTCTTATGAATTGCTTTAAAACCACTTTACACCGACTCAAACTAAACTCGCACTTGTATCTACCACAGGTTCATGCGCAGTGATCACCTGAGCAAGCACGTGAAGACCCACGCACAAGGTGACAAAAATGACGGTGATTGCAGCAACGATGATGACAAGAAGATTGATACATGAGCTAAACAAAGTGAATAGCCTCGACTTTGAATATAATTTATTGACCATTACTTTTTTGTGACGTGCCTGTATAGGACAGAAAATGGTGACAATTTATTCTGCATTTTTCATGGATGACTTCGGAATAGTTCCAGTGATTGATTAAGATCGATAACTGTTCAGTGACTGAGTATTCGATATTTGCTCGGTAAACGAGTATTCGTTTGCACCAAGAAATGATTATTCGATTAAATGAAGAAATCACGTGTTTGTTGAATTTTTTTTTTCCACAAAGCAATTTGAAATTCGACAATTAATTTTAGATTGTAAATTTGTTAGTGACTTCACTATCCAACGGCAATTGCCCCGGCTTTGCCCTGGGAACGGGTCTGTGTTTGACTGTAAATTCACAACCAGCTGGACTGCGGTCGGACCGAGTGTTTCAACGAAGTCGAGGCCTGACCTCATTTGTTGGGACAGCGATTCTTAAGACACATTCACTGATCGTGAAGCGTACTCGGATTTGCGCATGCGCATGGAAGTCTGTGCTGCCTGCGACGGCCGTTACAGCCACCGAAAAGTTTGCGGCATTAGCTTTGCGCCTTTTTTTTTTCAAAACGCAATACGTTCACTAGAAGGATATGAACACAAAAAGGGAGCTCCTAAAAAAACATCAGAAAGAAACAATCAACATTTTTCCGGCACATCATGAGAAGAGGAAAGTTGGAATACTTGGTTTTATCTATTGTCCTTTCGAGCCGAAGACGGCACATAGGGCAGAACCACAATCTCAAAAACAGAAACCTTGCATGCCAAAATGGCACATATTGCAGAGATCACTGCTCTAAAATATATGGTGCTGTTTCCATAACAATACTTTTTACAATGACAGCTTGTCAAGTCATCGATCAACCTCCTTAGTCGCCTCTTACTACATGCCTGGAAGGTCACAGTGTCACTATTCTTTACCTCCCTCATAATGAGGCCCCGGTAACACACAGGAAAATACTAGGTTACAATTGGCAAAATAAAAGGAAAGAGAGGTCGCGGACGACAAAGAAAGAAAATACTAGATAGCTTGGTGTCATGGCATGGAAAACAGTCAACAACAGAACTGATGCGATGCATTGTAGATAGTAGATTGTGGAAGGACATGATCGCCTGCGTCAAGCGGTATGGCACATGATGATGATGATGATGATGATGATGATGATGATGATGATGATGATGATGAGAAGGGTATGAGCAATCAGGATGGCCACTCTTATGTTGCAGTAATTTAAAGTTTAGTAGTAGCCTCCGTCAGTCTTAGTTGACTATGGATGTCAGTCATGGTTGACTATGGATGTCAGTCATGGTTGACTATGGATGTCAGTCATGGTTGACTACGGATGTTAGTCATGGTTGACTATGGATGTCAGTCATGGTTGACTATGGATGTCAGTCATGTTAACTATGGATGTCAGTCATGGTTGACTATGGATGTCAGTCATGGTTGACTATGGATGTCAGTCATGGTTGACTATGGATGTCAGTCATAGGTGACTATGGATGTCAGTCATAGTTGACTATGGATGTCAGTCATGGTTGACTATGGATGTCAGTCATAGGTGACTATGGATGTCAGTCATAGTTGACTATGGATGTCAGTCATGGTTGACTATGGATGTCAGTCATGGTTGACTATGGATTTTTCAACGACCCTAGAAATGTTATTTTTTTTCTTTTCTTTCACCGTATATTCTCTCCTTTTTTTAAATGAATCTATTTGCTTTTTGTTTGAGTTGGAGCTTTTGAGTGTGTTTCCAGAGATTGCGGTCTGCAGCTATTTCTTCCCATGCTGCAGGGTTTATATTCAGAGTCTTCATGTCACGTTTACACACATCTACAAATCAAAGTTTTGGGTGCCTCCGAGTCCTTTTGCCATGTGCCAGTTTTCCGTAGAGTATATATTTTGATATGCGGCCATCTTTCATACGATGTACATGGCCAAGCCAGCGTAACCTACGTTGTTTTAGCAGCGCGTAAATGTTCGGGAGGCCTGTGCGAGTCATGACCTCCACTTTTGTTACTTTATCCTTCCAGGTGACACCAAGAATACTGCGCAGACATCGCATATGGAATGCATTTAGCCTTCCGTTCTACAAAAGTGTAAAGTCTACCCAACGGCGATTGCTATGGGTCTATCTTTACCTTTTGTTATATGAATCAAATAATATAATAATAGCATCCGTTATAGCAAAAATACAGAAATAATGGTAACAAAAAGGAAAAAGACATCACCTCAGTGCAAAATAACAACAAGTAGAGCAATATTAAAACAGGTAAATGAATATAAATATATGGGAACAATGTTAACCTCAGATGGTAGATGTACAACGAGGTGAGATGCAGATTGCTTAGGTAAAGGCAGCTTTCCAATAATGAGGAGGATACTATGCGATCCATTGTCTGCAATAGAGACAAGAAAAATAGTTCTTAAATGATATGTAGAACCAGTTTTAACATATGGATGTGAATCATGGACAATAGGACAAACAGACACGAAAATCACTAGAGGCTGTAGAAATGTGGTTTTACAGAAGAATGTTGAGAATACCAGGTACAGCTAAGAACAGTAATGAAAACGTTCTGAAAGAGGCCAAAACAAAAAGAGAGCTAATTTCCAATATTAGGAAGAAACAATCATCATTTTTGGCCATGTAATGAGAAGAGAACAGCTGGAATATATTGTAACAACTGGGAAAATTGAGGGACGAAGAGATAGAGAAAAGCAAAGAGAAAAAATACCAGACAGCTTAAGAGAATTTCTTGGCAGAAGGTCAACAACAGAAATGATAAATAACTGTATTGATCCAAAATTGTGGAGAGACATGATCACCTACGCCAGCAGGCTTGATACTTGATGATGATGTTGATGATGTGAATCAAGAATATTTTTTTTGAAATCAGTTAATCCCAAACGTGTGTACGTGCATTTTGTTTAATGATCTTCAGTAGTATAAATTATCAATTAGTCAAGACGGGGCACAGAATCAGTGATCAACGACATGCAAGCGAGGGAAGAAACAAAATAAGTTTCAGTGCCTCCAAAGATTGTTCTTTCTTTCTCTTTCTGTCGTTCACTCGATGGGGCTACTCGGAGAATAAGTACTCTTCTTCGTATCGCCCTTAAAAGCACATTAAGTGTGCGTAGATGCGTTGTGTTGCGGTTCATTTGCAGTGTTTTTCGTCCAGATATATCCGACTTCACCACGGTAATTTTTAGCCCCGATTTGCCTTCCTTCTTCGATACTTACTCGCATGGTCAGTCTGGCTAGTTTGTTTCCAGCAGCGCCGGTAGGTCACTGTTAGTCGCAGATCCTGACGCATGAAAACAGTTGCTGGATGTGCATCTTGTTATTCTATACCCGTCATCAAGCTGGATGTACATCTTGTTATTCTATACCCGTCATCAAGCTGGATGTACATCTTGTTATTCTATACCTGTCATCAAGCTAGATGTACATCTTGTTATTCTATACCCGTCATCAAGCTAGATGTACATCTTGTTATTCTATACCCGTCATCAAGCTGGATGTACATCTTGTTATTCTATACCCGTCATCGAGCTGGATGTTCATCTTGTTATTCTATAGCCGTCATCGAGCTGGATGTTCATCTTGTTATTCTATAGCCGTCATCGAGCTGGATGCACATCTTGTTGTTCTATAGCCGTCATCGAGCTGGATGTTCATCTTGTTATTCTATACCCGTCATCAAGCTGGATGTACATCTTGTTATTCTATACCCGTCATCAAGCTGGATGTACATCTTGTTATTCTATACCTGTCATCAAGCTGGATGTACATCTTGTTATTCTATACCCGTCATCAAGCTGGATGTGCATCTTGTTATTCTATACCCGTCATCAAGCTGGATGTACATCTTGTTATTCTATACCCGTCATCAAGCTGGATGTACATCTTGTTATTCTATACCCGTCGAGCTGGATGTTTTGCAGAACTTTACGCTCCGTATGCCTCTATGTCTTCTCTGTTTCCTCTTTCCCTGTGTGTTCATGCAAGAGCATGTCTGGTAATGCCTAAGTTAGCTTTAGAAGAATATTGAGTCTATCCAATACCGTGTTATATTTATGATAACTTTGTATCATTATCAGTCTGCATGTTCTTTGTAGAACGTTGTATTCACCACAACTCCTATAAAAGAATCTCTGTCTCTAGTCAGATCTTCCACGGAACGTTGTATTCACCACAGCTCCTTACAAAAGAATCTCTGTCTCTAGTCAGATCTCCCACGGAACGTTGTATTCACCACAACTCCTATAAAAGAATCTCCGTCTCTAGTCAGATCTCCAACAGGCACTCACCACATCTCCTTTAAAAGAATCTCTGTCTCTAGTCAGATCTCCCACGGAACGTTGTATTCACCACAGCTCCTTACAAAAGAATCTCTGTCTCTAGCCAGATCTCCCACGGAACGTTGTATTCACCACAACTCCTATAAAAGAATCTCTGTCTCTAGCCAGATCTCCCACGGAACGTTGTATTCACCACAGCTCCTTACAAAAGAATCTCTGTCTCTAGTCAGATCTTCCACGGAACGTTGTATTCACCACAGCTCCTTACAAAAGAATCTCTGTCTCTAGTCAGATCTCCCACGGAACGTTGTATTCACCACAACTCCTATAAAAGAATCTCTGTCTCTAGCCAGATCTCCCACGGAACGTTGTATTCACCACAGCTCCTATAAAAGAATCTCTGTCTCTAGCCAGATCTCCCACGGAACGTTGTATTCACCACAACTCCTATAAAAGAATCTCTGTCTCTAGCCAGATCTCCCACGGAACGTTGTATTCACCACAGCTCCTATAAAAGAATCTCTGTCTCTAGCCAGATCTCCCACGGAACGTTGTATTCACCACAGCTCCTATAACAGAATCTCTGCCTCTAGTCAGATCTCCCACGGAACGTTGTATTCACCACAACTCCTATAACAGAATCTCTGTCTCTAGTCAGATCTCCCACGGAACGTTGTATTCACCACAGCTCCTTTAAAAGAATCTCTGTCTCTAGCCAGATCTCCCACGGAACGTTGTATTCACCACAGCTCCTTACAAAAGAATCTCTGTCTCTAGTCAGATCTCCCACGGAACGTTGTATTCACCACAGCTCCTATAACAGAATCTCTGCCTCTAGTCAGATCTCCCACGGAACGTTGTATTCACCACAACTCCTATAACAGAATCTCTGTCTCTAGTCAGATCTCCCACGGAACGTTGTATTCACCACAGCTCCTTTAAAAGAATCTCTGTCTCTAGCCAGATCTCCCACGGAACGTTGTATTCACCACAGCTCCTTACAAAAGAATCTCTGTCTCTAGTCAGATCTCCCACGGAACGTTGTATTCACCACAGCTCCTTTAAAAGAATCTCTGTCTCTAGCCAGATCTCCCACGGAACGTTGTATTCACCACAGCTCCTTACAAAAGAATCTCTGTCTCTAGTCAGATCTCCCACGGAACGTTGTATTCACCACAGCTCCTTTAAAAGAATCTCTGTCTCTAGCCAGATCTCCCACGGAACGTTGTATTCACCACAGCTCCTTACAAAAGAATCTCCGTCTCTAGCCAGATCTCCCACGGAACGTTGTATTCACCACAGCTCCTTACAAAAGAATCTCTGTCTCTAGTCAGATCTCCCACGGAACGTTGTATTCACCACAGCTCCTTTAAAAGAATCTCTGTCTCTAGCCAGATCTCCCACGGAACGTTGTATTCACCACAGCTCCTTACAAAAGAATCTCCGTCTCTAGCCAGATCTCCCACGGAACGTTGTATTCACCACAGCTCCTTACAAAAGAATCTCTGTCTCTAGCCAGATCTTCCACTTCTTCTGTCGTCATGTTCAAAGTCTCTTTTATATCTTGAAACTACCTTCTTCTTGGTCTGCCCCTGATGCGCCGCCCAGGAACCATCCCTTCAGTTATTGTTCATCTCAGCCCGCTGTGTATTTTGACGTGGCAATAGTATTTTAATTTCCTCCGTAGAATGGTGTTTCTACGTCAGTTCTTCTCAATGTTTAAGTTTGTCTTTTTTAAAAATAGCATTTTGTTTCGAATGAATCGATTTTCTTCTTTGCTGTCTGAGATTATCCATAATTCACAACCATATGTTGCTATCGGGAAGATGTATGCCCTCAGTAATTTTAATTTTACTCCTTGTTTGTATTGTCGCACATGTTCCACGTGGTGTTTAGTTTTGTGTTGCTATTGTTAATATTCTTTTGGATTTTTTCTGTTGGCAGTTTTCATTGTTATTTGCTACAAATATTCATAGTTTGTTACAATTTCTTTCAAATTCTTTGCTCGTGATATTAATTTTGACTTTTTGCTTTATCAATTGACACGATATTAGTTTTCTGTACATTTGATGATGATGATGATGATGATGATGATGATGATGCGGTCGCCCGATGATTTGAGGTATTCTAGCGGATACGAACCGTAGACTTCCTCCTCGTCATCCGCCCTTAAAAGGACGTTAAGTGGACGTAGTTACGTTGTGTTGAAGTTTGCAGTGTAACACTGTGATATCTGCGCCTTTCGGCCCAACACATCCGACTTCAGCCGACATTTTTGAGTACCGGGTTTGTCTTCCCTCTTCGATCCCTGCTCGCTTGGCCAGACTAGACAGGTTAGTCTGTTTCTGGAGGCACCGCGGAGAGGTGTAGCAGGGTCTGGATGGTTCTGGTTCACCGATCCTGGCGCAAGCCATCAGTTATGAGTCACTGACGACTTCCAGCTCTGGTGCTGGGTGGGGCGCGCCTTCGCCTCGCGAAGGCTCGTCTCACCGCACCAGAGTTGGAAGTTGTCAGCGACCCTCAGCTGATGGCTTGCGCCAGGATAACAGACTAACCTATCTAGTCTGGCCAAGCGAGTAGGGATCGAAGAGGGAAGACAACCCGGTACTCAAGAATGTCGTGCTGAAGTCGGATGTGTTGGGTCGAAAGGCGCAAATATAACAATTATACTGCAAACCTAAACACAACGCAGACACGCCCACTTAACGTCCTTTTAAAGGGCGGATGATGAAGAGATACACTCCTTTAGTCATCGGGCGAACGCAAGCAGGCAAGCAAGATAGAGGTTTTGATTTTCATCAGCTCTACAGTATAAGATTAGAGTGAAATATAAGGTATCACCTTTTTAGACAGCTACGGCATTTGGACGTGAGGAGCCAGTCTTTGTCACTACATTTCCCTTATTGAACAAATGTCAATAGTTGAACCTGTCTCAATTCCAGGAAATGTGTTTTTTTGTAAGGGAAAGGTCAAGGTTTTTCTGGGAAAGTAAAGCGGCACGTGCGTAATACCGACCACATTACCACAAAAATCATGTGCTGAAGGTCTGTAAAATTTATGGTCACTAGTACCATATTCCAATACGCCCTTGGCGTGACAGGGGTACATTATTTATTTATTTATTTTTTTTATGTGTGTTCCTGCTGAAGGCCTTTTGAACCGAAATGTCGCTATAGTTTGTGTTGTCCTCTTCTTAAGTGCAGCTTTTAACCATATCGTTTTTTTTCTTTCTATATCTATTTGTTTTATTTCTTCTCACTTGTTCTCAATACCGTTTATGAAAGCTGCCAAGACGCAGAGCTCACGTTTAAGAAGCAGTACACTTCCGTCGACGCCTAGATATCTGGGATCCTACACATGGTTTGGTATCACCTGAAAGGATAAAGTGACAAACGTGGAGCTCATGACTTTCACAAGCCCACCGAACATCTACACGCTGCTCAAACAACGTAGGTTACGCTGGCTTGGACATGTACACTGTATGAAAGATGGCCGCATACCGAAAGATAAACTCTACGGACAACTGGCATATGGTAAAAGAACTAGGGGGCACCCAAAACTTCGATTTGTAGATGTGTGTAAACGTGACATTAAGACTCTGAACATAAACCCTGCAACGTGGGATGACATAGCTGCAGACCGCAATCTCTGGAAACACACTCTAAAGGTTCACCTCAAAGAAGAAGCAGACATTTTCATAGAGAAAGAGAATACACGACGAAAGAAAAGAAAGGAAAAAATAACATTTCTAGGGGCGCTAAAAAATCCATAGTCAACTATGACTGACGGGGGCTACTATATATGCTACTATACATATTTTTTTTTTGTACCCCCGTCACGCCAAGTGGCGTATAGGGAAATATGGTGTTAGTGACCCTATATTTTACAGACCTTCAGCACATGATTTGTGGGGTAATGTGGTCGGTATTACGCCCGTGCTGCTTTACTTTCCCAGAAAAAAATCCGGTACCCATTTAAGGCTGGGTGAACCCGGAAGCCGTCGGTTGGGATCGAACCCTACCCCTTGTCCTTTGTAGTCCAGTTCACTAGCCACTGAGCTATCGCGGCTTACTATACATATGATCCAACAAAAACAACCAAAAGGAAAAAAAAATCAAAGCTCTTCTTCTTCACGGGTATGATACTGCTGACTGTTTAGCCGTTCTGACAACATCTTTACGACACATGTTACCATTCCTGGTATATGTCGAGGAGCAACGATAGAATCAGAGGGATAAAGGCCGCTTGGTCAAGCAGTCGCCACGACGTGTGAGACTCAGGATTTTTATTTCGCCCCCCATAGAAAAAATCATTTCTATCTATCGCGGGTTTCGAACAACGTACGCCGGCTTTTCAGCCAGCGGAACTGTGGTTTTAGCCGCACGGCCACGCGCACCTCAAGTTTGAACAATGTGTGTCAAAATTAAGACCTAAACCAAATGGGGAAAAAATCAAAATCCCCTCTTCTTTACGAATTAGATACTGTTGACCGTTTCACCGTTTTGACAACGTGTGTCAAAAATAAGACAGTGCATTTAAGGGCTTAGGGAGCCGCGATAGCTCAGTGGTTAGTGAACTGGATCGTGCTGAAGTCGGATGTGTTGGGCCGAAAGGCGCAAATGTAACAGTTATACTGCAAACCACAACACAACGCAGATAACTTAACGTCCTTTTAAGGGCGGATGACGACGAGGAATTCTACAGTCTACGAATACTCTAGAATACTTTAGTCATCGGGCGAACGTAAGCAGTGAACTGGATTACAAAGGACAAGAGGTTGGGTTCTATCCAAACCGACCGCTTCCCGGTTCACCCAGCCTTTAATGGGTACTGGATTTTTTTATTTGAAAGTAAAGCGGCACTGGCGTAATACCGACCACATTACCCCAAAAATCATGTGCTGTAAAGTATATGATCACTAACACCATATTCCCTATGCGCCATTTGGCGTGACGGGGGTACTTTACTTTTATTTTTTATTTTTTAATTTAAAGGGTTCAGTCTTCACCTGTTTCCCAGTTTGTTGTGCTGGGTTTCTTTCTGTGGGCCATGTTTGTGATCATAGGGTGTTGAGAGTGTCGTACCTGAAAGATGGGCTCTGGGGTTTGGCTGGAGGCTTCACAACCGCTTGTTGCAACGCCACTGAGTCCTTTCTTGATATTTGAGAACAGGGCGTGTCCTGTCAATCAGCAACTATACAGACCACGCTATTTGGGCAACTGCAGCCACCTTATAGCTCACCCGTGGGCCACCTGTCCCCACTTGCTGGACCTGCAATACCGGTATCTTCCAACACAATCAACAATCGATCATCATCATGTGTCATACCTGTTGGCGTAGGCGAACATGTATTTCCACAATCCTCCATCAACAGTGCATCGTATCAATTCTGTTGTTGACTGTTTTCCATGCCATAACACCAAACTATCTAATATATTCTCTCTTTGTCTTCCGCGATCTCTCTTTCCCTGCACTGTAGTTGTTACCAAGTATTCTAACTTTCCTCTCCTCAGGATGTGTCCGAAAAATGTTGATTGTTTCTTTCTGATGTTTTTTTAGGAGCTCCCTTTTTATGTTGGTCTTCATTGGCATTTTTTAGCTGTCCAGGGAACTTTCAATATTCGTATGAGAAGTCCCATCTCTGAGGCCTCTAATTGTTTCTTTATTTGTTTGTCCATGATTCGCTTCCCTGGGTAAGAATTGGCTCTATATCACAACGATAGCAACAGTTGATTTTCACCAACAGAACACTTGACAACAGACACATTTGCAGCCTCGGTAGCTGAGTGGTTAGATCGCTCGGCTCCTGTACAGAAAGGTCGTAGTTCAAAGCTCAAAAGCAGTTAATTTTCTGACAACACAAAAGGCTTCGAGGTTCCGCAAGCCGCAAAAAAAAAAAAAAAAATGAGTACCAGAGTTTGCTCTGTGAATTAGAGGCGGTCTGGCGTGATAACGACCACATCCTTCATAAATGTGCCGTCATGGAGAAATATGCCAACTAACACCATATTCCCCATATGTTTAGCAATGCTTGGTGGCGGAGTCTTTGCTTTACCTTTGTAAGATGCCTTTGTATCATGAACAACATGTTCGTCTCCGAAAATGATGAAGTCAAAACTGGAATTAAAAACAAACTACAAAATCCCAAAAGATGAAACAGGGCGCATGTCGTGAGGGCGTTGTATCATCTTCATCTTTTCTCTTTTCACTGATACCTAAAAGTGTCGTGGTTTATATCATTTGTCGTTCTTGAGCTGCTCACACTGTCTGAAATAGTAATTTTTCTTTGTTGTTACATGTCTCTGTCACTGCATCTATCCATACTCCTCTAGGTCTAAGCTACCGAGGCAGTAACGGTGTCTGTCGTCAAGTGTTCTGTTGGGCGTTGTATGAACCCCCGTGCAATGTGTGGTGATACAAGATGACGACACAGATTATTGACGTTTATGCTACATGCCGCCTCTCTCAGAAAACAGGGACAATAAAAACAAAAGGATTACTCAAGGGAAATATATATATATTATGCTGCTAGTTAAGAAGTAGCTAAAAACTGGTAAAACAAGAAAGTTAAAATATCATTATCATCATCATCAAGTAGCGGGCCTGCTGGCGTAGGTGATCATGTCTCTCCACAATTTTCAATCTCGACAGTTATTTATCATTTATGTTGTTGACCTTCTGCCAAGCCATTCTCTTAAGCTGTCTGGTATTTTTTCTATTTCCTTCCCTCTATCTCTTCGTCCCTCAATTTTTCCAGTTGTTACAATACATTCCAACTGTTCTCTTCTCATTACATAGCCAAAAAATGATGATTGTTTCTTAATGATATTGGAAATTAGCTCTCTTTTTGCTCTGGCCTCTTTCAGAACAAATTCATTACTATTCTTAGCTGTCCATGGTATTCTAAACATTTTTCTGTAAAACCACATTTCTACAGACTCTAATGATTTTCTTGTCTGTTGTCCTATTGTCCGTGATTCACATCCATATGTTAAAACTGGCTCTACATAACATTTAAGAACTATTTTTCTTGTTTCTATTGTCAAAAATGGATTGCATGGTATCTTCCTCATTTTTTGGAAAGCTGCTTTTGCCTGAGCCATTCTGCATCTCACCTCTGTTGTACATCTTCCGTCTGAGATTAACAAAGTTCCCAAAGTTAAAATATAACGAAAATAAACTGAAGTATATAAGACCCCTCTACGTGCTCCACAGCTGTTTGTCACTCATACTTTGGTCGATTTCCTCATGTGTGTCTTCCCATGAAGGTGAAATACAAATACTTCTTCTATTACACATTAAAAATCATCAGAAGATGCTGAATCTAAGAATTATAAACTTTCGTGGTAATATATTGAATGTCGCATGTCCCGAAATTCTTAGTTTTGTCATCTTTTTTTTTTTTATCTTTATAGCACCAAAATAGCATTCACAAATAAATGACATTTTTAAAAAAAAGACTTGTGTCCTTCGTGTCCTGAATATGCCTCTTGATCGACGAGTTATTGTTTGGATATTGCATTTGATCCCACGTTTTGTAAAGCCCATCTGTCAGCACGTTATTGTTTGGACATTGTGTTAGTGGCCATGTGTTGTAAAGCCCATCTTTCAGCACGTTATTGTTTGGATATTGTGTTAGTGGCCATGTGTTGTAAAGCCCTCCTTTCAGCACGTTATTGTTTGGATATTGTGGTAGGTATTACCCCAGTACTATCTGTCTGAAGTAAAAAACTTTTTTAATTAAAGTTGAGTGAGGCTGAAGTTAAACACCACTAACAAAACCAGCAACCAGAGGAGTTAAACACGCTAACAAAACCAGCAACTAGAGAAGTTAAACACGCTAACAAAGCCAGCAACTAGAGAAGTTAAACACGCTAACAAAACCAGCAACTAGAGAAGTTAAACGCGCAAACAAAACCAGCAACTAGAGAAGTTAAACACGCTAACAAAACCAGCAACTAGAGAAGTGAAACACGCTAACAAAACCAGCAACTAGAGAAGTGAAACACGCTAACAAAACCAGCAACTAGAGAAGTTAAACGCGCTAACAAAACCAGCAACTATAGAAGTTAAACGCGCTAACAAAACCAGCAACTAGAGAAGTTAAACACGCTAACAAAACCAGTAACCACCGAAGTTAAACACACTAACAAAACCAGCAACCACAGAAGTTAAACACGCTAACAAAACCAGCAACCATAGAAGTTAAACACGCTAACAAAGCCAGCAACTAGAGAAGTTAAACACGCTAACAAAACCAGCAACTAGAGAAGTTTAACACGCTAACAAAACCAGCAACTAGAGAAATTAAACGGGCTAACAAAACCAGCAACTAGAGAAGTTAAACACGCTAACAAAACCAGCAACTAGAGAAGTTAAACACGCTAACAAAACCAGCAACTAGAGAAGTTAAACACGCTAACAAAACCAGCAACTAGAGAAGTTAAACACGCTAACAAAACCAGCAACTAGAGAAGTTAAACACACTAACAAAACCAGTAACCAGAGGAGTTAAACACACTAACAAAACCAGCAACCACAGAAGTTAAACACACTAACAAAACCAGCAACCACAGAAGTTAAACACACTAACAAAACCAGCAACTAGAGAAGTTAAACACGCTAACAAAACCAGCAACTAGAGAAGTTAAACACGCTAACAAAACCAGCAACTAGAGAAGTTAAACACACTAACAAAACCAGTAACCAGAGGAGTTAAACACACTAACAAAACCAGCAACCACAGAAGTTAAACACACTAACAAAACCAGCAACCACAGAAGTTAAACACACTAACAAAACCAGCAACTAGAGAAGTTAAACACGCTAACAAAACCAGCAACTAGAGAAGTTAAACACGCTAACAAAACCAGCAACTAGAGAAGTGAAACACGCTAACAAAACCAGCAACTAGAGAAGTTAAACGCGCTAACAAAACCAGCAACTATAGAAGTTAAACGCGCTAACAAAACCAGCAACTAGAGAAGTTTAACACGCTAACAAAACCAGCAACTAGAGAAATTAAACGGGCTAACAAAACCAGCAACTAGAGAAGTTAAACACGCTAACAAAACCAGCAACTAGAGAAGTTAAACACGCTAACAAAACCAGCAACTAGAGAAGTTAAACACGCTAACAAAACCAGCAACTAGAGAAGTTAAACACATTAACAAAACCAGTAACCAGAGGAGTTAAACACACTAACAAAACCAGCAACCACAGAAGTTAAACACACTAACAAAACCAACAACTACAGAAGTTAAACACACTAACAAAACCAGCAACTAGAGAAGTTAAACACGCTAACAAAACCAGCAACTAGAGAAGTTAAACACGCTAACAAAACCAGCAACTAGAGAAGTGAAACACGCTAACAAAACCAGCAACTAGAGAAGTTAAACGCGCTAACAAAACCAGCAACCTGAGGAGTTAAACACACTAACAAAACCAGTAAACAGAGGAGTTAAACACACTAACAAAACCAGTAACCAGAGGAATTAAACACACTAACAAAACCAGTAACCAGAGGAATTAAACACACTAACAAAACCAGTAACCAGAGGAATTAAACACACTAACAAAACCAGCAACCACAGAAGTTAAACACGCTAACAAAACCAGCAACCACCGAAGTTAAACACACTAACAAAACCAGTAACCAGAGGAGTTAAACACACTAACAAAACTAGCAATCATAGAAGTTAAACACACTAACAAAACCAGCAACCACAGGAGTTAAATACACTAACAAAACCAGTAACCAGAGGAGTTAAACACACTAACAAAACCAGTAACCAGAGGAGTTAAACACACTAACAACAAGTAACCAGAGGAGTTAATCACACACTAACAAAACCAGTAACCAGAGAAGTTAAACACGCTAACAAAACCAGCAACCAGAGAAGTTAAACACACTAACAAAACCAGTAAACAGAGGAGTTAAACACACTAACAAAACCAGTAACCAGAGGAGTTAAACACACACTAACAAAACCAGTAATCAGAGAAATTAAAAACACTAACAAAACCAGCAACCATAGAAGTTAAACACACTAACAAAACCAGCAACCAGTGGAGTTAAACACACACTAACAAAACCAGCAACCAGAGAAGTTAAACACACTAACAAAACCAGCAACCACAGAAGTTAAACACACTAACAAAACCAGCAACCAGAGGAGTTAAACACACTAGCAAAACCAGCAAGCAGAGAAGTTAAACACGCTAACAAATACAATGGTTAAAAAAAAACAACTGGATAAAAAACTAACTTCTGCGTTTACACTATGAAAACTTCTATTTATCTTCCGCCCTTAAAAGGACATTACATTGATGTAGATGCCTTGTGTCAAAACTTGTATAAGTCCACATTGGAAACAACTGTAGCTATCAGCACATGTGTAACGTCAGTTGATGTCTCAGCCGAACTTTTAAACGGTAAAAGTGATTTGATATTGCCTAGAAAATATAGGTGTATGAGCGTTAACCTCTCCCCGAATGCAGTAACCAAATAAGGATATCAAAAGCAAGAGGAGCTTTTGTTGCACTGGGAAACGTATGGAAGTCCAAAGAAATTATGTTAAATACAAAAATAAAATTGTCAACTCCAATGTTAAGTTAGTCTTATTATATGGCTGTGAAACATGGAGAACAACAAAATTGATAATCATGAAGATACATACTTTCATTAATGGATGCTTACGCCGAATAAAAGGATGGAAATGGCAGGACAAAATCACTAACATAGAATTATTGAAATGTACCACTCAAATACCAGCGGATAAAGAGATACAGCGAATCGGAAAGGATAAGCCAAAACGGATAGGACACACACTGCAAAAGCCAACTAAGAGTATTACACAACAGGCCCTTTTTTGGAATCCCCAGGGCAAAAGACAAAGAGGAAGACCAAGGAATTCTTGGAGAAGACAGATAGAAGCAGAGATGAAGTTGATGGGGAAGACATGGAATGATCTTAAAAGAATGGCAAGAAACAGAACTACTTGGAAAGTGTTTGTTGAAGACCTATACTCCACAGGGAGCTGAAAGGCAGAAGAAGAAGATGATGCAGTAACCCAATGACCAAACCTAGTTGCGTTGTTATGTAGTTTATAGCCATCAGTGACGTGTGTCTCGACCAAACACATCCGAATTCAGTACATCATTTTCGGGTCCCGGTTTTACTTTTCTCTTCGATTCTTAATCGCTTGATTTGAATTGTTATTCGGTACACCAAGGAAACAGCGAACGAGGAAGGATCTTGATCAGTTTTGATTCGCTGCCCCGACGCACACAATAAGCCGCGAGTCTCTAACTCTACTGGACATCTTGGATACCTTTATCCAACGTTTGGTGCGAACACAAATTAAACTTTCAGGTGAGATCGTTTCGTGTAGACTGGATTACACAGGAAAGGACTAAAGACCCCAGTCCGTTTTCTTGTATTAAATTAAACTTCTAAACATTACTTCATTTTACCACTCCTGAACAGGCATTTTCCTCCCAGGACAAAAGTGGCGGCCAGGAGTCGGTAACAGTCAAAATTAAGGACCACAATTTCCAATGACATTTCGTGGACACTCTCATTGTTCTCCCTGAACGCAGGTCCCCGCAAACAGCGACTGACACCGCCACAGATCCCAGATTCGTCTGATAAGAGTACCCGTTAAACTCCGTCTTGCGGTTATTTACGGGAACTGTTTCGGACATTGGATACATACCCTGACATTGGACGAGCCCTGAACGAGTCAGATAACATTTCGCTACTCTACTTCCGGTAGCTGGACACCATTATTATAACTTCCGGTTAAATCTGAACTGAGCACCAAAGAGACGGTGACAGTGAAAGAAAGGCCCAGGATTTTATTCTCGAAGATGGCTCGGCTTAGAGAAACCAGGTCTAGTGGCAAGGTACGGTTGATTTGATGAGAACAAGAGAATCGAGTTTGATTCCGATCGTCAACTTCTAGACCCGTGTAACTTCACTGACTATCAATTTCGGAGAAGAAGTGTGTCTACACACAGCCAACTATAGATTCACTTAGGCCTGCAAGAGCTGAGTGGCAGTGTACCAAGCGTTTGACTTCTCGTGGCAAGGCGTAATATAATAGGAACGTATATTGTTCTTTGTTTTTTACTATTGTTGTTTATTTGTCATTTTTTCTGAGTGCTGTAATACATACCTCTATCTAATGTCCTTTGGAGCCGAAGACGGCACATAGGGCAGAACCACAATCTAAAAAACAGAAACCTTGCGTGCCAAAGTGGCACATATTGCAGATATCACTGCTCTAAAATATATGGCGCTGTTTCCATAACAGTACTTTTTACAATGACAGCTTGTCAAATCATCGATCAACCTCCTTAGTCGCCTCTTACGGCATGACTGGAAGGTCACAGTGTCACTATTCTTTACTTCCCTCATAATGAGGCCCCGGTAACACACAGGAAAATACATACCTCTTCCTTCTATAATTCCCTGAATTATCGTCTCAAAGTTTCTCTCTATAATAATATTTATTTATTATTATTTAGCCGCGATAGCTCAGTGGTTAGTGAACTAAACTACAAAGGACAAGGGGTAGGGTTCGATCCCAGCCGACGGCTTTCGGGTTCACCAAGCCTTAAATGGGCACCGGATTTTTTTCTGGGAAAGTAAAGCAGCACGGGCGTAATACCGACCACATTATTCCAAAAATCATGTGCTGAAGGTTTGTAAAATATATGGTCACTAACACCATATTCCCTATACGCCACTTGGTGTGACGGTGGTACTTTAATTTTTTTAAATTTTTTTTTATTTGCCTCCAGAAAATAAAGCCAGAAACCCCACCAAATAGCGTGACGTTTTCAACTTTGTGAGAAGGGGCGGGTGTAGGTAGCGTTTGGTTTCTCGCGGCAAGGCGCTGTGCCAAGAAGTACGGGCACCATCCTGCTTCGGAACATATATTGTTCTTTGTTTTTTTTTTTTTTTTTTTGCTTCTGTTGCTGACTGTTTGTGATTTTTTTTTTCCGAGTGCTGTAAACATACCTCTTCTTCCTCTTAAATTATTCGCTGTTGGTAAAGTGATTTCAGCTGTCTAAAGCTCCTACAGTTGAAAAAGTCACGCCACTTTTTTTCTGAGTGCTAACACATACCTCTTCCTTCTATGATTCCCTATTATCGTCTCGGAAGTTTCCCTATATAATAATATTTATTTATTATTATTTGCCTTCCACATGACCTGCATTGTATCTCGTTACACGTCTCTATTCGTGTCAAGTCTCTTAACCTAAGCAAGGGAGTTGATGGCTGCCGTTGTTGCTTCTCGTCTCAGTGTTCTTTTAAGTGTTTCTCTAGTAAGAGTGGGAGCCGGTATAGCTCAGTGGTTAGTGAACTGGACTACAAAGGACAAGGGGAAGGGTTCGACCCCTTTCTGGTTCACCCAGCCTTTAAATGGTATCGGATTTTTTTTCTGGGAAAGTAAAGCGGCACGGGCGTAATACCGTCCACTTTACCCCAAAAATCATGTGCCGAATGTCTGTAAAAAATGTATGGTCACTAACACCATATTCCCTATACGCCACTTGACGTGACGGGGGCTCTTTACTTTACTTTACTTTACTTTGATAAGAGTAGTACTTTACTTTACTTTGATAAGAGTAGACTGCCCCGTTTCGCCAAATGACGCATAGGGAATATGGTGTTAGTGACCATGATTTTTTACAGACATTCGGCACATGATTTTTGGGGTAATGTTGTCGGTATTGCGCCCGTGCCGTTTAACTTTCCCGGAAAAAAAACCCCGAACCCATTTAAGGCTGGGTGAATCCGGAAGCCGACGATCAGGATCGAACCCGATCTCTAGTCCTTTGTAGTCCAGTTCACTAACCACTGAGCTATAGCGGCTCCCAGTGTTTCTCTAGGTCGGCCTCTTTATCATTCATCTTCTGGTTCTCATTTGAGAGCCTGCTTTGAGACTCTCTTGTTGTCTCTTCCCATCACAAACGCTAATATATATATGACCACTTTCTTCTCTTGATTATAGATTCTATTTTCGATGTTTTGTCATTTCTCTTATTTCTGCGCTAGTCTTGAATTCATTCGTGTGTTTTTCTTTTTTTTTCTTTTTCTTTCCTTCCTCATCTGCCTTTCAGCTTCGAGGGGAGATATAATTTATCGATCAATCTTTTCCGTTGTCGACTCTTGGGTCTGGTGTTCTCATAACGTTTTGCTGAAGACTCGTTGTGTTGTGTTCTTTCTGCCTTGTCACATGGCCAAACCATTTTATCTGTTGTTTCCTTATATATTCTATTGCGGGGGCTATTCCTAGCCTTTTTTTCTCAGTTCTTCATTTCTGATCTTATCTCTCAGAGTGTTTCCTGTCATTCATTTCATCGTTGAGTTTTTGAATTCTTAAATTCACCAAATTACTCGAACAAATATAAAACATGGAATATAATATCATTATAATTTCATTTGGTTCACCAAGTACTTTTCCATATAGTATATGAAACGATATACTCGTCTCAACTGCATATAAGGATTAAAAGCAGGTCTACAGGGGAGGTAATTAATAGTCATAGATGTCTACTTTTATTTCAGTATTGAAAGTGCTGTTTCTTCATTTGTGACTGCTATCAGTAAATTATGTCCCTTACAGCTGTGCTCTTCAGTTCTATGAAGGCTGGCAATGAGCGTTTAACTGCAACAAGAACAGAGACAAATATATAGGATTCAGTCCAGTTTAATGTGCCATATAAATAGCAGTAATGACATAATTAGCAACAGCTGTCTGTTGTCGTTATATTCTCGCAGGCGTCGGAGAATTGTCGCTAGCTGTGGTTTTTCGTATCGCGATTCAGGTGTTTATCGCAGGTCGTTGCTGGCTTGAGTCGGTCTAGAGGTAAAATGTCGGGCTATGAACGGGAAGGTTTCAGATTCGGATCCCGCCACTGGAGGTGGGGATTTTTCATTTGGAATTTCTGGTTTCTTCTTGGCTCCTCCGGTCTCTGGTGTAGTGAGATCTGATGTCTTTGTCGGATTTCTTTCTTTCCTTCTTCCTTCCTTCCTGTCTTTCTTTCTTTCTTCCTGTCTTTCTTTCTTTCTTTCTTTCGTTCTTTCTTTTCCTTGTTTCCATCCTTCTGTCTGTCTTTATGTTTTTCTTTCTTCTTTCTTTCTTTCTTTCTTTCTTTCTTTCTTTCTTTCTTTCTTTTCATCTTTCTTTCTGTTTTTAATCTTTCTTTCTTTATTTATTTCTTTTATTTCCTTGCATCCTTGCATCCTTGCATCCTTGCTTCCATCCGTCTTTCTTTCTTTCTTTTCCTTGTTTATCTCCCTTGTTTCCTTCCTTCTGTCTTTCTTCCTTTCTTTCTTTCTTTCTTTCTTTATTTTCCTTGTTCCTTCCTTCTGTCTTTCTTCCTTTTCCTTCTTTCCTTCCGTCAGCCTTTATGTCTTTCTTTCTTTCTTTTCATTTTTCTTTCTTTTTTATCTTTAATTCTTTCTTTCTTTCTTTTCTTTCATTGCTTCCTTCCGTCTTTCTTTCTTTCTTTCCCTTTCTTACTTACTTTCTTTCTTTCTTTCCTTTATATCTTTCTTTCTTTTCTTTATTTATTTTTTTCTTTACTTGTTTCCTTCCTTCTGTCTTTCTTGCTTTCTTTTCATCTTTCTTTCTTTCCTTTTGTATATTTTTTCTTTCTTTCTTTCTTTCTTTTCTTTCCTTGCTTCATTCCGTCTTTCTTTCATTTCATTCTTTCTTTCTTTCTTTCTTACATTTCCTTTCTCTCTTTCTTTTCTTCCTTTCTTTCTTTCTTTCGTTCTCTTTCTTTCTTTCCTTTCCTTTCTTATACCCGATGACTAGTAAACAAATTGTCTCCTATGCCATCCGTACTTGGAAGGACATTAAGTGGGCGTGTATACGTTGTGTTGTAGTTTGCAGTAAAACTGTAATATTTGCGCCTTTCGACCCAAAACATCCGACTCCACCATGTCATTTTTTTATACCGGGTTGTCTTCCCTCTTCGATTCCTACTCTCTTGGCCAGACTAGTCAGGTTAATCTTTTTTTTTTTCCTGGAGGCACCGCGAAGACTTGGAGTAGAGTCTAAATAGTTCTGGTTCACCGATCCTGGTCAAGCCATCAGCTGTGGGTCGCTGATACTTTCCAGAATGAATGATTTCACTTTGGAGTTCTACATTAAAATTTTTTATTTAACCAAATTTTGGGGGTTTCCACATGTCCCCTAATGCAAGGAAGACTCCTCTTACTTTTTGCATCCTTATTTTGGTATCATTCTCTGTTCCTTCGTCTTTATCTATATTACTGCTCAAATATATATATATATATCTTCTACCTTTCTGCTCCCCGTGGAGCATAGGTCTTCAACAAACACTTTCCAAGTCATTCTGTTTTTTTGCCAATCTTTTAAGATCGTTCCATGTCTTCCCCATCATCTTCATCTCTACTTCTGTCTGTCTTTTCCAAGAATTCATTGGACTTCCTTTTTGTATTTTCCCCTGGGGATTAAAAAAAAGGGCCTGTTGTGTAATACTCCCAGTTGGCTTCCGTAGTGTGTGTCCTATCCAGCGCCATCGTCTTTGCTGTATCTCTTTATCCACTGGTATTTGACTGGTACATTTCCATAATTCTATGTTAGTGATTTTGTCCTGCCATTTCCATCCTTTTATTCTGCGTAAGCATCCATTAATGAAAGTCTGTACCTTCATGATTGTCATTTTAGTTTTTCTCCATGTTTCACAGCCATATAATAAGACTGACTTAACATTGGAGTTGAAAATTTTTATTATAGTATTTAACCTAATTTCTTTGGACATCCATATTTTTCTTAGTGCAACAAATGCTCCTCTTGCTTTTGATATCCTTATTTTGGTGCCATTTTCTGTTTCAACCTCTTTGTCTATATTACTGCCCAGATATATGTAAGATTGTACGTCTAGAGCTACTTCCCCTATTTTTATTTGTGAACAAAAAAAATATTCACGTAAAATCTAGTCCCTAAAACAAAAAAGGTGGTTAGCGGGGCAGAGTTCTGCCCTACCAAAGGAGGAGTAAGACGTCTCCTATCCTCCGTTAGTCTTCGGGACCCCCCTGGGCAAGGTGGAGCTCCCGTTTAGCCCCTCTATCAGGGTTATGTGAAGCCATTGGAGCAGGTGGTGGATGGTGTTGTGGGAGCAGCCGACAAAGTAGGACCGGTTATGGTCCCCACACCGCGATGGCATTCAGAGGATCTCATGTATAGAGACAATGGCTGCGATCTCCGACTAGTACAGTCACTGCCAAGAAGGAAAGGAATGGCAAACTACCTTCTTAAATTGCCTGGAATAATCATGACAAATCACAACCTTCTATTTACAACTAACGACGGTAATGGGGGCTTCACAGCCACCTCGTCCGGTAGGGAGCGTCATGTGCTACAGGTGACACCCGATCGTCATCAAGCAACTGTATGCAAGATCAAAAAATTGATACTAGCAATAGGAACTTGGAACATTAGATCAGCATTCCAGGTTGGAAAACTTGTAAACATCAGCCAAGAAATGAAGAGAATGAAATTGAACATCTTAGGACTATGTGAAATGAGATGGACAGGAGCAGGATTATTACATGCGACAGTGGAAATGTACTTTACTCTGGGGGAACCACACACGAAAGAGGAGTAGGCATCATGTTAGATAGAGAAAGAAGCAAAACAGAGAAAGGATTTTGGCCAGTATCAGACAGAATTCTGCTAGTAAAATTGAGAGGCAGACCAATGGATATCAACATAATTCAAGTTTATGCACCAACAAGTAATAGCGAAGAAGAAGACATTGACACTTTTTACGAGGAGCTAGAGGCGACCATGTAACAGTGTAAATCCCAAGAAATAACTATTATATTAGGGGATTTCAATGCAAAGGTAGGAACAGCTAAAGTGCAAAATGTGACTGGGGGGCATGGCCTTGGAGAGACGAATGACAGAGGGGATAGATTGATAGATTGGGCAAAGACACATGAAATGATTATAGGTAACACCTGGTTCAAACAACACCCTAGGCGACTATGGACATGGCAAAGCCCAGACAAAAAAGTACACAATCAAATTGATTTTATACTGGTACATAGAAGATTCAGGAATGGGCTAACATCTGTTAAAACAAGGCCAGGAGCAGATTGCAATAGTGACCATGTACCAGTAGTTGGAAAGATAAGAATAAAACTGCGGAAGGCACAGAAATCACCAAGAAATATAAAATTAGAACTAGATATGCTAAGAGTGGATAAACAGATGAGTGATAAGTACAGCACGATAGTACAAAATAGATATAATGCTATTGAGAAAATACAGGACATCCAGGAGCAGTGGGAAATGCTCAAACAATCGATTCAACAAACATCAAAAAAAGTAATACCAGTGACTAAAAGAATCAACAAAATGAAATGGATGACAGAAGAAATATTACAATTAATGGACGAAAGAAGAAAACATAAGAAAGAATAACGGACATACAAAATATTGCACAAAGAGATCCAAAACAAGTGCAGTGAAGCAAAAGAAGGATGGTTAAAACAGAAATGTGAAGAAATGGAAAAACAACAAAAGAAAGACTAAAAATGTATGCACAATCAGTTAAATGAATTAACAGGAAGAAAAGAAGGCAAAGTTTCAGGATGTGTGAAATCAAAGGAAGGAAATATAATAATGGGAGAGGAGAAGACAATGGAAAGATGGACAGAATATATCAGTCAACTCTATGACGATGAAAGACCAGAATTAAACAATTCAAATGAAGACACAGGACCACCAATAATGCAGAGTGAAGTGGAGGACGCAATTCAACACATGAAAAGTAGGCAAAGCTCCAGGTCCTGACAATATAACAATCGAAGAGATAAATGCATTAGGAGAGTTGGGAGTACAGGTCATAACAAAATTACTCAATGACATATATAACACTGGACACATACCCAAAGATCTACTAAAATCTATCTTTGTAGCCATGCAGAAGAAGTCAGGCGCCACTGATTGTGACGACCATCACACTATTAGTCTCATGAGCCATATGACGAAAATATTACTAAGAATCATCATGAGACGTGTAAGGAACAAAATAAAACCAGAAATAAGTGAGGAACAATGTGGATTTGTGGAAGGAAAGGGCACCAACAATGCAATATACATCTTAAGGACATTGATAGAAAGATCTATAGATGTAAAGAAAGATCTATATGTGTGCTTTATAGACTACACAAAAGCATTTGACAAAGTAAAGCATGTGGAAATAATCAATATGCTGGAGAAATTAAACATTGATGGCAAGGATCTGCGAATCATAAAAAAACATGTACTGGCAACAAACAGCAGCTATACGAATAAACAACCAAACAGGACAATTCCAATATATAAAGCAAGGAGTCAGACAAGGCTGTGTTCTGTCACCGGATTTGTTTTCACTTTACAGCGAATATATTATGAGATCAATAGTAGACAAAAAAGGAATTGAAGTGAACGGTCACACTATAAATAATTTGCGATATACGGATGACACAGTCTTAATAGCAGAGACAGAGAATGAACTACAAGAAATGATAGACATAATAGTAAAAGAAAGCAACAAGAAAGGTCTCAGTCTGAATAGTAAGAAAACAGAAGTAATGGTTATATCGAAGAAACAATCATCACCATCATGCAGCATAAAAATAAACAAGACAAATCTGAAATAAGTGCAACGTTTCAAATACTTGGGCACAATAATAACATCAGATGCACCACCGAAATATAAAGCAGAATAGCTCAGGCCAAAATGGCATTTCAGAAGGTTAAAAATATTTTATGCAACAAATCTATGTCAATAAAAACGAGAAAGAGAGTTCATGGGTGCTATATAGAACCAATTCTGACATATGGAAGAGAATCATGGACAGTGGACAAACAAATGAAAAGACGATTGGAGGCCACAGAGATGGGATTTCTCAGAAGAATGTTGAAAGTTCCCTGGACAGATAAAAAGACCAATGAGGAAGTTCTCAAAGAGGCCAACACAAAAATGGAGCTCTTAAAAACATCAGAAAGAAGCAATCAACATTTTTCGGGCACATCATGAGAAGAGGAACGTTGGAATACTTGGTTACAACTGGAAAAATAAAAGGAAAGAGAGATCGCGCACGACAAAGAGAGAAAATACTGGATAGCTTGGTGTCATGGCATGGAAAACAGTCAACAACAGAACTGATACGATGCACTGTAGATAGAAGATTGTGGAGGGACATGATCACCTATGCCAACCGGTATGGCACATGATGATGATGATGATGAAAACAAAAAAGACAGACCATCAAAGACTTTGCTGGAGATTTATAAATCTGGCAAAAACAAACAAACAAACAAACAAAAGATCTATATATCAAAGACCCAAAAACCGCTTCGGCTCTTTGTACATATATCAAAAGACGTTTCATGTTGCCTTTAGCATTTTCTATGTCACATTCACTCCATGTTACACGTTCCAAGGAACTCTATTGTCAAAGTCTGGGAAGATTTTCACCAATTATTTATTTATTGCCGGACAATTTTCTGTTGTTATTATCCTTCTTCTGAAAGAGCGGTAAACTTATTTCATTGTTTTCTGTTAGCGCGTGCAGACAGACGAGAGATTAGAAGATTTGTCTTAAGCGTCGTTCAGGCGTATCACCTCCTCATGTCCTAGTTCAGGTTGTACCAACAGCGCCGCCATTGTTCCCCTACACGAAACGGGTGTTAGTTACCTGTAATAACTAATTGTTGAATCATCCCTTGCGACACCTAGCGGTGAAGTTAAAAGAAAGAACTCTTTAACAGAGAATCCGTTATGCCCTCAAGTGCTAGTATTCAGGTATCGAGACTAATAACTTAAAAATCCTCACTCGTTTTAATAACGGATAAAACCTCGCCGCAGTCTCAGTTTCTTCAAAACAAATTACTCGTGCGATTACGAACTGTCTTTCTATTGGTTTACCCTCCGGGTTATTTCCGCGCTCGAGTCCATTTTTAAAAAATCTAAGGCTATCTCATTGTTAGCCAAGTTCTCACTTAATCACTTCTTACGGTTCTCTCGTTCTGTCGCTCTTTTTTTTCCACGCTTTGTTTTCGGCGACATCCTATTCTTAGTGTACTGTTGGAATTGTTTGAAGTGACCAATCAGATTGTTGTCACAGATTGGCGGTTAAAGATCTGAGACGCACAGAATGTGAAAGACTTCAACTGTTATCCATTTTCATCTCCACATTTCTCTTTCCTTTCTCGTCTTCTCTCCCCTTATGTCTTCCTCTATTTCTGCACTTTTTTCTTTTTTCTATCTATCTCTCTATCGAACTCTCACGCTTACCTTCTATCAGGCCGATTCTCTCCTACCTTCCCTCTATTCTTCTCACTCTCAACTCTTTCTACCTTCTATCAGGGCTATTCTCTCCTACTTTTCCTCTATTCTTCTCTATCTCAAATCTTTCTACCTTCTATCAGGGCTATAATCTCCTACATTTCCTCTATTCTTCTCTCTCAGCTCTTTCTACCTCTATCAGGCCGATTCTCTCCTACCTTCCCTCTATTCTTCTCACTCTCAACTCTTTCTACCTCTATCAGGCCGATTCTCTCCTACCTTCCCTCTATTCTTCTCACTCTCAACTCTTTCTACCTTCTATCAGGCCGATTCTCTCCCACTTTTCCTCTATTCTTCTCTCTCAGCTCTTTCTACCTTCTATCAGGCCGATTCTCTCCCACTTTTCCTCTATTCTTCTCTCTCAACTCTTCCTACCATCTATCCCCCCCCTTTCATATTGACCCCCTCTCCCTCTCCTTTCCTCTCTTTTCCACAATTCTCTCCCTTTTCCACTTTCTGCCTATCTCTCCAACTCTCTGTGTCTTCCACATCTCTCTCTCTCCTTCTTCCTCTCATCCCCAACTCTCTCTCTCCCCCCCTCTCTCTCTCTTCCTCCCTCTTTCCCCATCCTCTTCCTCTCTCTCCCTCCACTCACTCTCTCATCTCCCTTTCTCTCATCCCTCTCTCCCTCCACTATCTCTCATCTCCCTTTCTCTCTTCCCTCTCTCCCTCCACTCTCTCTCATCTCCCTTTCTATCTTCCCTCTCTCCCTCCACTCTCTCTCATCTCCCTTTCTCTCTTCCCTTTCTCCCTCCACTCTCTCTCATCTCCTTTTCTCTCTTCCCTCTCTCCCTCCACTCTCTCTCATCTCCTTTTCTCTCTTTCCTCTCTCTCCACTCTTTCATCTCCCTTTCTTTCTTCCCTCTCTCCCTCCACTCTCTCTCATCTCCCTTTCTCTCTTCCCTCCACTCTCTCTCATCTCTTTTTCTCTCTTCCCTTTCTCCATCCACTCTCTCTTATCTCCCTTTCTCTCTTCCCTCCACTCTCTCTCATCTCTTTTTCTCTCTTCCCTCTCTTCCTCCACTCTCTCTCATCTCCCGTTCACTCTATCCTCTCTCTCCCCCAATTCCCTCCCTTTTCCGCTTTCTGCCTATCTCTCCCACTCTCTGTGTCTTCCACTTCTCGCTCTCCTTCTCCCCCTCATCCCTCTCTCTCTTCCTCCCTCTCTCCCCATCCTCTTCCTCTCTCTCCCACCACTCTCTCTCATCTCCCTTTCTCTCTTCCCTCTCTCCCTCCATATTTCTCCGTTCCCTATTTCCCACCTAATGCCACGTTGTCCACCTATTATCTCATAGACCTATAGCCATGGTTGGTAAATGTTTTTACTGATTTTCCCCGTGGAAATTGAAGCATGCCTTACACACTGATTGCTTACGTTCGCTGGATAACTAAAGGAATACATCTTCTCATCATCCGCCCTTAAAAGGACGTTAAGTGGGCGTGTCAGCGTTGTGTTATGGTTTGCAGTAAAACTGTGATGTTTGTGCTTTTCGGCCCAACATATCCGACTTCAGCATGTTATTTTTGAGTACGGGGTTGTCTTCCCTCTTCGATCCCTATTCGCTTAGCCAGACTAGACAGGTTATTCTGTTACTGGAGGCACCACGGAGAGGTAGAGTAGGGTCTGGATGGTCCTGGTTCACTTATCCTGGGCAAGCCATCAGATATGGGTCGCTGACAACTTCCGGCTCTGCAGCTGGGATACGACTGTGCCTCCTTACACAGAGATACGGGGTGGGGGGGGGGCCGGCTCGGTAGCCTAGTTGGGAAAACCACCCGACTGGACTACCGACGTTCGGACAACCCGTGTTCGATTCCCGCTGGGAGCAGTGTGAATTGTACTCGTGGTTGGAAACAAAAAATACCCCCACGGTCGACCCAGCCGTTGACAGAAATGGGTACCAGGATATTACCGACGGAAGGTGAGGAATGTCGCCTCGTATCGTGAGTTTCGATGCTTGCAGCGACACTATTCGGAAATCTGGATAGGCGGCCGAGCACATATGGGTGGAAACTCGCGTGCTAAGACGTCGGTTCAAGTCTTGTACTTTACCTTGACCTTTACCTTGACCTATACCTTTAAGTTTACAGAGATACTGCAATACTAGGTCTTTCCACCTTTTCTCTCCCACTCTCATCATCTATCCTTCTCTCTTATCTCTCCATCCCTCTATGCCACTACGACGGTCAACCAGTGGATCAGGTAGACGTCATTAATGCTCTCCGAGTTGCATGAAGTGGCACATTATTTAGTCAACCAGTGGATCAGGTAGACGTCATTAATGCTCTCCGAGTTGCATGAAGTGGCACATTATTTAGTCAACCAGTGGATCAGGTAGACGTCATTAATGCTCTCCGAGTTGCATGAAGTGGCACATTATTTAGTCAACCAGTGGATCAGGTAGACGTCATTAATGCTCTCCGAGTTGCATGAAGTGGCACATTATTTAGTCAACCAGTGGATCAGGTAGACGTCATTAATGCTCTCCGAGTTGCATGAAGTGGCACATTATTTAGTCAACCAGTGGATCAGGTAGACGTCATTAATGCTCTCCGAGTTGCATGAAGTGGCACATTATTTAGTCAACCAGTGGATCAGGTAGACGTCATTAATGCTCTCCGAGTTGCATGAAGTGGCACATTATTTCTTCAACCGGAAGTCCATATCTCTCCTCCGGATGAAGGAGATGGGAATAAAGATGGGTACATCCAGAAACGAGATACTTAGTGGTTGTATAAGAAGTCTTATCAACCAACACAGAACTGGAGTCGTCAGTTGCTGCAGGACACGTTGAGGAGGGGATCTGAGCACCTATGGGCATGTTTGGAGTGCAAAGATGACACAATTGATGCAATGATTAGCTCATTAGAAACACAAGGAAACGTAGTAGGAGAGACCATCTTCTTCTTTCCTTCATCATTTCCCTTTCAGCGTAATATAATTTGCTTCCTTTTGATCTTCTATTCGCCTCTGCTGCTGTTGTTTCCTATTGTTTCTAATATTGCGTCAATCCATTTTGTTCGTGGTCGACCTTTGGGTGTGGTGTTCTCGCAACGTTTATTGAAGGCTTGTTGTGTTTTAATCTTTCTGCTTTGTCACGTGGCCAAACCATTTTATCTGTTGTTTCTTTATATATTCTATAGCGGAGATTATTCCTATCATTTTTCTCAGTTCTTCATTTCTGATCTTATCTTTCAGGCAGTTTCTTAATATTCGTCTAACACATTTAATCTCAGTAGAGGTTATTTTCTTATTGTTCTTGCTTCTGGAGCCCAGGACTGGCATTGGTAGCACAACGTTGGGATGAAGATTGTATTGTAAAGTGCCCGTTTTGCCTCTAGAGTTATTTCCTTGCTGGACAATAGGGGTGATAGCTGTCCAATGATTTGAAAAGCTTTGTTCCATCTCGAGTCTATTTCTGTTGCTTTTGAATTGTCGTTTGTCACTAGACTTCCTAGAGATTAAAAACCCTCTGGAGAGGTCAGCATAAGAACAAATGACAGCAAAGTATATCTCCCTTCGACCATGAAAGACAACTGAGGAAGGAAATAAGAAAGAAAATAATATAACCACGTACTGGGTTTATAGTAAATCAATTCAGAGGAAGAGGTATGTTTACAGCACTCGGAAAAATGACAAATAATCAACAACAGAAAAAAATATGGACCAAGGCAGGATCGAACCCGTACTCAGTGGCACAGCGCCTTGCCACGAAAAGCCAAACGCTTATAGTATCTGTTTTACAACCGCAGCAGATCTCTACTCTCTCGACCATTGAGGAGCTCCTTAATCATTGCCATTCGTCGTTCGTAGCATTTCCAAAATTAGCTCGCTATCCTAAGACCCCTTTTAGTGTGTATCATTGTCACCTCTAGCATATCCAAAACTAGCTCGCTATCCTAAGACCCCTTTTAGTGTGTATCATTGTCACCTCTAGCATTTCCAAAATTAGCTCGCTATCCTAAGACCCCTTTTAGTGTGTATCATTGTTACCTCTAGCATTTCCAAAATTAGCTCGCTATCCTAAGACCCTTTTTAGTGTGTATCATTGTCACCTCTAGCATATCCAAAATTAGCTCGCTATCCTAAGGCCCCTTTTAGTGTGTGTCATTGTCACCTCTATCTATCTATCTATAGACCTTTCGAGCCGTAACCGGCCCATAGGGCGTAGACCAAGATACACCTTCTCCTATATGAATTTTTTTGTTCTAGCAGTTTTCTTTTAAAGATATTTTATCAAATCTCGCCATCTGTCTCTGTTCTGTGCAAGCAGTTCTATCTCATTGAGGGAGCCGATTCCTGCTGCTCTTGCCTCTCTCATCAATGTTCTTCTCAGTGTCTCCCTGGGTCTTCCTCTTTTTCTTTTACCTGTTGTTTCCCATATGAGGGCTTGCTTTGCTATTCGGTTATTATCTCTTCTCATCACATGTCCAACGTATGACCATCGTCTTTTCTTTATTACTGAAGATATTAGTGGTTGATTGTCACCTCTAGCATATCCAAAATTGGCTCGCTATCCTAAGACCCCTTTTTGTGTGTATCTTTGTTACCTCTAGCATTTCCCAAATTAGCTCGCTATCCTAAAGCCTTATTTAACGTATCCTACAAGTCTTATTTAACGTATCCTACAAGCCTTATTTAACGTATCCTAAAGCCTTATTTAACGTATCCTAAAGCCTTATTTAACGTATCCTACAAGCCTTATTTAACGTATCCTAAAGCCTTATTTAACGTATCCTACAAGCCTTATTTAACGTATCCTAAAGACTTATTTAACGTATCATAAAGGCTTTATTTAACGTATCCTAAAGCCTTATTTAACGTATCCTAAAGACTTATTTAACGTATCCTAAAGACTTATTTAACGTATCCTAAAGCCTTATTTAACGTATCCTAAAGCCTTATTTAACGTATCCTAAAGCCTTACACAACTTACGCCACGCTTAAAACATTGAACATATCCTACGCAAACTGGATTCAAAACTGTAGACATGACAACTAAAATATCCCCACAAAATACTAGTATCGCATCCAAAGATATAAAAAAAATGAAAATGCTAAAAGAATTATTCTTCAAACAATAAAAAATTCGAAAGCTTTAATCTACCATGCATCCTTCCAGCAAGGAAGTCTAACATACATTGTTTTCTTTATCTAAGCCTTATTTAACGTATCCTACAAGTCTTATTTAACGTATCCTACAAGCCTTATTTAACGTATCCTAAAGCCTTATTTAACGTATCCTAAAGCCTTATTTAACGTATCCTACAAGCCTTATTTAACGTATCCTAAAGCCTTATTTAACGTATCCTACAAGCCTTATTTAACGTATCCTAAAGACTTATTTAACGTATCCTACAAGCCTTATTTAACGTATCCTAAAGCCTTATTTAACGTATCCTAAAGCCTTATTTAACGTATCCTACAAGCCTTATTTAACGTATCCTAAAGCCTTATTTAACGTATCCTACAAGCCTTATTTAACGTATCCTAAAGACTTATTTAACGTATCATAAAGCCTTTATTTAACGTATCCTAAAGCCTTATTTAACGTATCCTAAAGACTTATTTAACGTATCCTAAAGACTTATTTAACGTATCCTAAAGCCTTATTTAACGTATCCTAAAGCCTTATTTAACGTATCCTAAAGCCTTACACAACTTACGGCCACGCTTAAAACATTGAACATATCCTACGCAAACTGGATTCAAAACTGTAGACATGACAACTAAAATATCCCCACAAAATACTAGTATCGCATCCAAAGATATAAAAAAAAATGAAAATGCTAAAAGAATTATTCTTCAAACAATAAAAAATTCGAAAGCTTTAATCTACCATGCATCCTTCCAGCAAGGAAGTCTAACATACATTGTTTTCTTTATCACAATTCTTTTTTGAGCATCTCTTTTGTATTTAATAATTCCCCCCAAAACTGAAGAGAATCCTTGACCCTTGTTCTCTTAGGCGGTTAAGGCCTCACACTTTGTCCAGTGATGCTTAGAAGCGATTGTAAAGCGCCAGAACGGATTGTAAACGCCCCTAAAGTACTGAATTGGCCAAGTTAACGCCCCTTCCACTGCGATTGTCGCCCCTGTCCAACTAGTTTAAAAGACAGATCACACCTTAATGATCTCAGTTGTGGGGGACATCTCAAAGGGTAGCAGTTGGAAGAGAAAGAATGCATTGTTGGTCAGGTCTAGCCTTTCGTGTTCTCTTGAGATGACCATAAAAGAACGATGCAGGTAGACTGGTCTTCATTTTGTTCATTCGTTTATTTTTTTTTAATTCCTCTTGAAACATTAATAGAAAGATAATCAATAACTTAAGATATGCTGATGATACCATATTCATCATTATCACCATCATGTGCCATACCGGTTGGCGTAGGCGATCATGTCCTTCCACAATCTTCTATCTACAGTGCATCGTATCAGTTCTGTTGTTGACTGTTTTCCATGCCATGACACCAAGCTATCCAGTATTTTCTCTCTTTGTCGTCCGCGATCTCTCTTTTCCTGTATTTTGCCAGTTGTAACCAAGTATTCCAACTTTCCATTTCTCATGATGTGCCCGAAAAATGTTTATTGTTTCTTTCTGATGTTTTTTTATGAGCTCACTTTTTGTGTTGGCCTCTTTAGGAACTTCCTCATTGGTTTTTTCAGCTGTCCAGGGAACTTTCAACATTCTTCTCAGAAATCCCATCTCTGTGGCCTGTAATCGATACTGCACTACTAGCAGAAAATCCTAAAGCTCTACAACAATTACTTAATGAAATAAGCATGACAAGCAAAAAAATATGGACTAGATATGAATATCAAAAAGACTAAAACTATGATCATAAACAAATAAAATACTCAAAACCCACAAGTGGATATCAAAATTGAAGGAATAGACCTGAAGACAGTTCAGAACTACAACTACCTTGGACATAATATAACCAGTGAAGGAAAATGTACAACTGAAATAAACAAAAGAATAGGAATGGCAAAAAGTAATTTTAATGTCATGAAGAACATACTAACATCAAAACAAATAATACCAGGGCTAAAACTAAGAATAGCAAAATGTTATATCTTCTTAACATTCCTATATGGTGCTGAAACATGGACATTAGACAAGAAAACAGAACAGAGAATTGAAGCCTTTGAAATGTGGATATATATAAAAATAGGTAGAATTGGATGGAAAGAAAAGAAAACAAACGACAAAGTTTTAAAACAACTAAAAATGAAAAGAGAACTACTAAGCACAATTCAAACAAGACAAATGCTATTTTTTTGGCCGTGTTAAAAGACTTTTAGAGGGGAAAGTACAAGTAAAAGCGGAAGAGGCAGACTAAGACTAACATAGACGAGTAACATCAAAAGATGGACAAATCAGCTGATGACAACCTGCACTATCAAAGCAAGAGACAGGGAAAAATGGCGCTCCATGGTAGCCAACCATCGTTGTGGAGATGGCACTGGATGATGATGATGATGATGAAATTGATCTCTAAACGTCGCACAGAAGTACACGTATTTAAACTCTGCGTCATGAAACAGAGCGGAATGGCGCTCCATGGTAGCCAAACTCGATACAGAGACGGGACTCAATGATGATGCTGAGGTGGGTGATAACATGATGGTGATAATAACTATGATGCTGATGATGATGATGATGATGGTGATGAATCTGATCTTGATGACGACGATGATGATGACGCCGACGATGATAATTATAATGATGATCATGATGAAGACGATGGTGATGACGCCGACGATGATGATTATAATGATGATCATGATGAAGACGATGATGATGACGATAATGACGACGATGATGATTATACTGATGATCATGATGAAGACGATGATGATGATTATAATGATGATCATGATGAAGACGATGCAAAATAAAAGTTAGTCAAAGTTTCCTCCCCCGCCGTGCTAGGAGCATGTACACTATGGTGTTAGTGGCCATATTTTACCATGACCCCGTCACAGTTTTGGATGGTGTGGTAGGCATCACGCCAGGTCGCCTTTACTTCCGAGAAATATACCTGATATCCACTTTTAAAGGCTGGATGAACCCAGAAGCTTTGTTGATCACACACACACACAAATTCGCCCCTTCTGGGGATCGAACTCGAACCCTTATGATCAGGAGGCGAGCACACTAACCACTCGGCCACCGAGGCTCCATCCTGTTAGGAAATACATTTGAGGTCAAATGAAGGTCGTGTTAATGTTCTTCTAAGGATGAAGGATTTCTTGCTTGGGGTTCGTCCGATGGCTAAAGGAGAACACCTCTTCGTCATCTGCCCTTAAAAGGACGTAAAGTGGGCGTGTCTGCGTTGTGTTGTGGTTTGCAGCCTAAGACACCTACCTGACTTCATGACGTTTTTGAGTATTGGGCTATCTTCCCTCTTCGATCTCTACACGCTTGGCCAGACTAGACAGGTTAGTCTGTTACTACAGGCACCACGGAGAGGCGGAGCAGGGTCGGGATGGTTCTGGTTCACCAATCCTGACGCAAGCCATTAACTTGTGGGTCGCTGACAACTTCTAGCTCTGGTGCTGTGAGGGGGAGCGCCTTCGCCTCAATCTAAAGGTCTGACAGGACCAGAACAATTCTTGCTAACTGCATCGCAGGAGTTGCCACAGCAATATTGAAATCAACAACTGAACTGTCTTAGATGCTCATATCCGGATTTCCCCCACAGGATTTACCCCCGAAGTCTATTCCGTGAACGGGTTTTCCCGCTAGACAGCCAGGGTTTATAATCGGAGTTGACCTTCTGGATGGGTTGTCATTTTTAAGCCAACTGATTTCATCTACACGAGGACATGGATATAAGCTCCGACTCACCAATGAAAACACCATAGGTCACATGGGGCATTTGATAAAATTAGCTACCCCAAGAAAGATAACGACCACCGAAATGAAATGTGTCAGAAGACTGACAGGAAACAGCTTAAGGGACAAAGTAGGAAACACTGACCTGACGAAGAAACTCGAAATTGAACCAGCCATCGAACACATAAAGAAACAACAGATAAATTGGTTCGGCTGCATAACAAGACAAAAAGAACTAACAATGACCCAAAAAGCCATAAACAAACACTAGGAAAGAGCCAGAGTAAGAGGAAGACCGAGAAAGAGATGGATAAAGGGAATACTAGAGTCACTAGGAGGGATAACACCAGAAGAGGCCAACAGAAGAGCAAAGAATCGCAGATTGTATCTCCCCTTGACGCCAACTGCAATGGAGGAAAGATAGAAGAAGAATGAAGAAGCTACCCCACGCTACTAATTTATACAGGAGACAAATAATAATAAATGAATATTATTATAGAGGGAAACTTCCGAGGCGATAATTCAGGGAATCATAGGAGGAAGAGGTATGTTTTACGGCACACAGAAAAAAATGACAAATAAACAACTGAAAAAAACAAAACAAAGAACAATATATGGTCCGAAGCAGGATCGAACCCGTACTCCTTGGCACTGCGCCTTGCCACGAGAAGCTGAACGCTAGGGAACACTGCCACTCAGCAACTAATTTGCCTCGCCCTCTGTAATCACCACTTGACTTATTATTTTAGAGATAGTCACAAGTATATAATATCGTGCTGGGCTGCTGTAAAGCCGGATGAAACGTGGGCAAATAAACATAAAAAGGTAAATAGGAGCTTTACTTAACAAAGAAGGCAGTTAAAATGTTATAATCGTCTCGAACAATTTCTAGTGATGACCTCACGGCGCTATCTTCTCAAGGCTCTGACTGAAGCTAAGTAGAAATGTTATAATCGTCTCGAACAATTTCTAGTGATGACCTCACGGCGCTATCTTCTCAAGGCTCTGACTGAAGCTAAGTAGAAATGTTATAATCGTCTCGACCAATTTCTAGTGATGACCTCACGGCGCTATCTTCTCAAGGCTCTGACTGAAGCTAAGTAGAAATGTTATAATCGTCTCGAACAATTTCTAGTGATGACCTCACGGCGCTATCTTCTCAAGGCTCTGACTGAAGCTAAGTAGAAATGATATAATCGTCTCGACCAATTTCTGGTGATGACCTCACGGCGCTATCTTCTCAAGGCTCTGACTGAAGCTAAGTAGAAATGATATACACGAGTTTCCGACCAGCAGGGTCGTTACTAGCGAACAACCGCGAATCTCTCTTTCTCATTCCGGCCACGGTCCACGACACAGGGAAGAAATGTTTCTTTTCTTAAACCAGTTTCGATTATTTTGTTATAGATGTTTCATTGCAAGTTAGCTATGTAGGATTAGTCTTATTTACTTACATATCTGTGTGTGTGTTGTTTGTTTGTTCTTGCTGAAGGCCTATTGGGCCGAAACGTTGTTCAAATTTGTGTCGTCTATAAATCAATGAAAAGCTTTTACCAAACCAGTTTTTCAATGTTTTTTTTTCAGTTCTCTTTCCGAAGCAAAAAGGGCAATATACAAATCAATTTTTCTACCAACTCTGTGCTATCAGTGCCAGAATTTGACGCTGGACTCTAGAACAATAAGAAAGATAACGACCACCGAAATGAAATGTGTCAGAAGAATGACAGGAAACAGCTTAAGGGACAGAGTAAGAAACACTGACCTGAGGAAGAAACTCGAAATTGAACCAGCCATCGAATACATAAAGAAACAACAGATAAATTGGTTCGGCCACATAACAAGACAAAAAGAACTAACAATGATTCAAAGAGCCATAAACAAACGCTACGAAAACGACAGATTTAGAGGAAGACCGAGAAATAGATGGATAATGGGAATACTAGAGTCACTAGGGGGGATAACATCAGAAGAGGTCAACAGAAGAGCAAAGAATCGCAGATTGTTTCGCCCCTCGACGCCAACGACAGCAGAGGAGGGATAGAAGAGGAAGAAGAATTCTCTCTCCCCTATACAAGAGTAGCCGTCTTGCACGTGATTGTTGTCTTTTCATACTGATGAAGATCTGTGACCGAATGTACTTAATTATTTTGTGCTGTCTTCTTTCTAATGTAAGGTTCCTATAAATAATTGTATATTGATTTCACAACTCTCTCATTTATTCAAATTTAAACGTAGCGGTAGTTCCAGTCTACAGAGAAATTGACATGAGAATACAAAAAAGCAAATGTTGTCACATACCAGCTTTCACCATTGTTAAGACATCCAAACATTTCTATGGCAGCTAAACAACAAATGATAAATAGCATTTTCATACCAATTTTGTGCTATGAAAGTCAAACATGGACCCTTTCAAAATCACATTTAAGAAGGATCAATATATGTGAGATGCGATGCTTGAGAAAAGTAATAAACAACACAAGAAGAGATAGAATACCAAATGAAACCATAAGAAAAATGGTAGGAATAAAACCCTGCCAAAAATATATAGCACAACTTAAATGGTTGGGCCACCTGTTCAGAATGAATCCTCACCAATCACCATCAAGGGCGTTCTTCTCGAGAATGCATGGAAAAAGACCAAGAGGAAGACCCAGAAGATGATGGATAGATGCAGTGACAGAGACATGTAACAACAAAGGAAAACCACTAATTCAGACAGTTCGAGCAGCACAAGAACGACAAATGATATAAACCACAACACCTTTTAGGTATCAGTGAAAGAGAAAAGAAGAAGATGGATAGATTCAGTGACAGAGACATGTAACAACAAAGGAAAATCACTAATTCAGACAGTTCGAGCAGCACAAGAACGACAAATGATATAAACCACGACACCTTTTAGGTATCAGTGAAAGAGAAAAGAAGAAGATAGATAGATTCAGTGACAGAGACATGTAACAACAAAGGAAAATCACTAATTCAGACAGTTCGAGCAGCACAAGAACGACAAATGATATAAACCACGACACCTTTTAGGTATCAGTGAGAAAGAAGAGCCCCAGTCAGTCACAGTTGACTATGGATGTTGCAGCGCCACTAGGAAATGTATATTTTTTTATTTTCTTTCGCCGTGTATTCACTGTTTCTATGAATCTGTCTCTTCTTTGTTTATTTCAGTTTTACATTTTTCATCACTGTTTATATTTATATATATTTTTTTGCGTTCGCCAGCTTTTTACCTCTGGCTCCCTAGAGACTAGGATCTGAATTTTGCGTTTTAATCCGTTTTTCCCTGGCAGCCGTGCGCACAGGGGTCCCTCGCCGCACAGGTAGATAACTCCGTCTTCTGAGGTACTCATATATTTTTTTCCGTCCATGAGTAATTGACGTTTCAAGCCGGGTCTTGTCGCAGTCTTCACAAATCACCAAAAAAAATTTCAACTGGTGAAGCCGGGATTTGAACCCACAACCTCTCTGTCTCGCTGGCCGGCTTCTTGCCTCGAGACCAACCAGTCCCCACTGGTTATATTATATCCAAGGTAGTTGTAGCTCCAAACTGTCTCCAGGTATATTCTTTCAACTTTGACGTCCACTTGTAGGTTTTTAGCATTTTCTTTTTTTTATGTTCATAGTTTTAGTCTCTTTGATATTCATATCTAGTCTATATTTTGTGCTTTTATCAGATGATAATCAGCTTCAATTTATGTCTATTAACATTCGCATTTGCCGTTTTGATTTAAATATCTTCAAATTAAATTGTTGGTCTAAGAGTCCATTGTTTTCTACGACTTTTCTCCAAATATTCTATTTCAATCACCTTAATTATTCAGTCCTTAATTTATTGTCTTCTATTTCACTTCCCATATTTGTATTTCAATCCCATTCATTTTACTAGTTCCCCTTCACCCACACACCAACCCCAAACTTCTAGTTCTTGTCCCCCTTCTCTTAGTAACCCGGAGCTAATCTCCCAACGTTGTCGCGCAAAGTCCCTGCTCCGTGTCACTTTGGTCGAGTGGTCACAGATCAAGTTAAAACCTAAAACAGCGGTTCTCATAATATGTAAGAGAAGGCCCCTTTACGATTTAAAACAAAAACAAAAAAAAAGGGGGGGGGGAATTTGGGGGGAAGTGGTTGGGGTGTGGGGGGGGGCAAGACAAGATCCGTCCAACAACTGACATGAGAGCGGTCAGCGATCAACAGTTGATAACGTGCGTCAGGATTGGCGGACATCAGAGCTGATCAAGACCACACACAACTACCAAAGAAAGGAAGTTTACAGGAGTGCACAAATTATAGGGCAATTAAGCAGAATCATTATGGAGAGACTAAAAGAGGCCATAAAGAAACATTTGAGAGATGAACACGCATGTTTTAGGGAAAACAGATCATGCGCTGATCAAATAACTGCCCTACGTATAATAGTTGAACAAGGTACAGTCCCCACTTATATTGGATTCATAGATTACGAAAAGGCATTTGATAGTTTAGACAGAAGAATGCTTGGGAAGTTATTGAGTCATTACGGAATCCCCATAAAGTTTATTAACCTGATAAGAACAATGTATAAAGGGCTGAAATGTAGTGTTGTACACGAAGGGCAGCTTACAGAAGCATTTGAAATAAGAACAGAAGTAAGGCAGGGATGTCTTCTATCTCAATTTCTCTTTCTAATGGACCTATATTTGAATATGAAAGTAACTCAGAACAACAGAAATGGAATCCAGTGGTCACTGACCAAGCAACTTAATGATTTAGACTTTGCTGATGACATAGCTTTCCTTTCACACAACCATCAAAAGATGCAGGATAAAATGTGCATACTTGATGAGAGATCGCAACAGCTGGTATTGAAAAGAAATAGAGATAAGACCAAAATTATGAGTATTAACGCAGTTGGCAATAACCAAATAACAATAGGAGAAACATCTCTACTAGACGTACAATCTTACATATATTTTGGAATTAAAATAGATAAAGAGGGAGGAACAGAAAGTGATACCAAGATCATGATATCAAAAGCAAGAGGAGCATTTGTTGCACTGGGAAACATATGGAAGTCCAAAGAAACTAGGTTAAATACAAAAATAAAAATGTTCAACTCCAAAGTTAAGTCAGTCCTATTATAAGGCTGTGAAATATGGAGAGCAACAAAAAAGGCATTCATGAAGATACAGACTTTCATTAACGGATGATTGTCCAGAATCAAAGGATGGAAATGGCATGACAAAATCACTAACATAGAATTATGGAAAAGTACCAGGCAAATACCAGTGGATAAAGAGATAAAGCAAAGACGATGGCGCTGGTTAGGACACACATTGAGGAAGCCAACTGAAAGGATTACACAACATGCCTTTTTTGGAATCCCCAAAGAAAAAGACAAAGAGGAGGACCAACATATAATTGGAGAAGACGGATGGAAGCAGAGATGAAGATGATGGGGAAGACATGAAATGAACTTAAAATAATGGCAAGAAACAGAACAGCTTGGAAAGTGTTTGTTGAAGACCTATGCTCCATTGTGAGTTGAAAGGTAGAAGAAGAAGAAGACATGTTTTAATATTGTTCCACTTGTCTTTATTGTACATTGCGGAGATGTCTTTTTCTTCGTTGCTACCATTACTTCTGTCTTTTTTGCTTTTGATGCTGAGTCCTTTATTTTAGCTTTCCTTCACTGTAATGTCTAACATTAATGAGGAGGTAAAGGAAGAAAATTTAGAAGCTTTTGTGAGGCTGACGATAATGATGCAAAGGAAAAATGTATGAAGATAAAGATAATATATTTACGGAGGCAGAGGCGTGCCTCACAGCATCAGAGCTGGAAGTTGTCAGCGACCCACAGCTGATGGCTTGCGCCAGGATCGGTGAACCAGAACCATCCAGACCCTGCTTTACCTCTCAGCGGTGCCTCCAGTAACAGTCTAGTATGGCCAAGCGAGTAGGGATCGAAGACAACCCGGTACTAAAAAATGTCGTGCTGAAGTCGGATGTGTTGGGCCGAAAGGCGCAAATATCAGTTATACTGCAAACCACAACACAACGCAGACACGCCATCTTAACGTCCTTGTAAGGACGGACGATGAAGAGGAATACTCGTTTAGTACGCGGACGTAAGTAAACATATGCGTGCTTGCTTGCGTTCGCCCGATGACTAAAATATTCTAGAGTATTCTGGTAGACTAGAATATTCCTCTTCATCATCCACCCTTAAAAGAACGTTAAGTGGGCGTGTCTGCGTTGTGTTGTGGTTTACAGTATAAAATGTGATATTTGCGTCTTTCGGCCCAACACATCCAACTTCAGCACGAAGCAAGCATATGACTACAGCTTTAAGTAGTTGAAGGACTTTCTTCCCGTCTTCTTGGCGAACGATAGCCACTTAAGGAATGAATAGACTTCTTTATCATCCGTCCTTAACTCGTTCTGTACGCTTCGCCGCACTGTGCGCCATGCCGATTTAGTCGCGTACGCTTCTCCGCACTGTGTGCCAAGTTGATTTAGTCCGCGTACGTTTCTCCGCACTGTGTGCCATGTTGATTTAGTCCGCGTACGTTTCTCCGCACTGTGTGCCAAGTTGATTTAGTCCGCGTACGTTTCTCCGCACTGTGTGCCATGTTGATTTAGTCCACGTACGCTTCTCCGCACTGTGTGCCATGTTGATTTAGTCCACGTACGTTTCTCCGCACTGTGCGCCATGCCGATTTAGTCCGCGTACGTTTCTCCGCACTGTGTGCCATGTTGATTTAGTCCACGTACGTTTCTCCGCACTGTGCGCCATGCCGATTTAGTCCGCGTACGTTTCTCCGCACTGTGTGCCATGTTGATTTAGTCCACGTACGCTTCGCCGCACTGTGTGCCATGTTGATTTAGTCCACGTACGCTTCTCCGCACTGTGTGCCAAGTTGATTTAGTCCGCGTACGTTTCTCCGCACTGTGTGCCATGTTGATTTAGTCCACGTACGCTTCGCCGCACTGTGTGCCATGTTGATTTAGTCAACGTACGCTTCGCCGCACTGTGTGCCATGTTGATTTAGTCAACGTACGCTTCGCCGCACTGTGCGCCATGTTGATTTAGTCCACGTACGCTTCTCCACACTGTGTGCCATGTTGATTTAGTCCACGTACGCTTCTCCGCACTGTGTGCCATGTTGATTTAGTCCACGTACGTTTCTCCGCACTGTGTGCCATGTTGATTTAGTCCACGTACGCTTCTCCGCACTGTGTGCCATGTTGATTTAGTCAACGTACGCTTCGCCGCACTGTGCGCCATGTTGATTTAGTCCACGTACGTTTCTCCGCACTGTATGCCATGTTGATTTAGTCCACGTACGTTTCGCCGCACTGTGCGCCATGTTGATTTAGTCCACGTACGTTACGCCGCACTGTGTGCCATGTTGATTTAGTCCACGTACGCTTCTCCGCACTGTGTGCCATGTTGATTTAGTCCACGTACGTTTCGCCGCACTGTGCGCCATGTTGATTTAGTCCACGTACGTTTCGCCGCACTGTGTGCCATGTTGATTTAGTCCACGTACGTTTCGCCGCACTGTGTGCCATGTTGATTTAGTCCACGTACGCTTCGCCGCACTGTGTGCCATGTTGATTTAGTCCACGTACGCTTCGCCGCACTGTGTGCCATGTTGATTTAGTCAACGTACGCTTCGCCGCACTGTGTGCCATGTTGATTTAGTCAACGTACGCTTCGCCGCACTGTGTGCCATGTTGATTTAGTCCACGTACGCTTCTCCACACTGTGTGCCATGTTGATTTAGTCAACGTACGCTTCGCCGCACTGTGTGCCATGTTGATTTAGTCCACGTACGTTTCTCCGCACTGTGTGCCATGTTGATTTAGTCCACGTACGCTTCTCCGCACTGTGTGCCATGTTGATTTAGTCAACGTACGCTTCTCCGCACTGTGTGCCATGTTGATTTAGTCCACGTACGCTTCTCCGCACTGTGTGCCATGTTGATTTAGTCCACGTACGCTTCTCCGCACTGTGTGCCATGTTGATTTAGTCCACGTACGCTTCTCCGCACTGTGTGCCATGTTGATTTAGTCAACGTACGCTTCTCCGCACTGTGTGCCATGTTGATTTAGTCCACGTACGCTTCTCCACACTGTGTGCCATGTTGATTTAGTCCACGTACGCTTCTCCGCACTGTGTGCCATGTTGATTTAGTCCACGTACGTTTCTCCGCACTGTGTGCCATGTTGATTTAGTCCACGTACGTTTCGCCGCACTGTGCGCCATGTTGATTTAGTCCACGTACGTTACGCCGCACTGTGTGCCATGTTGATTTAGTCAACGTACGCTTCTCCGCACTGTGTGCCATGTTGATTTAGTCCACGTACGTTTCGCCGCACTGTGAGCCATGTTGATTTAGTCCACGTACGCTTCTCCGCACTGTGTGCCATGTTGATTTAGTCCACGTACGTTTCGCCGCACTGTGTGCCATGTTGATTTAGTCCACGTACGCTTCGCCGCACTGTGTGCCATGTTGATTTAGTCCACGTACGCTTCGCCGCACTGTGTGCCATGTTGATTTAGTCCACGTACGCTTCGCCGTACAGTACGTCACTCTCAATTTGATTAGTGTGAACCGTCATCAAACCATATTCTTTTTACATGTCTTGTATCATCTTGGTATTGGTGAAATCTAACACTTTCTTCATATATAATATGTTATATGTCAGATAAATAGATAAAATATAAATATATGGATTGATTCTTAAAACCATGAAAAAATGTATCTATAAAATCTCTTCCGCTGCATTGATGAAAAGCCTGCTTACATAAAGAGTTAAAAGGATGTTAGGGAGACTGGTTGGTCTCGAGGCAAAACGCCGGCCTTAAGACAGAGAGGTTTTGAGTTCAAATCCCGGCTGAACCAGTTGGATTTTTATTTATAATTTCTCTCTGAGGTAAACACCGCCTGGTCTCAACAGCGAGGCCCGGCTTGAAACGTCAATTACTCATCGAACGCAAAAAAAAAAAGAAAGAAAGAAAAAGGATGTTAAGTTGGTGTAGATGCGCTGTGTCATCGTTTGCAGCCAAGCTGTGATATTTGCGCATTTTGGCCAAACATATCCGATTTAATCACGGCATTTTTAAGTACGGGCTGCATTCCATCTTGGATCTCTGCTCACTTGGCCAAACTAGATAATCTGTTTTTAGGAGCACTGTCGTTAGGTGGAGCAAAGTCTTAATCATCTCAGTTTCTCATCGAGGCATGCCTATGGGTCACTGCCCACATTCAGCTCATTTGCTGAATTGGTGTCTGCGGTGAACGATAACAGCAGAGGTCATCTGAACCGGAACGTCTTTTTAAAAATATTTTTGCTATCCCTCGTCTCCATAATAAATCTGTAGCAATATCTTGTTTATCTACATATTTTTTTCCGCCTTTCTTTCCTTTCTTTCTTTCTGTCGTTCACCCGATGACAAGTAAATTAAATGTTACCATCTTCATCATTAATCATTCTATCATTCTATCATTCTATCATTCTATCATTCTATCATTCTATCTATCTATCTATCTATCTATCTATCTATCTATCTATCTATCTATCTATCTATCTATCTATCTATCTATCTATCTATCTATCTATCTATCTATCTATCTATCTATCTATCTATCTATCTATCTATCTATCTATCTATCTATCTATCTATCTATCTATCTATCTATCTATCTATCTGTCTGTCTATCTGCCTGCCTGCCTGCCTGCCTGCCTGCTGTCTGTCTGTCTGTCTGTCTGTCTGTCTGTCTGTCTGTCTGTCTGTCTGTCTGTCTGTCTGTCTGTCTGTCTGTCTGTCTATCTATCTATCTATCTATCTATCTATCTATCTATCTGCCTGCCTGCCTGCCTGCCTGCCTGTCTGTCTGTCTGTCTGTCTGTCTGTCTGTCTGTCTGTCTGTCTGTCTGTCTGTCTGTCTGTCTGTCTGTCTGTCTATCTATCTATCTATCTATTGTCCTTTCGAGCCGAAGACGGCACATAGGGCAGAACCAATCTCAAAAACAGAAACCTTGCGTGCCAAAATGGCACATATTGCAGAGATCACTGCTTCTAAAATCTATGGCGCTGTTTCCATAACAATACTTTTTACAATGACAGTTTGTCAAGCCATCGATCAACCTCCTTAGTCGCCTCTTACGACATGCCTGGAAGGCCACAGTGTCACTATTTTTTACGTCCCTCATAATGAGGCCCCGGTAACACACGGGAATTAATCACACATTAATCATTAGGAGGACGTTAAGTGGGTGTAGATGCACCGTGTTGTTGCTGGCAGTAGAACTGTGATATTCGCGCCTTTCGGCCCAACACATCCGACTTCAGCATGTTTCTTTTAAGTACCGGGTTGTCTTCCCTCTTCGATCCATACTCGCTTGGCCAGACTAGACAGGTTAGTCTGTTCCTGGAGACACCGTGAAGAGGTGGAGTAGAGTGTTGATGGTTCAGGTTCACCGATCCCTGGGGCAAGTAATCAGCTGTGGGTCGCTGACAGCTTCCAGCTCTGCTGCTGTAAGGTGCGCCTTTGACTCCTTTTTCTTTCAATCAAATCATTGGGACCATCATCATCATCATGTGCCATGCTAGTTGGCGTAGGCGATTATGTTATTCCATAATCGTCTATTCACAGTAAAAAATGTAAAGTGCCCCGCACGCCAAGTGTCGTATGGGGGAATATGGTGTTAGTGACCATAATAATTTACAGACGTTCGTCACATGATTATTGGAGTAATGTGGTCGGTATTACACCGGTGCCGTTCTACTTTCATATAAAAAAATCCGTTAGCCATTTAAGGCTGGGTGAACCCGGAAGCTGTCGATCAGGATCGAACCCGCTTGTCCTTTGTAGTCCAATTCACTAACCACTGAGCTATCACGGCTCCCGTCTTTTCACGGTGCATCATATCAATTCTGTTGTTGACTGTTTCCCGTGCCATGACCCTAAGCGATCTAGTATTTTCTCTCTCTGTCGTCCGCGATCTCTATTTCCCTGTTTTTTTTTTCCAGTTGTAACCAAGTGTTCCAACTTTCCTCTTCTCATGAGGTGTCCGAAAAATGTTGAATGATTCTTTCTGATATTTGCTTAGAAGCTCCCTTTTTGTGTTGGCCTCTTTGAGAATTTCCTCGTTGGTCTTTTTATCTGTTCAAGGAACTTTCAACATTCTGAGAAATCCCATCTCTGTGGCCTCTTATCGTCTTTTCATTTGTTTGTTTAATGTCCATGATCCACTTTCATAGGTCAGAAATGGCACTATATCTTCTTCTTCTACCTTTCAGCTCCCTGTGGAGCATAGGTCTTCACCAAACACTTTCCAAGTCGTTCTGTTTCTTGCCATTCTTTTAAGTTCATTCCATGTCTTCCCCATCATCTTCATCTCTGCTTCTATCTGTCTTCTCCAAGAATTCCTCTTTGTCTTTTCCCCTGGGGATTCCAAAAAAGCGCTTGTTGTGTAATACTCTCATTTGGCGTTCGCAGTGTGTGTCCTATTCAGCGCCATCGTCTTCGTTGTTTCTCTTTATCCACTGGTATTTAACTGGTTACATTTCCATAATTCTATGTTAGTGATTTTATCCTACCATTTCGATCCTTTTATTCTGCATAAGCATCCATTAATGAAACTGTATCTTCGTGATTGTCAATTGTGTTGTTCTCCATGTTTCAAGCCATACAATAGGACTGACTTATCATTGGAGTTGAAAATTTTATTTTTGTGTTTAACCTAATTTCTTTGGACTTCCATATGTTTCCCAGTACAACGAAAGCTCCTCTTGTTTTTGAAATCCTCATTTTGGTATCATTTTCTGTTCCTCCCACTTAATCTATGTTACTAGCACTATACAGCATCTATAATCACCATCAAGGGCGTTCTTCTCGAGAATGCACGGAAAAAGACCAAGAGGAAGACCCAGAAGAAGATGGATAGATGCAGTAACAGAGACATGTAACAACAAATGAAAATCACTAATTCAGACAGTTCGAGCAGCTCAAGAACGACAAATGATATAACCACGACACCTTTTAGGTATCAGTGAAAAGAGACATGTAACAACAAAGGAAAATCACTAATTCAGACAGTTCGAGCAGCTCAAGAACGACAAATGATATAAACCACAACACCTGTTCGGTACCAGTGAGCAAGAGAAATGAGGAAGAAGATACATCACCGATAAACTCTCTTTCTCACTTCTACTCATTGACACATCGGCTTGCCCGAGAAACAAACGCTGGAGTACATGGACAACTAAGATGCTTAGTAGCTAGCAAGGAGCACTAGCTTCGTAAGGCTCTGTGTCGAGGAGTGCGGGTTCGATCCTGCTTCATCTCTTGTTCTTCTATTCCCTGTTGTTGATTATGTGTACCTTGCAGGCATGTCGCAAGAGGTGACTAAGGAGATTGATCGTTGGATTGATAAAAAGTATGTACAAAAAGGTCAGTGTAAAAAGTATTGTTATGGAAACAGAACCATCGATTTTTGGAAGTAATAATATCTGCTGGGAGCCGCAATAGCTCAGTGGTTAGTGAACTGGATTACAAAGGACAAGAGGTAGGGTTCGATCCCAACCGACGGCTTCCGGGTTCACCCAGCCTTAAATGGGTACCGGACTTTTTCTGGGAAAGTAAAGCGGCAAGAGCGTAATACGGACCACATTACCCCAAAAATCATGTGCCAAGGTCTGTAAAATTCATGGTCACTAACACCATATTCCCTATACACCACTTGGAGTGACGGGGGTACTTTACTTTTTTTTTTTAATAATATCTGCAATATGTGTCATTTTGGCACTCAAGGTTTCTGTTTTTGAGATTATGGTTCTGCCCTATGTGCCGTCTTCGTCTAGAAAGGACAATAGATAGACAGACAGACAGACATACAGACAGACATACAGACAGACAGACAGACAGACAGACAGACAGATAGATAGATAGATAGATAGATAGATAGATAGATAGATAGATAGATAGATAGATAGATAGATAGATAGATAGATAGATAGATAGATAGATAGATAGATAGATAGATAGATAGATAGATAGATAGATAGATAGATAGATAGATAGATAGATAGATAGACAACTACGCAGAGGTGGAGGAAGGCCAGGATAGTTCCGATTCCCTTATCCTGGAGGAAGCCATCATATATGAGCCGCTGGTAACTTCGGGTCTGCCGCTCTCGTACCCATTTTGCCCCCAACCATAAAAATACGAGAACCCTTCCTTTAGCAGGAATCAAGACCCAAGACTTTAACACAAGGGAGACAAGCTGCCAGTCAGGAACAAGGGGCAGCAAATGCTCACTTAACTTGATTAAAAGAAATGAAATTCCCCAGTGAGTTTGTTCTTCTTTCTGTGAATAATTTGACGCACATTCTTCTTGATCCCCAAGCAGTGTAGCCAGATTTTTACACACTTGATTCTTTGACTAAAAATGTTAATGAAATTGCACTTCACTTTATTTACTTTTGGCTTCGTTTCCAAATACCATTTCTCATTGTTCTGTTACAGTGCAAAGTTTTGTGTTCTTTCACTAGCCAATAGTTTTAAACAATATATTGCTACGGTGATACTTTCTACAAAATGAGCATTAGTATTTGATGTTGAGATAAGATTATCGTCGTGTCTTAACCAGAAGATAAAGGTAAAGTACGAGAGAATCAATTCAGAGAGGTATGTTTACAGCACTCGGAAAAATTGACAAATAATCAACAGAAAAAAATATGGACCAAAACAGGATCGAAGCCGTACTCAGTGGCACAGCGCCTTGCCACGAAAAGCCAAACGCTAGGGAACACTGCTACTCAGCTAACTGGTTTAAAGTATGAGACTTGAACCGGCGTTTTAGCACGCGAGTTTCCACCCATATGTGCTCGGCCGCCTATCCAGAAGTGTTCGGAGACTTCTGGATAGTGTCGCCTCAAGCATCGAAACTCACGATGTGAGGCGACATTCCTCACCTTCCCTGGGTAATACCCTGGTACCCAAATTTGCCAACTGGGTCGACAGTGGGGGTATTTTGTTTTCCAACCACGAGTTCAATTCACACTGCTCACAGCGGGAATCGAACACGGGTTGTCCGAACGTCGGTAGTCCAGTCGGGTGGTTTTCCCAACTAGGATACCGAGGCCCCCAAACCAGAATGTACGCGGTTCGAATCTCGATGGGAAAGATCTTGCTTTTGTTTTCTTCATCTTTTCGGAGTTTCAAGTGATCTATGAGTAGATGCTATCGAATACCTAGCCCTATTAGATGCTGATGACACGATGCGATTCTATTTTCCTCTACTTCTGCTTCTGCGACAACCCCACGATTACTCCTCCTCATGTTGGGCCCTTAGTAGAGCATTATGTGCACGTAGATAAGTTGTGTTGTGGTCTGCAACAGAGCTGAGATATTTCCTCTCCCGGACCAACACATCCGACTTCAGTGCGGTATTTCTTAACACTGGATTGCCTTTCATCTTCGATCCTTGCTTGCATTCGCCCAATGACTAAAGGATCACACCTTTTTTCGTATTTGCCCTTAAAAGGACGTTAAGTGGGTGTATCTGCGTTGTGTTGTGGTTTGCAGTAGAAGTGTGATATTTGCGCCTTTCGGACCAACACATCAGACTTCAGCACGATCTTCGATCCTTACTCGCTTAACTACATTTGTTAGTTTGTTTCCAGGAGCACCACTAGGAAGTGGAGTAGCGTCTTGATCAGCTTGGTTGTTCATTGATCCTGACACATACAGGCAGCCGTGATTAGCAGCCCAGTCGATTAGATGATGTGGGACAGGGGGGAGGGGGTGGGGCTCCATCAAATGTTCAAGCTGCGCACATAAAAGGCCTCTGGTATTTACAAGTCGACAACGTAGGCTGTATGTTAATTAGTTAGTTAGACAGTTATTTAGTTAGTTCGTTAATTAATTAGTTAGTAAGTTAATTCGTTAATTAATTAGTTAGTTTATTAGCTAGTTAGATGTTAATTGGTTGATTAGTTAGTTAATTAATTAGTTAGTTAATAAGTTAGTTGGATAGTTAGTTAGTTAGTTGGCTAATTAGTTACTTAGATAATTGGTTGGTTAGTTCGTTAGTTAATTAGTTTGATGATTGGTTAGTTTTGGTTGATTAGTTAGTTAGTTAGTTAGTTAATAAGTTAGTTGGTTGGTTGGTTAGTTAGTTAGTTAGTTGGCTAGTTACTTAGATAATTGGTTTGTTAGTTAGTTAATTAGTTAGATGGTTGGTTAGTTTATTAGTTAGTTTATTAGTTAGTTTATTAGTTAATTTCTTAGTTAATTAGTTGGTTAGTTAGTTAGTTGATTAGTTACTTGGTTATTTAGTTAAATAGTTAGTTAGTTAGTTAGATGGTTGGTTGGTTAGCTAGATATTTTGTTAATTAGTTTGTTAATTAGTTAGTTAGTTATTTAGTATGTTGGTTGGCTGGTTGGTTGGTTTGTTAATTAGTTACTTTCCTAGTTAGTTTTTCATTAGTTAGTTACTTAGTTGGTTAATTAGTTAATTGATTAATTATTTTATTACTTGATTGGTTAATTAGTTAATTATTTAGTTTGTTAGATGGTTGGTCAGTTGGTTGGATTATTGGTTGGTTGGTTGGTTGGTCGGTTAGTTGATTGGATGGTTGGTTGGTTGGATGGTTGGTTGGTTGGTTAGTTAGATGGTTAGTTAGTTGGTTGGATAGTTGGTTGGTTGGTTGAATGGTTAGTTAGTTGGTTGGTTGGTTGGATGGTTGGATGGATGGTTGGATGGTTAGTTAATTGGTTGCATAGTTGGTTGATTGGTTGGTTGGATGGTTGGTTGGTTGGGTGTTTGGTTGGTTGGATTGGTTAGTTAGATGGTTGATTGGTTCGTTGGTTGGATGGTTGTTTGGTTGGTTAGATGGTTGTTTGGTTGGTTAGATAGTTGGTTGGTTGGTTATATGGTTGTTTGGTTGGTTAGGTGGTTGGTTGGTTGGTTAGATGGTTGGTTGGTTGGTTAGATGGTTGGTTAGATGGCTGGTTAGATGGTTGGTTGGTTGGTTGGTTGGTTAGATTGTTGGTTGATTAGATGGTTGGTTGGTTGAAGGGTTGGTTGATTGGTTGGTTGGTTGGTTAGATGGTTGGTTGGCTGGTTAGACGGTTGGTTGGTTGGTTAGATGGTTGGTTGGTTAGATGGTTGGTTGGTTAGATGGTTGGTTGGTTAGATGGTTAGTTGGTTAGAAGATTAGTTAGTTGTTTGTGAATGAAATAGCATTTCAGAAAATGAAAAATATATTATGCAACAAATCTATGTCAATAGAAATAAGAAAGAGAGTTCATCGATGCTATATAGAACCAATTCTGACCTTTGGAAGCGAATCATGGACAATAGGCAAACAAATGAAATGACGATTAGAGGCCGCAGAGATGGGATTTCTCAGTAGAATGTTGAAAGTTCCCTGGACAGCTAAAAAGACCAATGAGGAAGTTTTCAAAGAGGCCAACACAAAAAAAGGAGCTCTTAATAAACATCAGAAAGAAACAATCAACATTTCTTGGGCACATCATGAGAAGAGGAAAGTTGGAATATTTGGTTATAGCTGGCAAAATAAAAGGAAAGAGAGATCGCGGACGACAAAGAGAGAAAATACTGGATAGCTTGGTGTCATGACATGGAAAACAGTCAACAACAGAACTCATACGATACACTGTAGATAGAAGATTGTGGAGGGACGTGATCGCCAACCGGTTCGGCACATAATGTGAATGATAATGAAATAAAAACTGGTTGAAATAAAATGTGGTAGATGCATGGCAGGAAACAGCCTGAAAGATGCGATCAGAAATGAAGAGTTTTGAAAAAAAAAAAAAACGAAGAACGAAACCAACTATTGAATAGAGCAGAAGAGGCCAATAGATATTGTTTTGATCTTAAGCTCCAAGTTAAGATCTATTTAATAATTGTTCCTCGTAGAGTTTCGTTTGGCCTTCCTTGTTTTTTTTGGGGGGTTGTTTTTTTTTTTGTCACTTGGTGTCCACATGAAAGCCTGGCGCAGGAGTCTTGTAGTCTTGTTTGTGGCGATCCATGATTGCGATCCATGATTGCGATCCATCCATCAGACAGCTTAACAGAATGGTTTGGCAGAAGGTCAACAACATAAATTTTAAATAACTGTCGAGATCGAAATTTGTGGAGGGACATGATCACCTACGCCATCAGGCATGGTACTTGATGATGAGTATAATGATGATGACTATGATAATGATGATGTACACATTTCTAGAAACACCAAAGCAGAGATAAATTAGTGCCTTGCATTTCTTGAAGAGTGCACAGAGTGATTGTTCCGGTTAAGTTGTGTTCTTTCTCCTTCTTTCTTTCCTTCCTCATTTGCATTTTGGCGCCGAGGGGAGATATGGTTCGTGCTCTTCTATTTGCCTCTTCTGCTGTTATATCTCCGAGTGTTTCTAGTATTCTGTTTATCCACCTTTTTCTTTGTCGGCCACTTGGTCTGGTGTTCTCGTATCGTTTGTTGGTAACTAGTTGTGTTCAATGTTCTCGTGGCTCGCACGAATAAGTATTGTAAGAAGGTCTTGACTAACTATGGTTCATTAGTTCTGACTCTAGGTGTCAGTTATGAGTTGATGACCTCTTGCAGCTTGTTCACGACTTGTGCCACGTCAGTCCGCATGTGTCATTTAAAATGCCCAGATGTCACGTAAACTGGTGATTGGTTGGTCTCGAGGCAAGATGGCAGTCTCGATACATAGAGGCTGTGAGTTCAAATCCCGGCTGGACTTGTTGGGATTTTTATTTATGATTTCTCTCTGCGGCAACCACCCCTGGTCTCAGCAACCACCCCTGGTCTCAGCAGAGGCAACCACCGCTGGTCTCAGCAGCGGCAACCACCCCTGGTCTCAGCAGCGACAACCACCCCTGGTCTCAGCAGCGACAACCACCCCTGGTCTCAGCAGCGACAACCACCCCTGGTCTCAGCAGCGGCAACCACCCCTGGTCTCAGCAGCGACAACCACCCCTGGTCTCAGCAGCGACAACCACCCCTGGTCTCAGCAGCGACAGCCACCCCTGGTCTCAGCAGCGACAACCACCCCTGGTCTCAGCAGCGGCAACCACCCCTGGTCTCAGCAGCGACAACCACCCCTGGTCTCAGCAGCGACAACCACCCCTGGTCTCAGCAGCGACAACCACCCCTGGTCTCAGCAGCGACAACCACCCCTGGTCTCAGCAGCGACAACCACCCCTGGTCTCAGCAGCGACAACCACCCCTGGTCTCAGCAGCGACAACCACCCCTGGTCTCAGCAACCACCCCTGGTCTCAGCAGCGACAACCACCCCTGGTCTCAGCAGCGACAACCACCCCTGGTCTCAGCAACGACAACCACCCCTGGTCTCAGCAGCGGCAACCACCCCTGGTCTCAGCAGCGATGCCCGGCTTGAAACGTCAATTACTCATCGACGGAGAAAAAAAAACGTGAGTTCGATCCCAATCGACGGCTTCCGGGTTCACCCAGCCGTAAATGGGTACCGAATTTATTTCTGGGAAAAATAAAAGCAGCACGGGCGTAATACCGACCACATTACCCCAAAAATCATGTGTTGAGGGTCTGTAAAATATAGGGTCACTAACACCATATTTCCCTATACGCCACTTGGCGTGACGGGGGTACTTTACTTTACTACCTCCGAAGTTGGAGTTATCTGCCTGTACGGAGAGGGATACCTGTGCACACGGCTACCAGGGAAAACCGGATTAACACGCAAAGCTCACTTCCTAGTATATAGGGACTTATCCAGAGATGAATGCTGGCGAACCAAAATAATAATAAAATAAAATAAAGTCACGTACACTGTTATATTGGAATCCGTGATAGTTCAGTTAGTGAACTGGACTACAAAGGACAAGAGATAGGGTAGATCCCAACCGACGGCTTCCGGGTCCACCAAGCCTTTAATGATTACCGGATTATTTATTTTTCTTGGAAAGTAAAGCGGCACGGGTGTAATACCGACCACATTACCCAAAAATCATGTGCTGAAGGTCTGTAAAATTGATGGTCACTAACACCATATTCCATATACGTGACTTTGAGTGACGGGGCTCTTTACTTACTTAAACTGTTATGTTGAAGTTGAGTCATCGATGATCGCCCACGCTGTTATTTGTTTGTTCTTTATTTGTATTCGCCAACTTAAGTCTTTAGCAAAGTCCCGAGGGACTGATTTGTGCGTCAATATTACTTTTTCCTTTTTTCCACACCGGGAGCCGTATGCTCTAGTGTCCCTCACCATACAGGCAGATACTCTCAGTTTTATTGTTGCGAGTTTTAACGTTTCCGGTAGATTTTGTTTCCTATTAAGTTAACACAGGCAGATGCCATTTTCGGGCTACTTTTTTCGATTTTCAACTGACAGGGGTTCTTTAACGTACACAGATTGCACACTGGATCCCTTGTTTTTCATCAGAGAAAGCTAGACATCGGAATTCACTACCTGGAGACTGCTAGACATCGAATCTCACTAACCAGGGACCAGTGTGGGCTAGACGTCGAATCTCACCAACCAGAGACTGCTAGACATCGAATCTCACTAACCAGGGACCAGTGTGGGCTAGACGTCGGATCTCACCAACCAGAGACTGCTAGACATCGAAACTCAATACCTAGAGATTACTAGACACCGGAACTCACTACCTAGAGAGTGCTAGATACCGGAACTCACTACCTAGAGATTGCTAGACGTCGGAACTGAATACCTAAAGACTGCTAGATATCGGATCTCACTAACTAGAAATTGCTAGACATCGAACCTCAATACCTAGAGATTGCTAGACATGGGAACTCAATACCTAGAGACTGCTAGACATCGAAACTCAATACCTAGAGACTGCTAGACATCGAAACTCAATACCTAGAGACTGCTAGATATCGGATCTCACTACCTAAAGATTGCTAGACATCGAAACTGAATACCTAGATACTGCTAGACATCGAATCTCACTACCTAGAGATTGCTAGACATCGGAACTGAATACCTAGAGACTGCTAGACATCGGATCTCACTACCTAGAAATTGCTAGACATCGAATCTCACTACCTTGAGATTGCTAGTCATCCGAACTGAATACCTAGAGATTGCTAGATATCGGATCTCACTACCTAGAAATTGCTAGACATCGGAACTGAATACCTAGAGACCGCTAGACATCGAATCTCACTAACCAGCACCAGTGTGGCTAGACATTGGATCTCACCAAGCAGAGACTGCTAGACATCGGAACTCTATACGTAGGGACTGCTAGACATCGGAACTCACTAACCAGGGAGGGCTAGACATCGGATCTCACTAACCAGGGAGGGCTAGACATCGAAACTCACTAATTAGAGACTGCTAGAAATCGAATCTCACTACCAAGAGACTGCTAGACATCGGAACTCACTAACCAGGGACCAGTGTGGGCTAGACATTGGATCTCACCTAGCAGAGACGGCTAGACATCGGATCTCACTACCTAGAGACTGCTAGACATCGAATCTCACTACCTAGAGATTGCTAGACATCTGATCTCACTACCTAGAGACTGCTAGACATCGGATCTCACTACATAGAGATTGCTAGACATCGAATCTCACTACCTAGAGATTGCTAGACATCGAATCTCACTACCTAGAGATTGCTAGACATCGAATCTCACTACCTAGAGATTGCTAGACATCGAATCTCACTACCTAGAGATTGCTAGACATCGAATCTCACTACCTAGAGATTGCTAGACATCGGATCTCACTACCTAGAGATTGCTAGACATCGAATCTCACTACCTAGAGTTTGCCAGACATCGGATCTCACTACCTAGAGTTTGCTAGACATCGGATCTCACTACCTAGAGTTTGCCAGACATCGAATCTCACTACCTAGAGTTTGCTAGACATCGAATCTCACTACCTAGAGTTTGCCAGACATCGAATCTCACTACCTAGAGTTTGCTAGACATCGAATCTCACTAACCAGGGACCAGTGTGGGCTAGATATTGGATCTCACTAAGCAGAGACTGCTAGAAATCGAATCTCACTACCTAGAGACTGCTAGACATCGGATCTCACTAACCAGGGAGGGCTACAAATCGGATATCACTAACCAGAAACCAGTGAGAGCTGGACATCGTCTCTAACTAATCAGAGACCATTGAGAGTTGGAAATTGGATCTCACTAACCAGATACTAGTGAGTGCTTGACATCGGATCTCACTAACCAGCGACTAGTGAGAACTAGACATCGGATCTCACTAACCAGAAACTAGTGAGTGCTTGACATCGGATCTCACTAACCAGAAACTAGTGAGTGCTTGACATCGGATCTCACTAACCAGAAACCAGTGAGAACTAGACATCGGATCTCACTAACCAGAAACCAGTGAGAACTAGACATCGGATCTCACTAACCAGAAACCAGTGAGAACTAGACATCGGATCTCACTAACCAGAAACCAGTGAGAACTAGACATCGGATCTCACTAACCAGAAACCAGTGTGACCTAGACATCGGATCTTACTAACTAGAGACCAGTGAGAACTAGACATCGGATCTCACTAACCAGAGACCAGTGAGAACTAGACATCGGATCCCACTAACAAGAAACCAGTGAGAACTAGACATCGGATCTCACGACCCAGAAACCAGGGGCGGGTAAAGCAACGAAAAAACCAAGAATTTGATTTTTTATTTGACACTTCCGGCGATGGAAATAGAACCCGGGACCCTTCTGTCCATAGGTCAACGTCTTACAGAAAACACCCCACCTCCCCCGCCATTATTTAACTTTTACAACTAACTGATACAGGTCACATTTCTCGGATCCCGAAAGTATCTCCCGGATAGGGTTGGGCTGAATACTTAGAACTCAAGACTTCGACAACCATGAGCCCACGTCACTCCTTCTGATGTAAGTGATGGGAGTTAAGATGGGAACAGCTAGAAATGAGAAACTTAGTGGTCGTGTAAGAAGACTTATCAACCAACACAGAACTGGAGTCGTCAATCACTGGATACTGCGGGACTTGCAGAGGAAAGGTTCTGAGCACCTATGGACATGCTCGGAGTGCAATGATAATGACCCGCTAATAACTCATTATCCTTGACTACTCGTCTTAATAAGGGACCCGCGATAGCTCAGTGGGTAGTGAACTGGACTACAAAGGACAAGAGGTAGGGCTCGATCCCAACCGACGGCCTCCGGTTCACCCAACCTTTAAAGGGTACCGGATTTTTTTCTGGGAAAGTAAAGTGGCACGGGCGTAATACCGACCACATTACCCCAAAAATCATGTGCCGATGGTCTGTAAAATGTATGGTCACTAACACCATATTCCCTATACACCACTTGACGTGACGGGGGGTACTTTACTACTTTTTTTTTACTTGTCTTAATAGGAAAATACAGATACACAATTTGTTTTTAAGCTGTGATCGTAACCCTATACTATAGTCATGAGAACACATCCGTGAAAGACTTCGCTATTGGTAGTTATTTTCTTTTAGATAGCTGAGTTGGCCGTGTGCTCTAGTATTTTGTCTCTCGTGGCAAGGCGCTGTACCAAGGAGGACGGGTTCGATCCTGCTTCGGGCCATATATTGTTCTTGTTTGTTTGTTGTTGTTGTTGATTATTTGTGATTTTTTTTTCCGAGTGCTGTAAACATACCGCCTCCTCTGAAATGATTCGCTGATCTATCGCCTCGAAGGGCTCCATCTATCATCATCATCATGTACCATGCCGGTTGGCGTAGGCGATCATGTCCCTCCACAATCTTCTATCTACAGTGCATCGTATCAGTTCTGTTGTTGACTGTTTTCCATGCCATGACACCAAGCTATCCAGTATTTTCGCTCTTTGTCGTCCACGATATATATTTCCTTCTATTTTGCCAGTTGTAACCAAGTATTCCAACTTTCCTCTTCTCATGATGTGCCCGAAAAATGTTGATTGTTTCTTTCTGATGTTTTTTAAGAGCTCCCTTTTTGTGTTGGCCTCTTTGAGAACGTCCGCATTGGTCTTTTTATCTGTCCAGGGAGCTTTCAACATTCTTCTATAATAATATTAATTCATCTATAATAATATTAATTCATCTATAATAATATTAATTCATCTATAATAATATTAATTCATCTATAATAATATTAATTCATCTATAATAATATTAATTCATCTATAATAATATTAATTCATCTATAATAATATTCATTTATTATTGTTATTTGTCTCCCTCACTACTTGCCAGCATGGTCCGCAATAAAGTGATAAAATGGGATTGAACTGACGCTCATTTAATTACCAGGCCACGGCGCTAACCTTTTACCATACTGACAGAGGCGTAGTGTTGGGGGGGGGGTGTGGATGGTCTATTCTGTGGGTTGCCACGTCTAGCGCAAGTCTATTCTGTGGTATGTATATGGCAAGTCTCTTCTGTAAGCTGTCATGTCCAGGGCAAGTCAATTTTATTGGTTGCCATGTCTAGGGCAGGTCTATCCTATGCGTTGCCATGTCTAGGTTAAGTCTATTATCTGGGTTAACATGTTCAGGGCAAGTCTATTTTGTGGGTTGCCATGTCCAGCACAAGTCTATTCTGTGGTTTACCATGTCCAGCACAAGTCTATTCTGTGGTTTACCATGTCCAGATCAACTCTCTTATGTGGTTTACCATGTCCAGAGCAAGTCAAGTCTCTTCTGTGGTTTACCATGTCCAGAGCAAGTCAAGTCTCTTCTGTGGTTTACCATGTCCAGAGCAAGTCTATTCTGTGGTTTACCATGTCCAGAGCAAGTCTCTTCTATGGTTTACCATGTCCAGAGCAAGTCTATTCTATGGTTTACCATGTCCAGATCAAGTCTCTTCTGTGGTTTATCATGTCCAGATCAAGTCTCTTACGTGGTTTACCATGTCCAGAGCAAGTCTATTCTGTGGTTTACCATGTCCAGATCAAGTCTCTTATGTGGTTTACCATGTCCAGAGCAAGTCTCTTCTATGGTTTACCATGTCCAGAGCAAGTCTATTCTGTGGTTTATCATGTCCAGATCAAGTCTCTTATGTGGTTTACGATGTCCAGAGCAAGTCTATTCTGTAGTTTACCATGTCCAGATCAAGTCTCTTATTTGGTTTACCATGTCCAGAGCAAGTCTATTCTGTGGTTTACCATGTCCAGAGCAAGTCAAGTCTCTTCTGTGGTTTACCATGTCCAGAGCAAGTCTCTTCTATGGTTTACCATGTCCAGATCAAGTCTCTTCTATGGTTTACCATGTCCAGATCAAGTCTCTTCTATGGTTTACCATGTCCAGAGCAAGTCAAGTCTCTTCTGTAGTTTACCATGTCCAAAGCAAGTCTCTTCTGTGGTTTACCACGTCCAGAGCAAGTCTCTTCTATGGTTTACCATGTCCAGATCAAGTCTATTCTGTGGTTTACCATGTCCAGAGCAAGTCTCTTCTGTGGTTTACCATGTCCAGAGCAAGACTACTATGTAGTTTACCATGTCCAGAGCAAGTCTATTCTATGGTTTACCATGTCCAGAGCAAGTCTATTCTATGGTTTACCATGTCCAGAGCAAGTCTATTCTGTCGGTTACCATCTCCAGGGCAAGTCTATCATGTAGGTTGCCATGTCCAGAGCATGTCTATCCTGTAGGTTGCCATGCCCAGAGCAAGTCTATCCTGTAGGTTGCCATGTCCAGAGTAAGTCTATCCTGTAGGTTACCATGTCCAGAGTACGTCTATCCTGTAGGTTGCCATGTCCAGAGTAAGTCTATCCTGTAGGTTGCCATGTCCAGAGTAAGTCTATCCTGCAGGTTGCCATGTCCAGAGTAAGTCTATCCTGTAGGTTGCCATGTCCAGAGTAAGTCTATCCTGCAGGTTGCCATGTCCAGAGCAAGTCTAACCTGTAGGTTGCCATGTCCAGAGCAAGTCTATTATGTGAGATATTATGTCCAGGTCAAGTCAATTCTGTGGGTTGCCATGTCCAAGTCAAGTCTATTCTGTGGTTTACCATGTCCAGAGCAAGTCAAGTCTTTTCTCTGGTTTACCATGTCCAGAGCAAGTCTACTCTGTGGTTTACCATGTCCAGATCAAATCTCTTCTATGGTTTACCATGTCCAGATCAAGTCTATTCTGTGGTTTACCATGTCCAGAGCAAGTCAAGTCTTTTCTCTGATTTACCATGTCCAGAGCAAGTCTACTCTGTGGTTTACCATGTCCAGATCAAGTCTCTTCTATGGTTTACCATGTCCAGATCAAGTCTATTCTGTGGTTTACCATGTCCAGAGCAAGTCTCTTCTGTGGTTTACCATGTCCATAGCAAGTCTCTTCTATGGTTTACCATGTCCAGATCAAGTCTCTTCTATGGTTTGCCATGTCCAGAGCAAATCTCTTCTGTGGTTTACCATGTCCAGAGCAAGTCTATTCTGTGGTTTACCATGTCCAGATCGAGTCTCTTCTATGGTTTACCATGTCCAGATCAAGTCTATTCTGTGGTTTACCATGTCCAGAGCAAGTCTCTTCTGTGGTTTACCATGTCCATAGCAAGTCTCTTCTATGGTTTACCATGTCCAGATCAAGTCTCTTCTATGGTTTACCATGTCCAGATCAAGTCTCTTCTGTGGTTTACCATGTCCAGAGCAAGTCTCTTCTGTGGTTTACCATGTCCAGAGCAAGTCTATTCTGTGGTTTACCATGTCCAGAGCAAGTCTATTCTGTAGTTTACCATGTCCAGAGCAAGTCTCTTCTGTGGTTTACCATGTCCAGAGCATGTCTATTCTATGGTTTACCATATCCAGAGCAAGTCTATTCTGTGGTTTGACCATGTCGAGCAGAAGTCTATTCTATGGTTTACCATGTCCAGCACAAGTCTATTCTGTCGATTACCATGTCCAGAGCAAGTCTATTTTGTAGTTTACCATGTCCAGCACAAGTCTATCCTGTAGGTTGCCATGTCCAGAGTAAGTCTGTCCTGTAGGTTGCCATGTCCAGAGTAAGTCTAACCTGTAGGTTGCCATGTCCAGAGCAAGTCTATTATGTGGGATATTATGTCCAGGTCAAGTCAATTCTGTAGGTTGCCATGTCCAAGTCAAGTCTATTCTGTGGGTGACCATGTCCAGGGCAAGTTTATTCTATGGGTTGCCTGTCCAAGGCAAGTCTATTCTATGGGTTGCCTGTCCAGGGAAAGTCTATTCTCTAGCAGAAATCGGGGATTTAAAAGTAATAGGACCCGTAACCTGTTAATTTACTGTTTTTATTAAAATTAATTTTTTTTTTACTTCGCGCCCCCGAAGAATTTTGTGCTTCAAGTAGCCTCCCCTCAAACACCCCCCCCCCCCCCCAAGCTCCGCCACTGTAATGACGATCTCAAAACGTCAATCACTTTCTATAAAATACATCGGCGCACGTCAGATGCTCATCTTATTTCAATCTAAGATGGCCGTGAGAGGCAAACAAATTGGGTGGAGTCGGACAGCGTTGAAATGACAGCTTGAGGGCGGTGGAGGAGTGGCTGTCGACTGGAGGGCGCAATAAACAGCTTGGAGCTTTAAACGCTCTAAACACCCACCCCGCCCTCTTTCGCCTCGGATATAAAATTCATTCTTCATCTTTTCGTTCTTCTTTCAAATAGTTTTCATTTTTTTATGTTAAAATTAATATCTATCTATCTCTATATATTGTCCTGTCGAGCCGAAGACGGCACATAGGGCAGAACCACAATCTCAAAAACAGAAACCTTGCGTGCCAAAATGGCACATATTGCAGAGATCACTGCTTCTAAAATCTATTGTTCTGTTTCCATAACAATACTTTTTACAATGACAGCTTGTCAAGCCATCGATCAACCTCCTTAGTCGCCTCTTACGACATGCCTGGAAGGTCACAGTGTCACTATTCTCTACTTCCCTCATAATGAGGCCCCATTAACACACATGATAAAAATTAATATCATCAACATCATCGCGTGCCTTCTCCGCAACGAAGGTTGGCTACCATGGATCGCCATTCTACTCTGTTTCTTGCTTTGATGGTGCAGGCTGACATAGATTGACTTGTCCAAAAATTAATATACTTCTCCATTATTCTCTACTTCTTCATAAATTTGGTTTGTTTTAGTACATTAAAAAAAAAAACCATATACTCATTTTTGAATTTTCTGTTTTTGTGTTTGTCAGTTAAAAACTCCAATGAAGTGTTATTGCTTTTATTCCCGCTATTTTGTTTTAAACTACCGCACCTTATTCCTTTGTTAACATGTTTCTTATTCTCTCCTGTGATTGCCTTCTCTTATTTCTTTTATCCCCTCCCCTCCATTTCCCTCCTCTCATCTTTCGTTCCTTGCATCTGTACTTTATTCTAGTATTTACCCATTTTCCTCCTATCATTTTTCTTTCCTTCCAACTGTACTTTATTCTCGTATTCACCCATTTTCCTCCTATTAACATTTGTTTACCCAGCCACACCCTTGTCTCCTCCCCTTTCATTCACATTTCTCTCATTCCCCTATTTTCCTTTTTTCTTTTTCGGTTGCTTTCTCTCACTCACTTCCTCTCATGCATTTCCCCCACCCGCATATAAATTTTCTTGCCAAGCTCCATGTTTTTTTCTTTGCTTTCTTCCTCCCACTTTCTTCCTATTATCTGCTTTCTTTTTCCACCATTTTCTCTCTAGTATTCATTATCGTCTTCACGTCATTTTTCTTTCCATCTAATCACTTTCTTCGAAACATTCACTTTGCAAAATTACATTCACTTGAAATATAACATAACATAATATAGCATAATATAACATAATATAACATAATATATAAAATACAATGCAATACAACATAAAATACGTAACGTAACGTAACGTAACATACATAACATAATAACATAACATAACATAACATAACATAATACAATACAATACAATATATACATAATATATAATATAATATAATATAATATATATAATATAATATAAATATAATATAATATAATATAATATAATATAATATAATATAATATATAATATAATATAATATAATACAATACAATACAATACAATATAATATAATATAATATAATATAATATAATATAATATAATATAATATAATATAATATAATAATATAATATAATATAATATATATAATAATATAATATAATATAGCATAATATAGCATATATAGCATAATATAGCATATATAAAATAATATATAAAATGCAATAACGTAACGTAACGTAACGTAACATAATATAATATAATAATATAATATAATAATATAATATAATATAATATATATAATATAATATAATATAATATAATATAATATAATATAATATAATATAATATAATATAATATAATGTAATGTAATGTAATGTAATGTGACGTGACGTACCGTACCGTAACGTAAAGTAACGTAACGTAACGTAATGTAATGTAATGTAATGTAATGTAATATAACATAACATAACATAACATAATAAAGAATATATGGTATTATATAGTGTAGTATAGTATAGTATAGTATAGTATAGTATAGTATAGTATAGTATAGTATAGTATAGTATAGTATAGTATAGTATAGTATAGTATAGTATAGTATAGTATAGTATAGTATATAGTATAGTATAGTATAGTATAGTATAGTATAATATAATATAATATGTGGCATTGTAATGGCATTGCACGTTTGTAATGGTAAGATATGGTAGTATAGTATGTGGTAGGGTAAGTGTGTAATATAGTACAATTAGTAAGTATAGCTGTAGAATACAGCTCAGTACACTACAGTATAATATAGTACAGTGTAATGTATTACACGATATAAGAATAAAATTGGTAATGCTAACATTAGATTAGCTTACCAAACGTAATAAATATAACACTGTATAGTTCTCATTTTTACCAAGTTTCGATACGTGGGAATCCTGCACATAATAGCATCCCTAGCCAGGGCCCACAACTGAAACTAATGCTTGTAAAGCACACCAGAGGGCGCTCGGTAACTAAACCTGACAAACGAGACAACTATTGTCATTTTTCGAGGGGAAACTACTGGAGACTTTTCCCCTCAAATTTCATGCAAAACTAGTATATCTGAATGATTGAGAAGGTCACATCGTACTTATTTTGCAGCGATTCTCACATTAATTTATTACTACCTTACTTCTGTACAAGGGAGCCGCGATAGCTCAGTGGTTAGTAAACTGGACTACAAAGAACAAGAGGAAGGTTTCGATCCCAACCGACGGCTTCCGGGTTCACCCTATGGTAGTGAATCGTGGACAGTAAACAAACAAAGGAAAAGACAATTAGAGGCCACAGAGACGAGATTTCTAAGAAAATGTTGATAGCTCCCTGGACAGCTAAAAAGACCAACGAGGAAATTCTCAAAGAGGCCAACACAAAAAGGGAGCTCATAAGAAACATCAGAAAGAAACAATCAACATTTTTCGGGAACATCATGAGAAGAGGAAAGTTGGAATACTTGGTTACAACTGGCAAAATACAGGGAAAGAAAGATCATGGACGGCGATGACAAAAAATACTAGATAGCTTGGTGTCATGGCATGGAAAACAGTCAACAACGGAACTGATACGATGCACTGTAGATAAAAGTTTGTGAAAGGATATGATCGCCTACGCCAAGCAGTATGGCACATGATTATGGTGATGATGATAATGATGATGATAATGATGATGATAATAATGATGATAATGATATGATAATGATGATGATACCCCTAAACCATCATGCTACAAGATTATTTGCCAGATGTTTGCACGCGTCAATTTTGTAGCCAGCCATTGTGATTTAGTAGTTCCGACCTCCAGACAGAGAGGTTGTAGTTGATGTTATTACGTTCGCCAGCTTTCAACTCTGACGAAGCCCCTAGAGACTAGGAACTGAATTTTGCGTGTTAATCCATTTTTCTCTGGCAGCCATGTGCACATGGGTCCCTCGCCGCACAGGCAGATAACTCCAACTTCGGAGGTACTCATGTTTTTTTTTTTCCGTCGATGAGTAACTGACGTTTCAAGCCGGGCCTCGCTTCTGAGGTTGTGAGATCAAATCCCGGCTGCACCAGTTGGGGTTTTTATTTACGATTTCTCTCTGCGGCAACCACCACTGGTCTCAGCAGTATGTGATGATGACCTGTGTTCCACTTGGAAATGAAAAGCAAATGAAAAGAAGAAAATAACCTAATCGTGTACTTGGAGAAGACAGGCAGAAAAGAAATTAAGAAGAAGACATGAAGCGGTTTTTGAGAGAATGGCAACAAACAGGGCGGCTATTGAGGTGTTTATTCAAGACTTATGCTCCACAGGAAGTTGATAACTTTGGTCCTTTCATAAATTCATGACCACGCTTTCTTTCGATTTTCGTGAAAGCCATCTGTTTGATAGCAGTGGTTTTGTGTCTGCAGTCTTAGAATATACATGACGTTATATACATATTTGTTGCTCTTAGATTTTTGATCTAGTTTGCAAGATTTCTTCTTTCAGTTTTATTAAAATCAACCTCACGCAATTGGAGATAATTTCAGCAGATCTACGGTACTCAGTCGCGTTGTTCCAAATATAGTTTTGTTTTCACAATGAGACAGCGAAAGATATACAAATTCGTGATTTTCCAAGTGCACTAATTGCAGTTTCAGTTGAAACCGGTCAACATGTCACGTCATAATGCGACACAGCCATTCATGTTAAATGCGTATCCAGTTATTATTATGAAATTATTGTGGAATAAGGTCTGCATATAACAACTGGCATTCATATCAACATCATCATGAGTTTGAAATGCAAAGTGATAACTATGTAGAAGGTTTCCGTTTCACAATACCGTCAATTTCACGAAACCTGGGTCAATGCTCACCACACCTGTGCTAAAGATTGGCAATCAGTAGACGGTGAACGAAAAAGAACAATTCCTAGCAGCAAAGTCCAGCGCAACATACTAACTCATGCTAGAAGCTGTGAAAACGGTCTAGTTCTTGACGCTTATTTTCCAATCAAAAAGTAATGACGGTTGGGACTATCACACAAAAATGAATGGACACATTTTCGAGCACTGTTTGGAGAACCATCTTCTTCTAATCCCAGGTAGACCTTCATGCCTTGTTGTGGATAATGCATCTTACGACAACGTGCTATGTTAGCGGAAGACAAGGTACCAACTGCATCAAATTCACAAAATGTAATTAAGACAAGGTACCAACCGCATCAAACGCACAAAATGTAATTAAGACAAGGTACCAACCGCATCAAATGCACAAAATGTAATTAAGACAAGGTACCAACCGCATCAAATGCACAAAATGTAATTAAGACAAGGTACCAACCGCATCAAATGCACAAAATGTAATTAAGACAAGGTACCAACCGCATCAAATGCACAAAATGTAATTAAGACAAGGTACCAACCGCATCAAATGCACAAAATGTAATTAAGACAAGGTACCAACCGCATCAAATGCACAAAATGTAATTAAGACAAGGTACCAACTGCATCAAATGCACAAAATGTAATTAAGACAAGGCTTGCTAAGGACAATCACAAATTCGACGACAAATATTTAAACCCCGAGTTGTTGCAACTTGTGGGGAACACAAATAAGAAAAAGGTGTATCATATAGATCAAATCATTGAGGAATACAAATAAGAAAAAGGTGTATCATATAGATCAAATCATTGAGGAATACAAATAAGAAAAAGGTGTATCATATAGATCAAATCATTGAGGAATACAAATAAAAAAAAGGTGTATCATATTGATCAAATCATTGAGGAATACAAATAAGAAAACGGTGTATCATATAGATCAAATCATTGAGGAATACAAATAAGAAAACGGTGTATCATATTGATCAAATCATTGAGGAATACAAATAAGAAAACGGTGTATCATATTGATCAAATCATTGAGGAATACAAATAAGAAAACGGTGTATCATATTGATCAAATCATTGAGGAATACAAATAAGAAAAAGGAGTATCATAATGATCAAATCATTGAGGAATACAAATAAGAAAACGGTGTATCATATTGATCAAATCATTGAGGAATACAAATAAGAAAACGGAGTATCATATTGATCAAATCATTGAGGAATACAAATAAGAAAACGGTGTATCATATTGATCAAATCATTGAGGAATACAAATAAGAAAAAGGTGTATCATATTGATCAAATCATTGAGGAATACAAATAAGAAAAAGGTGTATCATATTGATCAAATCATTGAGGAATACAAATAAGAAAACGGTGTATCATATTGATCAAATCATTGAGGAATACAAATAAGAAAAAGGAGTATCATATTGATCAAATCATTGAGAAATACAAATAAGAAAAAGGTGTATCATATTGATCAAATCATTGAGAATTACAAATAAGAAAAAGGTGTATCATATTGACAGAATCATTGAAAATTACAAATAAGAAAAAATGTGTATCATATTGACAGAATCATTGAGGATTACAAATAAGAAAAAGGTGTATTCTTCTTCTTCTACCTTTTAGCTCCCAGTGGAGCATAGGTCTTCAACAAACACTTTCCAAGTCGTTCTGTTTTTTGCAATTCTTTTAAGATCATTCCATGTCTTCCCCATCATCTTCATCTCTGCTTCAATCTGTCTTCTCCAAGAATTCCTTGGTCTTCCTCTTTGTCTTTTCCCCTGGGGATTCCAAAAAAGGGCTTGTAATACTCTCAGTTGGTTTCCGTAGTGTGTGTCCTATCCATCGCCATCGTCTTCGCTGTATTTCTTTATCCACTGGTATTTGACCGGTACATTTCCATAATTCCACGTTTGTGACTTTGTCCTGCCATTTCCATCCCTTTATTCTGCGCAAGCATCCATTAATGAAAGTCTGTACCTTCGTGATTGTCAATTTTGTTATTCTCCATGTTTCACAGCCATATAATAGAACCGACTTAACATTGGAGTTGAAAATTTGTATTTTTGTATTTAGCCTAATTTCTTTGGATTTCCATATGTTTCCCAGTGCAATGAAAGCTCCTCTTGCTTTTGATATCCTTATTTTGGTATCGTTTTCTGTTCCTCCCTCTTTATCTATATTACTGCCCAGATATATATAAGATTGTACGTCTAGTAGAGGTATTTCTCCTAGTTTTATTTGGTTATTGCCAACTGCATTAATTATCATAATGTTGGTCTTATCTCTATTAATCTTTAGTCCTAGCTGTTGTGATCTCTCATCTAATATACTCATTTTATCTTGCATCTGTTGGTGGCTGTGTGATAGGAGAGCTATGTCATCAGCAAAGTCTAAATCATCAAGTTGTTTGGTCAGTGACCACTGGATCCCATTTCTGTTGTTTTGAGTTATTTTCATAATCCAATCTATGGCCAGTAGAAAGAGAAATGGAGACAGAAGGCATCCTTGCCTTACTCCTGTTCTTATTTCAAATGCTTCTGTAAGCTGTCCTTCATGCACCACACTACATTTTGTTCCTTCATACATTGTTTTTATCAGGTTAATAAACTTTATGGGGATTCCATAATGACTCAGCAACTTCCAAAGCATTCTTCTGTCTAAACTATCAAATGCCTTTTCGTAATCTATGAATCCAATATAAAGTGGGGATTTTAGTTCTAAACTTTGTTCAACTATTATACGTAGAGTAGTTATTTGATCAGCACATGATCTGTTCTTCCTAAAACCTGCTTGTTCATCTCTCAAGTGTTTCTCTATAGCCTCTTTTAGTCTCTCCAGAATGATTCTGCCTAATATTTTTCCTGGCACTGATAGTAGCATAATTCCCCTATAATTTGTGCACTCCTGTAAACTTCCTTTCTTTGGTAGTTTGATCATATAACCTTCTCTCCAGTCTTTAGGTATTTCTTCCCTCTCCCAAATTTTATCCAATAGATTATGTAACATCTTGGTAGAGGTGATAATATCTGCTTTGATGGCTTCCGAAGGAATTTCATCTGGTCCTGTGGCTTTACCATCTTTTAACAGTTTGATGGCTTTCATTATTTCTTCTTTGCTTGGTTTTCCGCAGTTAACGTGTAACTCTTCTTCTGCTGGTAGTATATCTGGAGGATTATTTGAGCCAGGTCTGTTCAAAAGTTCTTCAAAGTGCTCCTTCCATCTCTCCATTTGTTCCTTTATATTACTAAGCAGATTTCCTTTCTTATCTTTGATAAAGGCGTTGATCTGTTTGTATTTTCCACCTAATTTCTTTGTGCTGTTGTACAGTTCTTTCATATTCCCTTTATTTGCTGCTTCTTCTGCCTCTTTAGCTAATTCATCTATATATTTCCTCTTATCCCTTTTAATGCATCTTCTCACTTCTTTATTCACCTCTGTGTAAGCTTCCTGTGTCTTGGCTTTATTACTTCTTGTTTTGCTTTTATTTATGTCTGCTTTCTTGTTCTTTCTTTCTTTAATTTTATCCAGGGTCTCTGCTGTCATCCATGCCTTATTCTGGCGTTCTCTTTTCCCCAGTGTTTCTTCGCATGTCTCTTTCCATATATTTTTTACCTGTTTCCAATGATCTTCTATATTTATAGTATTTTCTAGATGTTGGAGGACTTGGTATTTGTTTGATAGTGTGACTGCGAATTTATCTTTAATTCCTTGTTCTTTAAGAAACCCTACATTGAAATCATTGAGGAATACAAATAAGAAAAAGGTGTATCATATTGATCAAATCATTGAGAATTACAAATAAGAAAAAGGTGTATCATATTGACATAATCATTGAAAATTACAAATAAGAAAAAATGTGTATCATATTGACAGAATCATTGAGGAATACAAATAAGAAAAAGGTGTATTATATTGACAGAATCATTGAGAATTACAAATAAGAAAAAGGTTTATCATATTGACAGAATCATTGAGAATTACAAATAAGAAAAAGGTGTATCATATTGACAGAATCATTGAGAATTACAAATAAGAAAAAGGTGTATCATATTGACAGAATCATTGAGGAATATAAATAAGAAAAAGGTGTATCATGTTGACAGAATCATTGAGGAATACAAATAAGAAAAAGGTGTATCATATTGACAGAATCATTGAGGAATACAAATAAGAAAAAAGGTGTATCATTTTGACAGAATCATTGAGGAATACAAATAAGAAAAAAGGTGTATCATATTGACAGAATCATTGAGGAATACAAATAAGAAAAAAGGTGTATCATATTGATCAAATCATTGAGGAATACAAATAAGAAAAAAGGTGTATCATATTGACAGAATCATTGAGGAATACAAATAAGAAAAAAGGTGTATCATATTGACAGAATCATTGAGGAATACAAATAAGAAAAAAGGTGTATCATATTGACAGAATCATTGAGGAATACAAATAAGAAAAAAGGTGTATCATATTGACAGAATCATTGAGGAATACAAATAAGAAAAAAGGTGTATCATATTGACAGAATCATTGAGGAATACAAATAAGAAAAAAGGTGTATCATATTGACAGAATCATTGAGGAATACAAATAAGAAAAAAGGTGTATCATATTGACAGAATCATTGAGGAATATAAATAAGAAAAAGGTGTATCATGTTGACAGAATCATTGAGGAATACAAATAAGAAAAAGGTGTATCATGTTGACAGAATCATTGAGGTATATAAATAAGAAAAAGGTGTATCATGTTGACAGAATCATTGAGGAATACAAATAAGAAAAAGGTGTATCATATTGACAGAATCATTGAGGAATATAAATAAGAAAAAGGTGTATCATATTGACAGAATCATTGAGGAATATAAATAAGAAAAAGGTGTATCATGTTGATAGAATCATTGAGGAATACAAATAAGAAAAAGGTGTATCATGTTGATAGAATCATTGAGGAATACAAATAAGAAAAAGGTGTATCATGTTGACAGAATCATTGAGGAATACAAATAAGAAAAAGGTGTATCATATTGACAGAATCATTGAGGAATACAAATAAGAAAAAGGTGTATCATGTTGACAGAATCATTGAGGAATACAAATAAGAAAAAGGTGTATCATATTGACAGAATCATTGAGGAATACAAATAAGAAAAAGGTGTATCATATTGACAGAATCATTGAGGAACACAAATAAGAAAAAGGTGTATCATATTGATCAAATCATTAAGGAATACAAATAAGAAAACGGTGTATCATGTTGACAGAATCATTGAGGAATACGGCCAGACCTCTCTGCGATTCCCTGCATATAATGTGCATCTCAACCCGATCGACATTGTGTGGACTAAAACCAAAAAATAAATTGTAGAAAAGAACAGCAGGTTCCGACACGTGAGCCCCTCTCAAGAAAAGACATTAAGTTCTGAAGATGCGCGTTGTACATGCACTCCAGTTGGAAGACAAGTACTGATAACGAAATGATTACAATGTGTCCAGCCATTAACCATTATTAACCTCTTTGAATTGTCATATTCAGAATGATAAAGACCATATTTTGTTGAGAAACTGAATAACAGCCTGGGATGATTAAGCGTAGGTTGAGGACATGGTTAAGTGTATGTATAATGGCAACTAATATATTTTCACATCTAAACATGTATACCATCATTAATTTTTACGTGCAGTTAGGGGGGGGGGCACTCTGGGGTCAAATGTGACCGAATTTTGATTGCGATTAACATAACGGGCAACACACACGTTTACTTTATCTATAAAAGTATTATGTAGATACGCCTCCGAAAAAAATTAAACTGCAAATTAAAACGTTACCGTAAAATCTAAAATTGTAATCAATTTATTTGCAGTGGCCTTAAGGATCAAAGGAACTCGCCGATATGCAAAATCTGCTATATCTGTGGAATAAAGAATAGCAATATTTTTGAGCCATGGATATTGTAAGGCTGCATGCACAAAATCATTGTGATATAACAGGTAATTTTCACGCAAATCGAAAGCAAACGCGTTCATGAATTTACGATCAGACTACAGCAGAAGATCACGTATGTTGATAAAACAGATCACACAAAAGTTGACATTTTTCACTTGATTAAGAATGGAGCTGCAACTTTGTACTGTTTTGTGCCATTCTTGTCAAAGTAAAACTGATTATTTTTTACGTATATAACAACGTATAGCTGATTGTTTTATTACATTGCTGTCAACGTAAAGCTGATTATTTGTGAATATTTTTGTCAACGTAAACCATATCCTTTTGTGAAACTTTAAGAATGTAAAGCCATTACCATCATCTATCCGTATGGTTATCGCCAGCATCACAGCAGCACCGCATCTTATCCATTCTGTAATGGTCTTCTATATTTCCTCAGAACTCTAAAAAAAATTACCCCTCTTCATCGCCTCTAAAAAAAATTACCCCTCTGTATCGCCTCTAAAAAAAAAATTACCCCTCTTCATCGCCTCTAAAAAAAATTACCCCTCTTCATCGCCTCTAAAAAAAATTACCCCTCTGTATCGCCTCTAAAAAAAAAATTACCCCTCTTCATCGCCTCTAAAAAACAATTACCCCTCTGTATCGCCTCTAAAAAAACAATTACCCCTCTTCATCGCCTCTAAAAAAAATTACCCCTCTGTATAGCCTCTAAAAAAAAAATTACCCCTCTTCATCGCCTCTAAAAACAATTACCCCTCTGTATCGCCTCTAAAAAAACAATTACCCCTCTTCATCGCCTCTAAAAAACAATTACCCCTCTGTATCGCCTCTAAAAAAACAATTACCCCTCTTCATCGCCTCTAAAAAAAATTACCCCTCTGTATAGCCTCTAAAAAAAAAATTACCCCTCTTCATCGCCTCTAAAAACAATTACCCCTCTGTATCGCCTCTAAAAAAACAATTACCCCTCTTCATCGCCTCTAAAAAAACAATTACCCCTCTTCATCGCCTCTAAAAAAACAATTACCCCTCTTCATCGCCTCTAAAAAAACAATTACCCCTCTTCATCGCCTCTAAAAAAACAATTACCCCTCTTCATCGCCTCTAAAAAAACAATTACCCCTCTTCATCGCTGGGGATAAAAACATTTTCCAAATTTGTTTCGAAACTACACCTACATTTGTTTCATACAAGTATATGATTTCAAGTTTTGTGAGATGTCACTTGTTAATTTTCAATGGAGGAAAAAAGGGTGGTGGGGATGGGTGGGGTATTTGGTTTGAAACTGTTGGATGCAAAAAAATTTAGCGGCACAGAGCGACAGAGCGTCAAACAAGAGAAGAATAAAAAATAGTAATAGTCAGTTTCTTTGTTTTCGGAGCACCCTTATCAATATCCTCTTACCGTTCGTCCATCTCCATCCATCCCGGTCCATATACTCCCACCGCCCGTCCATCCCTATCCATATACTCTCACCGCCCCTCCATCACTATCCATATACTCTCACCGCCCGTCCATCCCCATCCATATACTCTCACCGCCCGTCCATCCCCATCCATATACTCTCACCGCCCCTCCATCACTATCCATATACTCTCACCGCCCCTCCATCCCCATCCATATACTCTCACCGTCCGTCCATTCCTATCCATATACTCTCACCGCCCCTCCATCCCCATCCATATACTCTCACCGCCCCTCCATTCTCATCCATATACTCTCACCGCCCCTCCTTCCCCATCCATATACTCTCACCGCCCCTCCATCCCTATCCATATACTCTCACCGCCCCTCCATCCCTATCCATATACTCTCACCGCCCGTCCATCCCTATCCATATACTCTCACCGCCCCTCCATCCCCATCCATATACTCTCACCGCCCCTCCTTCCCCATCCATATACTCTCACCGCCCCTCCATCCCTATACATATACTCTCACCGCCCCTCCATCCCTATCCATATACTCTCACCGCCCCTCCATCCCTATCCATATACTCCCACCGCCCCTCCATCCCCATCCATATACTCTCACCGCCCCTCCATCCCCATCCATATACTCTCCCCGCCCCTCCACCCCCATCCATATACTCTCACCGCCCCTCCATCCCCATCCATATACTCTCACCGCCCCTCCATCCCCATCCATATACTCTCACCGCCCCTCCACCCCCATCCATATACTCTCACCGCCCCTCCACCCCCATCCATATACTCTCACCGCCCCTCCATTCCCATCCATATACTCTCACCGCCCCTCCATCCCCATCCATATACTCTCACCGCCCCTCCATCCCCATCCATATACTCTCACCGCCCCTCCACCCCCATCCATATACTCTCACCGCCCCTCCTTCCCCATCCATATACTCTCACCGCCCCTCCATCCCCATCCATATACTCTCACCGCCCCTCCATCCCCATCCATATACTCTCACCGCCCCTCCATCCCCATCCATATACTCTCACCGCCCCTCCATCCCTATCCATATACTCTCACCGCCCCTCCATCCCCATCAATATACTCTCCCCGCCCCTCCATCCCCATCCATATACTCTCACCGCCCCTCCACCCCCATCCATATACTCTCACCGCCCCTCCATCCCCATCCATATACTCTCCCCGCCCCTCCATCCCCATCCATATACTCTCACCGCCCCTCCATCCGCATCCATATACTCTCACCGCCCGTCCACCCCTATCCACTATCGGCTCCACCACGCAACCCAGCATTTATGGAAGCATGTACAGACAGATTGTTCCTACAAGGTGTTGATTGTAGACACATCTGCCTTTCTCACTGAGCACTCCGAATCAATCAGACCCCTTTTTCACCTTTAGACTCATGAATCTCTCATTATATACATCATTGCCCCACCCATTCTCCTCATCTTCTCTTAAGGAATGAAAAACAAAACTTGGCGATGTCCTCTTTGTCCAGCCAGACCACACAGTGTCAGCGAGCTTATCGGCAATGTTTCCATTAAATGTAAACTAGTCCCAAAATTAGACCACAATAACTCTCAAGGGGAAAAATGTAACATAAACAAACTACGGTGACACGTCTTCGAGGCCAGATTTCGTCGCAAATTAAGTTTAAAACGAAAAACATAGAATTTGACGTTTTCTGATGACGTTTATTTGAATCCAGAGTCAATCTGTTCTACCCATTTCAAATGTGCTGTAGGATTTAGTTCGTTTTAGCACCGCCATTTCCCTGTACACCGGTCACCAACTGTGAATGACGGGTGTATTACCAACACAATACACCCGTGATAAATAATCCGCCCAAGATATTTATCCTGTCATTTCATTGAGTCTCTTTGAAAGTGCTAGCATTCCCTCTGGTAAAAAAATTAAGCGAGCGGTGATTGCCGATGCTCTCGAGTTTACCGTCAAACCACATCTGGCTAGGGGAAAGATATCTTAACTACTTCCAAAGCAGTGGGATGTCCCCAACGGTGATAAACGAGTTTTCTTCCGTTTATTGCTTGTATCAGACTTCGAGTTAGCATAGAAGGTCGGTTAACCTCTGACCTACAGTTGAGAGCTGAAATCTGGTTAAAAAAAAAAAAAAACAAGCTGCTATCAAAATAATGACATAAAAATTGACGTAATAGGACCTGGAGACAGTTCAGAGCTACAACTACTTTGAACAAACTATAACCAGTGATGGAAAATGTACAACTAAAATAAACCTGAAAAAATGCTGGCTGAAATCGGATGCACTGGGCCACTAGCGCAGAACACAGTGCAACGTATTAACGGGTGTTCAGTCAGAGTGGATCTGGCAGACTCTAATTGTGATGTTCTGTCTGTGGGGGCGATCAACACACTTAACCTGACAGCTGACTTCATGTGGGAGTCTGAAATCCTACTCTGATTGGGTCCTGATCGCAGAGAGAGAGAGAGAGAGAGAGAGAGAGAGAGAGAGAGAGAGAGAGAGAAATAAACAAAAGAATAGGAATGGCAAAAAGTAATTTCAATGCCATGAAAAATATACTAACATCAAAACAAATAACACCAAGGCTAAGACTAAGAATAGCAAAATGTTCTCTTCTCAACATTCCTGTATGGTGCAGAAACATGGAAATTAGACAAGAAAACAGAACAGAAAATTGAAACATTTACAATGTGGATTTATAGAAGAATAGGTAGAATTGGATGGAAAGAAATGAAAACAAACGATGAAGTCTTAAAACAAATAAAAAATTAAAAGTGAACTACTAAACGCAATCCAAACAAGACACATGAATTCTTTGGGCCATGTTAAAAGACACAACGGCCTACTAAAAGTAATCTTGGAAGGGAAAATACAAGATAAAAGAGGCAGACAAAGACTAACATGGACGAGTAACATCAAAAGATGGACAAGTCAGCCTATGACAACCTGTACTATCAAAGCAAGAGACAGAGCGGAATAACGCTCCATGGTAGCCAACCTTCGATGCGGAGACGGCACTCAATGATGATGATGATGATGATGATGATGATATCAAAATAATAATAACAACAACAACAATATTAATAATAATTAAAGAAATAGGGAAATGAACAATTAATGTGAATAAGTATTATCCCCATATCCACAAGAGCTGTTTTGAGCGGTCAATAGGCTGGGTGGGACCCCATGCTCCAACTCTTTGTGGTGCCTCCAGTAACAGACTAATCAATCTAGTCTGGTTAAGTTGGTAGAGGTCAAAGAGAGAAGACAACCCGGTATTCAAAAATGCCTTGCAGAAGTCGGATGTTCTGGGCCGAAATGTGCAAAAATAAGAAATACAAGGAATCTACGCCCACACTATCTTTTTACAGATGGATGATGAAGAGGACTGTTCATTCCTTTAGTAGCCATCAAATGAACACCAGAAGAAAGAGATACTTCTATCTGACTGATATAGTTTTCTATTCTCCTTTGAAACTTACTACGAATTAACATTTCATGAAATTCGGATGAAAGAACTGTAAATTGGTCTGAAGAAATACATAGTACAAGTTCCAAGCAAGGTCGGATATCTCGGTCTTAAAAAATACAAATATTGCAGTTTTCCTGTAAAGTACCACACGGCGCAACTACCGATATTTCAGTGGTAAACCAAAGGGGAATAATAATAATAGTAACTGTGTAATCCCCCGCCCCCGTTCCACGTAACAACCAATCACGTACACGCCTTTGACAAAAAAATTGATATTAGAAGGCACTTAAGTGTCTGACACGAGCCCGGAAGTTGTGTACAGGCATAATCGCCATGGCCAGCAAAGAGAACGGAACTTTAAGAAGAAGTTACGACAAGTTCTAGCGCGACTTTGCTTGTAAATAGCTTTTTACGCATTATCGTATATCGGGTTTAACATTTGCAGGACGGCGTTGTTTCGCGCCACTTTTGTTGCCACATAAAGTTATTTGCGCCTTGTTTCTGGTGCAGTGTTTCATTGGACCGCTGGAAGGTGCGTCTTTTATTGGGCGACCTATGTAAATGAGATGGTTCAAGTGTCGTTTAACATGGGTTCTCGCTTCAGCCTTGTTCACGATTGATCCTGAGAAAGGAAGAGAGGGTATAAACCCACGAAAATATTGTTTCTTTTCTTTCTTCCATTTTTTAAAATGTTTTTTATTTATTTATTTTTTTTTTTTGAGGTGCACATGAACGTGCGGCTAGAACCACGGTTTCGTCGCTGGCTGAAAAGCTGGCGTATTGTGTTCGAAACCCGCGGTAGACAGACATGAGCTTTTATACTGCAAACCACAACACAACGCAGACACGCCCACTTAACGTCCTTTTAAGGGCGGATGATGAAGAGGTAAACTCCTTTAGTCATCGGGCGAACGCAAGCAGCAGCAGACATGAGCTTTTTCTATCCGGGGGTGAAATAAAAATCCCGAGTCTCACACGTCGTGAAGACAGCGTTGAATCAATTCAGAGGAAGTGGTATGTTTACAGCACTTGGAAACAAAAAGTCAAACAATCAACAAGAGAAAAAAAAAACAAAGAACAATATATATATTTGGCGTTCGCCAGCTTTGACCTCAGACGAAGTCCCTAGAGACTAGGAACTGAATTTTGCGAGTTAATTCATTTTTCGCTGGCAGCCGTGTGCACAGGGGGTCCCTCGCCGCACAGGCAGATAACTCCGGCTTCGGAGGTGCTCATATTTTTCCCGTCGATGAGTAATTGACGTTTCAACAAGCCGGGCCTCGCTGCTGAGACCAAGGGTGGATGCCGCAGAGAGAAATCATAAATAAAAATCCCAACCAACCGGGATTTGAACCCACAACCTCTCTATTTCGAGGCCGGCGTCTTGCCTCGAGACCAACCAGTTCCCAAAGAACAATATATGGACCGAAGCAGGATCGAACCCGTACTCAGTGTCACAGCGTCTTGCCACGAAAAGCCAAACGCTAGGAAACACTGCCACTCAGCTGCGGTCCTTATCCCTCTAGTGCTTACGTGACATCCACCTCCACCACCTTCCCGTCCGCCCTGACAAACACCAGCGTTGGTAACATGTGTCGGAAAAATATTTTGTTTTCTTTATAGACAAGGATGCATCCTATCACCAAGCTTGTTTAATCTATACACTGAGCAAATCTTTAAAAACATCTCAGAGATGCCAGGACTAAACATTAATGGAAAGATAATCAATAACCTAAGATATGCTGATAATACTGTACTACTAGCAGAAAATCCTATCCTAAAGATCTGCAACAATTGCTTAATGAAATAAACATGATAAGCACAAAATATGGACGAGATATGAATGTCAAAAAGATTAAAACTATGATCATAAACAAAGAAAATTCTCAAGACCTACAATTAATTATCAAAGTGGAAGGAATACATCTAGAGATAGTTCAGAGCTACAACTACCTGGGACATACTATAACCAGTGATGGAAAATGAACAACAGAAATAAATAAAAGAAAAATAGAAATGGCAAAAAGTAATTTCAATGCCATGAAAAATATACTAACATCAAAACAAATAACAGCAGAGCTAAATTTAAGAATAGCAAAATGTTACATCTTCTCAATATTCCTGTATGGTGCAGAAACATGGACATTAGACCAGAAAACAGAACAGAAAATTGAAGCCTTTGAAATGTGGATTTATAGAAGAATAGGTAGAATTGGATGGAAAGAAAAGAAAACAAACGAGGAAGTTTTAAAACAAATAAAAATAAAAAGAGAACTATTAAACACAATTAGAGCAAGACAAATGAAATTTTTGTGTCATGTTAAAATACACAAGAGCCTAATAAAAGTAATATTGGAAGGGAAAATGCAAGGTAAAAGAGGCAGTGGCAGACCAAGACTAATATGGACGAGTAACATCAAAAGATGGACAAGTCAGCCTATGACAATCTGCACCATCAAAGGAAGAGACAGAGCGGAATGGAGCTCCATGGTAGCCAACCTTCGATGCGGAGACGGCACTCAATGATGATTTCTTTATAGTAATAAAGACATCAAGATGCACAAGGATACATAGATATGCAAAGCTGCTGTAAAGCTGAAAATAATGATAATTTTAAAAAAAAAGTGGTATCGTAACAGCATTACGTAGGTAACTAGCAAAATAAAAGTCGACGTTTCGGCCAGGTAGGCCTTCAGATGGAACAACAAACAACAACACAAAAATATATATAAGGATATATATATATATATATATATATATATATATATATATATATATATATATAGAGCTGTCATTGTAAAAAGTAATGTTATAGAAACAGCGCCATATATTTTAGAGCAGTGATCTCTGCAATATGTGCCATTTTGACACGCAAGGTTTCTGATTTGAGATTGTGGTTCTGCCCTATGTGCCGTCTTCGGCTCGAAAGGACAATTGATAGATAGATAGATAGATAGATAGATAGATAGATAGATAGATAGATAGATAGATAGATAGATAGATAGATAGATAGATAGATAGATAGATAGATAGATAGATAGATAGATAGATAGATAGATAGATAGATAGATAGATAGATAGATAGATAGATAGATAGATAGATAGATAGATAGATAGATAGATAGATAGATAGATAGATAGATAGATAGAAAGATGGATAAATAGATAGATAGATAGATAGATAGATAGACAGACAGATAGATAGACAGACAGACAGATAGATAGATAGATAGATAGATAGATAGATAGATAGATAGATAGATAGATAGATAGATAGATAGATAGATAGATAGATAGATAGATAGATAGATAGATAGATAGATAGATAGATAGATAGATAGATAGATAGATAGATAGATAGATAGATAGATAGATAGATAGATAGATAAATAGATAGATAGATAGATAGATAGTAGTAGTAGTAGTAGCAATATTAGTAGCAATAGTAGTAGCAGTAGTAGTAGCAGTAGTATTAGTAGTAGTAGTAGTAGTAGTAGTAGTAGTAGTAGTAGTAATATTAGTAGTAGTAGTAGTAGTAGTAGTTGCAGTAGTAGTGGCAGTAGAATTAGTAGTAGTAGTAGTAGTAGTATTAGTAGTTGTAGTACCAGTAGTAGTGGCAGTAGTATTAGTAGTAGTAGTAGTAGTATTAGTAGTTGTAGTACCAGTAGTAGTGGCAGTAGTAGTAGTATTAGTAGTTGTAGTACCAGTAGTAGTGGCAGTAGTATTAGTAGTAGTATTAGTAGTAGTAGTAGCAGCAGTAGTAGTATTAGTATTAGTAGTAACAATAGTAGTAGTATTAGTAGAAGTAGTAGTAGTAGTAGTAGCAGTAGTAGTAGTAGTATTAGTATTAGTAGTAGCAGTAGTAGTAGTAGTAGTAGTAGTATTAGTATTAGTAGTAGCAGCAGTAGTATTAGTATTAGTAGAACTAGTGGAAGAGATCGATCACTTTATCTATCTTGGAAGTCACATTGATCGAGAAGGGGATACAAGTAAAGAAATTAGAATCAGAATAGCTAAAGCAGCAATGTCTTTCAGAAGCCTTGAAAAGTTGTGGAAATCAAAACTCATCAGCACAAACACAAAACTTAGGCTATTCAAATCAAATGTACTATCAACCCTTACGTATGCATGTGAGAGCTGGAAAACAACAAGAGATATAGAAACAAAGTTGAACGCATTCGAAAATAAATGTCTAAGGTAAATACTTGGTTTAGCATGGAACGAATTCAAAACAAACGAGGAAATTAGAAAAATCGCCAATCAACCACTAATATCTTCAGTAATAAAGAAAAGAAAAAGACGATGGTCATATGCTGGACATGTGATGAGAGAGGCAAGAGCAGCAGGATTCGGCTCCCTCCACACTGAGAAGAACATTGATGACAGAGGCAAGAGCAGCAGGATTCGGCTCCCTCAATGAGATAGAGCTGTTTGCACAGAACAGAGACAAATGGCGAGATTTGATAAAATATCTTTACAAGAAAACTGCTAGAACAAAAAATCAGATAAGAGAAGGTGTATCTTGGTCTACGCCCTATGGACCGCAAACGGCTCGAAAGGTCAATAGATAGATAGATAGTATAAGTAGATAAAGAAAGGACAAACAAGAAGTTAAAGAAAAGAAAGAGAAGTTAAAAAAGAAAATGGAAGAAGATGAAGTAGAAGAAAAAGAATGCGTAATATTATTATTATTATAGCAGTAGTAATAGTTGTATTTAGTAGTAGTAGTAGTAATAGTTGTATTTAGTAGTAGTAGTAGTAATAGTTGTATTTAGTAGTAGTAGTAGTAATAGTTGTATTTAGTAGTAGTAGTAGTAGTAATAGTATAGTAGTTGTAGTAGTATAGTAGTAGTTGTAGTAGTAGTGTAGTAGCAGTAGTAGTAATTGTGTAGTAATAGTAGTAGTAGTAGTAATAGTAGAAGTAGTGTAGTAGTAATAATAATACTAGTAGTAATAGTAATAGTAGTAGTAGTGTAGTAGTAATAATAATACTAGTAGTAATAGTAGTAATTTTAGCAGTAATATTAGTAGTGGTTGTAGTAGTAATAGTAGCTGTAGTAGTAATAGTAATATTAGTAGAAATAACGATAGTTGCGGTAGCAGTAATAGACATTTGTAGTAGTAGTAGTAGTAGTAGTAGTAGTAGTAGTAGTAGTAGTAGTAGTAGAAGAGTAAGAAGAAGAAGAAGTAGAAGAAGAAGAAGAGGAAGAGGAAGAAGAAAGAGGAAGAAGAAAGAGGAAATTGAATGAAAGTAACAAAAAAGAACGTAGAAGAAACAGATGAAAAAAAGAAGAAATAGAACTTAGATGAAGAATAAGAAGAGGATGAAGAAGCAGAAGATATCCCACCAACATCGTAATAAAAAGTGAAAGGAAACCACAGCAGATGTATTCTGTGACACACCGACAGCCACGCGACAGACCTCACTGAAATTGTCTCGGCTCCTCTTCTACATTAATTTAGATCGAAACCAAGGGCCCATTGTGGATGTTATTAGCTGCTTTTGTTATTTGGATTAAGGGCCTCTTCCCTTCCATTTACAGGCCATTATTTAGGTTGCGGTAGCTCTTAAAAAACGAGCGCAAACCGAGGGTTTAATAGGAACGTTCGCGCCAGGTAAAGGGAACTGGCAAGATGCGTCTCAGCTTTGACACCTCCCCAAATTAAATGTCTGTGGTAGGGTATCTTCCTCAGGTGCATCAAAGTACTACCACAGTGGTTCTCAATTCTTTCTCTCTTTTTTTTTCAATTTGAGAACATGCTTTTTTAAAAATGTTTATTTATTTACACACTTTCTTTTCTTTTTTTTTTTTTTGGGGGGGGGGGGGGGGTGCGCGCTGGGTGGTCTAGAGATATAATGTCGGCTTCAGGACATTGCCTGACCAAGCTTTGTGTCTGACCAATCTTTGTGACTGACCAAGCTTTGTGACTGACCAAGCTTTGTGCCTGACCAATCTTTGTGACTGACCAAGCTTTGTGACTGACCAAGCTTTGTGCCTGAACAATCTTTGTGACTGACCAAGCTTTGTGACTGACCAAGCTTTGTGCCTGACCAATCTTTGTGACTGACCAAGCTTTGTGACTGACTAAGCTTTGTGACTGACCAAGCTCTGTGGTTGATCAAGCTTTGTAACTGACCAAGCTTTGTGCCTGACCAATCTTTGTGACTGACCAAGCTTTGTGACTGACCGAGCTTTGTGACTGACCAAGCTTTGTGACTGACTAAGCTTTGTGACTGACTAAGCTTTGTGACTGACCAAGCTCTGTGGTTGATCAAGCTTTGTGACTGACCGAGCTTTGTGACTGACCAAGCTTTGTGGCTGACGAAACTCTGTGACTGACCGAGCTTTGTGACTGACCAAGCTCTGTGACTGACCGAGCTTTGTGACTGACCAAGCTCTGTGACTGACCAAGCTTTGTGACTGACCAAGCTCTGTGACTGACCGAGCTTTGTGACTGACCAAGCTCTGTGACTGACCAAGCTTTGTGACTGACCAAACTTTGTGACTGACCGAGCTTTGTAGTTGACCAAGCTTTGTGGTTGACCAAGCTTTGTAGTTGACCAAGCTTTGTGGCTGACCAAGCTTTGTGACTGACCAAGCTTTGTGACTGACCAAGCTCTGTGGTTGATCAAGCTTTGTGACTGACCAAGCTCTGTGGTTGACTAAGCTTTGTGACTGACCGAGCTTTGTGACTGACCAAGCTTTGTGACTGACCAAGCTCTGTGGTTGATCAAGCTTTGTGACTGACCAAGCTCTGTGGTTGACTAAGCTTTGTGACTGACCGAGCTTTGTGACTGACCAAGCTTTGTGACTGACCAAGCTTTGTGACTGACCAAGCTTTGTGACTGACCAAGCTCTGTGGTTGATCAAGCTTTGTGACTGACCAAGCTCTGTGGTTGACCAAGCTTTGTGACTGACCGAGCTTTGTGACTGACCAAGCTCTGTGGTTGACCAAGCTTTGTGACTGACCGAGCTTTGTGACTGACCAAGCTTTGTGACTGACCAAGCTTTGTGACTGACCAAGCTTTGTGACTGACCAAGCTCTGTGACTGACCAAGCTTTGTGACTGACCAAGCTTTGTGACTGACCAAGCTCTGTAACTGACCAAGCTTTGTGACTGACCAAGCTTTGTGACTGACCAAGCTCTGTGACTGACCAAGCTCTGTGACTGACCAAGCTCTGTGACTGACCAAGCTTTGTGACCAACCAAGCTTTGTGACTGACCAAGCTTTGTGGCTGACCAAGCTTTGTGACTGACCAAGCTCTGTGACTGACCAAGCTCTGTGACTGACCAAGCTTTGTGACTGACCAAGCTCTGTGGTTGATCAAGCTCTGTGGTTGACCAAGCTTTGTGGCTGACTGTGCTTTGTGGTTGACCAAGCTTTGTAGTTGACCAAGCTTTGTGACTGACCGAGCTTTGTGGTTGACCAAGCTTTGTGACTGACCAAGCTCTGTGGTTGATCAAGCTCTGTGGTTGACCAAGCTTTGTGGCTGACTGTGCTTTGTAGTTGACCAAGCTTTGTAGTTGACCAAGCTTTGTGACGGACCGAGCTTTGTGGTTGACCAAGCTTTGTGACTGACCGAGCTTTGTGACTGACCGATCTTTGTGGTTGACCAAGCTTTGTGACTGACCGAGCTTTGTAGTTGACCAAGCTTTGTGACTGACCGAGCTTTGTGGTTGACCAAGCTTTGTGACTGACCGAGCTTTGTGACTGACCGAGCTTTGTGGTTGACCGAGCTTTGTGACTGATCGAGCTTTGTAGTTGACCAAGCTTTGTGGTTGACCGAGCTTTGTAGTTGACCAAGCTTTGTGGTTGACCAAGCTTTGTAGTTGACCAAGCTTTGTGGCTGACCGAGCTTTGTAGTTGACCAAGCTTTGTGACTGACCGAGCTTTGTGGTTGACCAAGCTTTGTGACTGACCGAGCTTTGTGGTTGACCAAGCTTTGTGACTGACCGAGCTTTGTGACTGACCGAGCTTTGTGGTTGACCGAGCTTTGTGACTGATCGAGCTTTGTAGTTGACCAAGCTTTGTGGTTGACCGAGCTTTGTAGTTGACCAAGCTTTGTGGTTGACCAAGCTTTGTAGTTGACCAAGCTTTGTGGCTGACCGAGCTTTGTAGTTGACCAAGCTTTGTGGTTGACCAAGCTTTGTGGTTGATCAAGCTTTGTGGTTGACCAAGCTTTGTGGTTGACCAAGCTTTGTGGTTGACCAAGCTTTGTAGTTGACCAAGCTTTGTGGCTGACCGAGCTTTGTAGTTGACCAAGCTTTGTGGTTGACCAAGCTTTGTAGTTGACCAAGCTTTGTGGTTGACCAAGCTTAGTGGTTGACCAAGCTTTGTGGTTGACCAAGCTTTGTGGTTGACCAAGCTTTGTAGTTGACCAAGCTTTGTGGTTGACGAAGCTCTGGAACTCAGGGTAGTGACTTATTTTCCTTTTTTTTTTGAGAGTCTAGCATATTAACGCCATGTAGTTATATTTTTGTGTATATCCTTATATACTTTTGTGTTGTTGTTTGTTGTTTCTGCTGAAGGTCTTTTGGACGAAACGTCGTTCTACTTTTGTTTTGTTTCTCCCCTACGTAAAGCTGTTACCATACAACGTACAAAATTTGTCAATACTATCGTCAGTTTTACAGCAGCGTAGCAAGTCTATACGTCATGAGGCATCTCTATGCCTTTATATCTTTATGGCCTCTAGAAAGAAAAATTCCAGTTGATTCCCACAACTAGTGGTGGAAAATCATCATCATCAAGTACCGGGCCTGCTGGCTTAGGTGATCATGTCTCTTCACACATTTTGATCACGATAGTTATTTATCATTTCTGTTGTTGACCTTCTACCAAGCCATTCTCTTAAGCTGTCTGGTATTTTTTCTCTTTGCTTCCCTCTATGTATTCGTCCCTCAATTTTCCCAGTTGTTACAATATATTCCAGCTGTTCTCTTCTCAATACATGGCCAAAAAATTATGATTGTTTCTTCCTAATATTGGAAATTAGCTGTCTTTTTGCTTTGACCTCTTTCATAACATTTTCATTACTCTTCTTATCTGTCTATGGTATTCTCAACATTCTTCTGTAAAACCACATTTCTACAGACTCCAGTGATTTTTCTTGTCTCTTGTCATATAGTCCATGATTCACATCCATATGTTAAGACTGGCTCTACATAACATTTAAGAACTCTTTTTCTTGTTTCTATTGTCAAAAATGGATTGCATAGTATATTCCTCAATTTTTGGAAAGCTGCTTTTGCTTGAGCCATTCTGCATCTCACCTCTTTTGTACATCTTCCGTCTGAGGTTAACAAAGTTCCCAAATATTTAAATTCATTTACCTGTTTTAATATTGTTCCACTTGTCTTTATTTTGCACTGAGGTGATGTATTTTTCTTTGTTGTTACCATTACCTCTGTCTTTTTGCTATTAAGGCTGAGTCCTTTATTTTTGCTTCTCAACATTGATCTGTAAAACCACATTTCTACAGACTCCAGTGATTTTCTTGTCTCTTGTCATATTGTCCATGATTCACATCCATATGTTCAGACTGGCTCTACATAACATTTAAGAACTCTTTTTCTTGTTTCTATTGTCAAAAATGGGTTGCATAGTATATTCCTCATTTTCTGGAAAGCTGCTTTTGCCTGAGCCATTCTGCATCTCACCTGTTGTACATCTTCCGTCTGAGGTTAACAAAGTTCCCAAATACATTCATTTACATGTTTTAATATTTTTCCACTTAAGTTCCACTTCCATTGGTGGAAAATAAAGAAATAAAAACGAATCGTGCTTTTTTCGTGGCATCGGGCTAACGCAAGCAAGCAAATCTGAGAGAATTAAAACGAAAACGATGAAGTTTAACAGGAGATATATCAACCAGCGAGACAACCAGCGAGACAACCAGCGAGACAACCAGCGAGACAACCAGAGAGACAACCAGCGAGACAACCAGCGAGACAACCAGCGAGACAACCAGAGAGACAACCAGCGAGACAACCAGCGAGACAACCAGAGAGACAACCAGCGAGACAACCAGCGAGACAACCAGAGAGACAACCAGCGAGACAACCAGCGAGACAACCAGCGAGACAACCAGCGAGACAACCAGCGAGAATTCCACAACTAGAAACAAAATAAGCCCTGGGATTTCAGATGAAATAGATTCAGCAGGCAAGGTGTCTGATAACAACAGAACAGAAAGCTATCAGCAAACCATAGCTGACCTCAGCCACATGTACATGTGGACAGGAGTCCAAAACTGCTGAAAAAAGACTTAACGACTGTATTGAATATAGTGAACTGGGGAAAACCTGTTTGCCCATAGATACAACTCTACAAACAAAACTATATGGGCCAATTCAAGATGTAAAAATTAAAACAGTAACATCTCTCTCTCTCTCTCTCTCTCTCTCTATCTCTCTATCTCTCTCTCTCTAGATAGATAGATAGATAGATAGATAGATGGATAGATAGATAGATTCAGTAAGTGAAGGTACATAGATGAGACAAGCACTTGGAGTGACCAGCAGAGACAGAACCAGAAAAGCTGTCATAAGAGAAAGAGTAGGCATTGAACCAATCCTAGGCTACATACAGAAACAACAAATAAAATGGATGCTCATCTAGAAATAATGCCACGTGATTCATTACCATAAAAATCATATTCAAAGAGTAGAAGGGAGAAGAACAAAAGGCAGACCCAGAGTAAGATGAACAGACAACTTCAAAGAAACGTTACAACAATTGACATTGATTGAAGTCGCCAGGAGGGTGAGAACCAGAACTTTGTATCTCCCTCGACACCCACGGGGGTAGAAGAGGAATGAAGAGGGAGAAATAACAAATGAAAGTAGATAGATAGATAGATAGATAGATAGATAGATAGATAGATAGATAGATAGATAGATAGATAGATAGATAGATAGATAGATAGATAGATAGATAGATAGATAGATAGATAGATAGATAGATAGATAGATAGATAGATAGATAGAGAGTGAGAGTAACCGTCAAAGGGAAATAAACACAATAATAATTTAATTATTTAAAGACGTTAAGGGTTGCGTACCTTCCATTCGTTTTTATATCTTGTCAGACAATCAAAACAGTAAAATATCTCAGGCCAAAGTAACATTTCAGAAAATGTAAAACACGGGCAACAAATCTGTCAATAGATTGAGAAATAATTAATCGATGTTATATTGGGCACATTCTGGTCTGTGGAAGCGAACCATGGACAGCAGACAAACAAATAAAACGATAATTAGCGGCCAAAGAGATGGGATTTCTCAGAATGATATTGAGAGTTCCCTGGACAGTTAAAAAGACCAACTAGGAAATTCTCAAAGACGCCAACACAAATAGGGAACTCCTAAAAAACATCAGAAAGAAACAATCGACATTTCTCCGGCACATCATGAGAAGAGAAAAGTTGGGGTACTTGGTTACAACAGGCAAAATACAGGGAAAGAGAGATCGCGGACGACAAACAGAAAAAAAATACATTAGATAGCTTGGTGTCGTGGCATGGAAAACAGTCAACAACAGAAATGATACGATGATCCGAGGAGAGAGAATTGTGGAAAGACATGATCGCCTACTCCAATCGGTATGCCACATGATGATGATGGAAGTGTGAAAAAAATGTGGTGAAAGTATATCAATAATGTAGAAATGGTTGAACGAAAACTGTATACTTTATATTCTTTGGTCTTGAGACAGAAAGGGTATGAGTTCAAATCCCGGCTGCACCAGTTGGGATTTTTAATTATGATTTCTCTCTGCGGCAACCACACCTGGTCTCAGCAGTGGTGCTCGGTTTGAAACGTCAATTATCATGGACGGATAAAATATGAGCAGCTCCTGAGACGGAGTTGTCTGCCTATGCGGCGAGGGACCCTGTGTACACGGCTGCCAGGGGGAAAAAAAACAGACTAAAACAAAAAATTAATTTCCTAATGTCTAGATTAAACAACAGGTAAGAGGAAAAGAGGAAGACCCAGTGAGACACTGAGAAGAACATTGATGAGAGAGGCAAGAGCAGCAGGAATCGGCTTCCTCAATGAGATAGAGCTGCTTGCACAGAACAGAGACAAATGGCGAGATTTGATAAAATATCTTTAAAAGAATTGAAAACTACTAGAACAAAAAATTAGATAATAGAAGAAGTATCTTGGTCTACGCCCTATGGGCCGGCTACGGCTCGAAAGGTCAAAAAATAGGTAGAATCTCTAGAGACTTCACTAGAGGTGAAAGCTGGCGAACATTAAAAAAAAAAAATGTGCGTTTGGACTGGAAAACAGAAAGGAAAACTTTAAAAAATGAAACACTAAGGCTCTCATTATTTCAAGGATTCTTCATGGGACGAACCTTCTTGTCAACAACAACGCTGAAAGCACAGTTGTTTATTATCATCTCAGAGTGGCTTTTTAGTTCTAATTGTGTACACTTTGCAGAGTTTATTGATGAAGACACCCAGAGTAGCGTCCCTTGAACCTGATATTTTATGGAAGTGATTTGAATCTCTATAACCAGTGATGGAAAATGTACAACTGAAATAAACAAAAGAATAGGAATGGCAAAAAGTAATTTTAATGTCATGAAGGACATACTAACATCAAAACAAATAACACCAGAGCTAAAACTAAGAATAGCAAAATGTTACATCTTCTCAATATTCCTATATGGTGCTGAAACATGGACATTAGACAAGAAAACAGAACAGAGAATTGAAGCCTTTGAAATGTGGATATATAGAAGAATAGGTAGAATTGGATGGAAGGAAAAGAAAACAAACGATGAAGTCTTAAAACAACTAAAAATGAGAAGAGAACTTCTCAACACAATTAGAACAAGACAAATGCGATTCTTGGGCCATGTTAAAAGACACAACAGCCTACTGAAAGTAATCCTGGAGGGGAAAATACAAGGTAAAAGAGGCAGAGGCAGACCAAGATTAAAATGGACGAGTAACATCAAAAGATGGACAAATCAACCTATGACAACCTGCACCATCAAAGCAAGAGATAGAGCAGAATTGCGCTCCATGGTAGCCAACCTTCGTTGCGGAGACGGCACTCAATGATGATGATGATTTGAATCTGTGACAGCGTAAAAACCCCGTCACATTTCTAGTTTCAGTAAATAGCTATATAGGTATGATATTTTAATAGTTAATGAATGATATTTTAATAGTTAATGAATGATATTTTAATAGTTAATGAATGATATTTTAATAGTTAATGAATGATATTTTAATAGTTAATGAATGATATTTTAATAGCTAATTAATGATATTTTAATAGTTAATGAATGATATTTTAATAGTTAATGAATGATATTTTAATAGCTAATTAATGATATTTTAATAGTTAATAAATGATATTTTAATAGTTCTTCTTTTCTTCGTATTCTTTCCTTCCTCCATTGCCGTCGGCGTCGAGGGGAGATACAATCTGCGATTCTTTGCTCTTCTGTTGACCTCTTCTGGTGTTATCCCTCCTAGAGACTCTAGTATTCCCTTTATCCATCTCTTTCTCGATCTTCCTCTTAATCTGGCGTTTTCGTAGCGTTTGTTTATGGCTATTTGAGTCATTGTTAGTTCTTTAATAGTTAATTAATGATATTTTAATAGTTAATGAATGATATTTTAATAGTTAATGAATGGTATTTTAATAGTTAAAATGAATGATATTTTAATAGATAATTAATGATATGGAGGCGAAGGCGCGCCTCACAGCACTAGACCTGGAAGTTGTCAGCGACCCACAAGCTGATGGCTTGCGCCAGGATCGGTGAACGAGAACCATCCAGACCTTGCTCCACCTCTCCGTGGTGCCTCTAGTAATTTACTAACCTGTCTAGTCTGGCCAAGCGAGTAGGGCTCGACGAGGGAAGACAACACGGTACTCAAAAATGTCATGCTGAAGTCGGATGTGTTGGGCCGAAAGACGTAAATATCACAGTTATACTGTAAACCACAACACAACGCATACACGCCCACTTAACGTCCTTTTAAGGGCGGATGATGAAGAGGAACACTACTTTAGTCATCGGACGAACGCAAGCAAACAATTAATGATTTTTAAATAGTTAATGAATGATATTTTAATCATCATCATAATCATGTGCCATATCGGTTGGTGTAGGCGATCGTGTCCTTCCACAATCTTCTATCTACAGTGCATCGTATCAGTTCTGTTATTGCCTGTTTTCCATGCCATGACACCAATCTATCTAATATTTTCTCTCATTGTCGTCCGCGATCTCTCTTTCCTCTATTTATCTTGTTGTAACCAAGCACTCCAACTTTCCTCTTCTTATGACGTGCCTGAGAAATTTCGATTGTTTCTTTCTGATGTTTTTTTTTTAGGAGCTCCCTATTTGTGTTGGCCTCTTTGAGAATTTCCTCGTTTGTCCTTTTAATAGTGTATGAATAATATTTTAATAGTTAATGGCTTAATTAATAATTATAATAGTTTTTAAAAAAAATAAAGATAAATAAAGAAAAAAGATCATGACTGGGCAAATCTGAGATTTTCTGAGGTGCGATATTCAATTTTTAAGTTCACAAGTTTCCATATTTTAAAATGTAGCTTGTTCTAGTCACTATGAATGTGTTGTAGAAGAAGCGTGCGTATTTTACCTTCCTGGAAAGACACAAATGTGGCAAATGAACTAAATTATATAAAAAGTCAACATAGAATAGTTTTAAGCTGCTGAACCTAAGGAGAGACGATACAAAATACGGCGTTTCAGCAAAATGCTTTCATATGGTACAAAACAATAAATATAACTACAACACACACACACCACACACACACGCGCGCGCACGCACACACACACAAACACAAGGCAAGTACTGGACTATCTCAAAAGGGTTATGTGAGGCGTTCGACTCGTAGGTTATTCGACATCCGCCGAATGGAGACAAATAATAATAAATGAATATTATTATAGAGGGAAACTTCCGAGGCGATAATCAGCGAATCAATTCAGAGGAAGAGGTATGTTTACAGCACTCGGAAAAAAATGACAAAATGACTTCAGCACGACATTTTTGAGTATCTCGTTGTCTTCCCTCTTCGATCCCTACTCGCTTGGCCAGACTAGACAGATTAGTCTGTTACTAGAGGCACCGCGGAGAGGTGGAGCAGGGTCTGGAATGTTCTGGTTCACCGATCCTGGCGCGAGCCATCAGCTGTGGGTCGCTACCAAATCCCAGCTCTGGTGCTGTGAGGCGCGGCTTTGCCTCCGTGAACTGATATAAAAATAAACAAACAAAAAACACACACAAATAAAAACATAAAAAAACATAAACAAACAAATAAGGCAATAAACTAATGGTGTAATACTATCATCACAACAAACACGTTCGTTCTGTTCTCGTCATCTTTATTCTCCAGCCTCACTGTTATTATCGCCATCCTTCTCTCCAGCCTTCAACTTATTGTCAACAAGATTGTGTAGTTGTTTAGCAAACAATAAGAACACAACACAGTCAGTGAATCAAGCTACACATCTGGTACTTGTTACTTTCACAAACACTTCCGGATTCGTGTAAACACATTTGAAATGTCTTATGGGACAGTTTGTTGTAATGAATATTAAAAGAAGAATAAATACATACTTGTACTCTATTAGTTATTTATACTTTCTTTTACTCAAGTGCATTCTTACATTTACTCCCTTATATTGTAACTCGTTCTTTTGTATATTCTTTAAATCTCTTTCTCTCAATTATAGTCATACATTCAAAATAAACACACACTCTTTATGTTACATTCTAATTCATTAGCGTGTGCGTACTCTCTCATGTAGGTGTCCCTTCCTCCCATCACAGTCCCCTTTATTTGTCCCTTCCTCCCATCACTGTCCCCTTTATTTGTCCCTTCCTCCCATCACAGTCCCCTTTATTTGTCCCTTCATCCCATCACTGTCCCTTCATTTGTCCCTTCCTCCCATCACTGTCCCCTTTATTTGTCCCTTCTTTCCATCAGTGTCCCCTTTATTTGTCCATTCCTCCCATCACTGTCTTCTTTATTTGTCCCTTCTTCCATCACCGTCTTCTTTATTTGTCCCTTCCTCCCATCATTGTCCCCTTTATTTGTCCCTTCCTCCCATCAGTCGCGTTTATTTGTCCATTCCTCCCATCACTGTCCCCCTTATTTGTCCCTTCCTTTCATCACTGTCTTCTTTATTTGTCCCTTCCTCCCATCATTGTCCCCTTTATTTGTCCCTTCCTCCCATCAGTCGCGTTTATTTGTCCCTTCCTCCCATCACTGTCCCCTTTATTTGTCCCTTCCTTTCATCACTGTCTTCATTATTTGTCCCTTCTTTCCATCAGTGTCCCCTTTATTTGTCCATTCCTCCCATCACTGTCTTCTTTATTTGTCCCTTCTTCCATCACCGTCTTCTTTATTTGTCCCTTCCTCCCATCATTGTCCCCTTTATTTGTCCCTTCCTCCCATCAGTCGCGTTTATTTGTCCCTTCCTCCCAACACTATCCCCCTTATTTGTCCCTTCCTCCCATCACTATCCCCTTATTTGTCCCTTCCTCCCATCACTATCCCCCTTATTTGTCCCTTCCTCCCATCATAATCCCCCTTATTTGTCCCTTCCTTCCATCACTGTCCCTTTTATTTATCCCGTCCTCCCATCACAGTCCCCCTTATTTGTCCCTTCCTCCCAATTCTGTCCCCTTTATTTGTCCCTTCCTCCCATCACTGTCCCCTTTATTTGTCCCTTCCTCCCAACACTGTCCCCCTTATTTGTCCGTTACTCCCAACACTATCCCCCTTATTTGTCCCTTCCTCCCATCACTATCCCCCTTATTTGTCCCTTCCTCCCATCACTATCCCCCTTATTTGTCCCTTCCTCCCATCATAATCCCCCTTATTTGTCCCTTCCTCCCATCACTATCCCCCTTATTTGTCCCTTCCTCCCATCACTATCCCCCTTATTTGTCCCTTCCTCCCATCATAATCCCCCTTATTTGTCCCTTCCTCCCATCACTGTCCCCTTTATTTGTCCCTTCCTCCCAACACTTTCCCCCTTATTTGTCCGTTACTCCCATCACTGTCCCTTTTATTTATCCCGTCCTCCCATCACAGTCCCCCTTATTTGTCCCTTCCTCCCAATTCTGTCCCCTTTATTTGTCCCTTCCTCCCATCACTGTCCCCTTTATTTGTCCCTTCCTCCCAACACTGTCCCCCTTATTTGTCCCTTCCTCCCATCACTGTCCCCCTTATTTGTCCCTTCCTCCCAACACTGTCCCCCTTATTTGTCCCTTCCTCCCATCACTGTCCCCTTTATTTGTCCCTTCCTCCCAACACTGTCCCCCTTATTTGTCCGTTACTCCCATCACTGTCCCTTTTATTTATCCCGTCCTCCCATCACAGTCCCCCTTATTTGTCCCTTCCTCCCAATTCTGTCCCCTTTATTCCTTCCTCCCATCACAGTCCCCTTTAATTGTCCCTTCCTCCCATCACTGTCCCCTCTATTTGTCCCTCTCTCCCATCACTGTCTTCTTTATTTATCCCTTTCTGCCATCACTGTTCCCCTTATTTGTCCCTTCCTCCCATGACTGTCCCCTTTATTTGTCCCTTCCTACAATCACTGTCTTCTTTATTTAGCCCTTTCTCCTATCACTGTTCTTCTTATTTGTCCCTTCCTCCCATCACTGTTCCCCTTTATTCCTTCCTCCCATCACTGTCCCCTTTATATGTCCCTATCTCCCATCACTGTTCCCCTTATTTGTCCACTGTATCCCTTCCTCCCATCACTGTCCCCTTTATTCCTTCCTCTCATCACTGTCCCCTTTATTCCTTCCTCCCATCACTGTCCCCTTTATATGTTCCTCTCTCCCATCACTGTCTTCTTTATTTATCCCTTCCTCCCATCACTGTTCCCCTTATTTGTCCCTTCCTCTCATCACTGTTCCCCTTATTTGTCCCTTTCTCCCATCACTGTTCCCCTTTTTTGTCCCTTCCTCCCATCACTGTTCCCCTTGTTTGTCCCTTCCTCCCATCACTGTTCCCCTTGTTTGTCCCTTCCTCCCATCACTGTTCCCCTTGTTTGTCCCTTCCTCCCATCACTGTCCCCTTTAATTATCCCTTTCTCCTATCACTGTTCCCCTTTATATGTTCCTCTCTCCCATCACTGTCTTCTTTATTTATCCCTTCCTCCCATCACTGTTCCCCTTATTTGTCCCTTTCTCCCATCACTGTTCCCCTTGTTTGTCCCTTCCTCCCATCACTGTTCCTCTTATTTGTCCCTTCCTCCCAACACCTTACTCTCTCTCAATATTCTCTTACATTGTATCTCTATATCCTCTTAAAGTCTCTATATATCCTCTTACACTCACATTCCCTATCAATATTCCTCACACGCTCTATCAATATCCCCTTACACTCTCTATCAATATCCTCTCACACTCCCTATCAATATCCCCTTACACTCTCTATCATTATCCTCTTATACTCCCTATCAATATCCCCTTTACACTCCCTATCAATATCCCCTTTACACTCCCTATCAATGTCCACTTTACACTCCCTATCAATATCCCTTTACACTCTCTATCAATATCCTCTCATACTCCCTACCAATATCCCCTTTACACTCTCTATCAATATCCTCTCATACTCCCTATCAATATCCCCCTTACACTCTCTATCAATATCCTCTCATACTCCCTATCAATATCCCCTTTACACTCTCTATCAATATCCTCTCATACTCCATATCAATATCCCCTTTACACTCTCTATCAATATCCTCTCATACTCCCTAACAATATCCCTTACACTCTCTATCAATATCCTCTCACACTCTCTATCAATATCCCCTTACACTCTCTATCATTATCCTCTCATACTCCCTATCAATATCCCCTTTACACTCTCTATCAATATCCTCTCATACTCCCTAACTATAATCCCCTTTACACTCTCTATAAATATCTTCTCACACTCCCTACCAATATCCCCTTTACACTCTCTATCAATATCCCCTTACACTCTCTATAAATATCCTCTCACACTCCCTAGCAATATCCCCTTTACACTCTCTATCAATATCCTCTCATACTCCCTATCAATATCCACTTTACACTCTCTATCAATATCCTCTCATACTCCCTAACTATAAACCCCTTTACACTCTCTATAAATATCCTCTCACACTCCCTACCAATATCCCCTTTACACTGTCTATCAATATCCTCTCATACTCCCTAACTATAATCCCTTTACACTCTCTATCAATATCCTCTCACACTCCCTACCAATATCCCCTTTACACTCTCTATCAATATCCTCTCACACTCCCTACCAATATCCCCTTTACACTCTCTATCAATATCCTCTCACACTCCCTACCAATATCCCCTTTACACTCTCTATCAATATCCTCTCACACTCCCTACCAATATCCCCTTTACACTCTCTATAAATATCCTCTCACACTCACTATTAATATCCTCTCATACTCTCTATCAATATCCACTTTACACTCTCTATCAATATCCTCTCATACTCCCTAACTATAAACCCCTTCACACTCTCTATAAATATCCTCTCACACTCCCTACCAATATCCCCTTTACACTCTCTATCAATATCCTCTCATACTCCCTAACTATAATCCCCTTTACACTCTCTATCAATATCCTCTCACACTCCCTACCAATATCCCCTTTACACTCTCTATCAATATCCTCTCACACTCCCTACCAATATCCCCTTTACACTCTCTATCAATATCCTCTCACACTCCCTACCAATATCCCCTTTACACTCTCTATCAATATCCTCTCACACTCCCTACCAATATCCCCTTTACACTCTCTATAAATATCCTCTCACACTCTCTATTAATATCCTCTCATACTCTCTATCAATATCCTCTCACACTCTCTATCAATATCCTCTCATACTCCCTAACTATAATCCCCTTTACACTCTCTATAATATCCTCTCACAGTCCATACCAATATCTCCTTTACACTCTCTATCAATATCCTCTCATACTCCCTACCAATATCCCATTTACACTCTCTATCAATATCCTCTCATACTCCCTATCAATATCCCCCTTACACTCTCTATCAATATCCTCTCATACTCCCTACCAATATCCCCTTTACACTCTCTATCAATATCCTCTCATACTCCCTATCAATATCCCCTTTACACTCTCTATCAATATCCTCTCATACTCCCTACCAATATCCATTTACACTCTCTATCAATATCCTCTCATACTCCCTACCAATATCCCTTTACACTCTCTATCAATATTCCCCTCACAATCTCTACCAATATCCATTTACACTCTCTATCAATATCCTCTCATACTCCCTACCAATATCCCCTTTACACTCTCTATCAATGTCCTCTCATACTCCCTACCAATATCCCCTTTACACTCTCTATCAATATTCCCCTCACAATCTCTACCAATATCCATTTACACTCTCTATCAATATCCTCTCATACTCCCTATGAATATCCCCCTTACACTCTCTATCAATATACCCTTACACTCTCTATTAATATCCTCTCATACTCCCTATCAATATCCCCCTTACACTCTCTATCAATATCCCCCTTACACTCTCTATCAATATCCCCTTACACTCTCTATCAATATCCTCTCACACTCCCTACCAAGATCCATTTACACTCTTTATCAATATACCCTTACACTCTCTATTAATATCCTCTCATACTCCCTACCAATATCCCCTTTACACTCTCTATCAATATTCCCCTCACAATCTCTACCAATATCCATTTACACTCTCTATCAATATCCTCTCATACTCCCTATGAATATCCCCTTACACTCTCTATCAATATACCCTTACACTCTCTATCAATATCCCCCTTACACTCTCTATCAATATTCCCCTTACACTCTCTATCAATATTCCCCTTACACTCTCTATCAATATCCCCTTACACTCTCTATCAATATCCCCTTACACTCTCTATCAATATTCCCCTTACACTCTCTATCAATATCCCCCTTACACTGTCTATCAATATCCCCTCACAATCTCTATCAATATTCCCCTTACACTGTCTATCAATATCCCCTCACAATCTCTATCAATATTCCCCTTACACTCTCTATCAATATCCCCCTTACACTCTCTATCAATATCCCCCTTACACTGTCTATCAATATTCCCCTTACACTCTCTATCAATATCCCCCTTACACTGTCTATCAATATTCCCCTTACACTCTCTATCAATATCCCCCTTACACTGTCTATCAATATCCCCTCACAATCTCTATCAATATCCCCCTTACACTGTCTATCAATATTCCCCTTACACTCTCTATCAATATCCCCCTTACACTGTCTATCAATATCCCCTCACAATCTCTATCAATATTCCCCTTACACTCTCTATCAATATCCCCCTTACACTCTCTATCAATATCCCCCTTACACTCTCTATCAATACCCCCTCACACTCACTATCATTATCCCCCTCACACTCTCACACAGTAGCCAGATTTCACAACTCTGCCACATTTGTAAACTAAACTAAAATTTCTCTTCAAGTCCCCACACAGAACAACATCAAAGCGCAATATTTTACAGAGAAAATAAATCCTCAATGTTACATCCACATTTAATTTAATAATACAATCTGGCCAATTGTAGTGTACAAAACACGCTGCATTCATTGGCTGGTTAAAAAATATACATCTAGAAAAGTGCTGTCAAACCTTTTAATACATTTCCACCATTTTGTAAACTTTCGTGAATGTGACATTTTATTAACACCCCCTATAATTTAAATTGGAAAAGAAAAGAAAAGTTACAATTCGTAATTAAACAAGAATATCAATTAAAATTACTTTTAATTTAATGAGTTCCTTAAATCTCCTGCTGCGAAAACAAATGTTGTAAATATCAATATGGCTGCTATGTAATAAATACACAAACATTTAATATTAAATTAACGACAGTATATTGTATTTCCTCATTTATTTTTATACTCAACGTTTTTCAGAATTTACTGGAATGATCAAGATATAAAGAATAAAAGTTAATATATGCTTGTGGTATGTTACTACTGTAGAAACTTGATTATTTGAATGTTTGGTTATCATATTTTAATCTCCATGAAATGAGTTATTGAGTTATTTGCGGGTCACCATCATTGCAATCCGATCATAAAATTTCCATGAAATGAAAAAGAAGAAATGGTTTTCATAAATGTCACTTAAAATTATTGTTATCCAATTAAAAATCCCTATTGTTGATCATAATGGCTGTTATTTGCTATTTTAAATATTTATATTTGTTGTTCTTCTTCTTCTTCTTTCCTTCCCCATTTCGAGGGGGGTTATAATTTGCGGTCTTTTGCTCTTCTGTTCGCCTCTGTTGCTGTTTCCCAGTATTTCTAATATTCCATCAATCCAACTTTTTCATGATTGGCCTTTAGGTCTGGTGTTCTCACATCGATAACTAAAGGCTCGTTGTGTTTTGACCTTTCTGCCTTGATCTTAGGCCCAGGATGGTCCTATAAGTAAAAAAAGTAAAGCGCCCCGTCACGCCAAGTGGCGTATAGGGAATATGGTGTTAGTGACCATAATTTTTACAGACCTTTGGCACATGATTTTTGGGATAATGTGGTCAGTATTATGCCCGTGCCGCTTTACTTTCCCAGAAAAAAAATCTGGTAGCCATTTAAGGTTGAGTGTTCGTTCGTTCGTTCGCTTTCGTCAGCTTTAACCTCTGACGAAGTCCCACCCACTCAATTTTGTGGGACTGAATTTTGCGTGTAAAGTCTGTTTTATCCCATTACAGGATGCCCCTCGCCATGCAGGCAGATTTACTCCGACTTCAGAGGTTAAGGTTGAGTGATCCTGGAAGCCGGCGATTAGGATCGAACCCGACCTCTTGTCCTTAGTAGTCAAGTTCACTAACCACTGAGCTATTGCGGCTCCCTAATTCTGGAGATAGTACGTTAAGATTGATCATAACAGACGCTATAACTTTAATTTTTACAATATTTGTGGTTAAATTATTTTACTTTACACTTGAGTGAGTCAAAGTGATCAAATTTTGAAATATTTCTGAGCATAAACATTATTCAACTAAAGTATTAATGGCAGAGAAATAAACTATTCATATCAATGGCAAAGAAATGAACTCTTCGTATCAAAGGCAGAGAAATGAACTATTTGTATCAATGGCAGATAAATGGACTATTTGTATCAATGGCAGAGAAATACACTATTCATATCAAAGGCAGAGAAATGAACTATTCGTATCAATGGCAGAGAAATGAACTATTCGTATCAATGGCAGAGAAATGGACTATTTGTATCAATGGCAGAGAAATGGACTATTTGTATCAATGGCAGAGAAATAAACTATTCATATCAAAGGCAGAGAAATGGATTATTTGTATCAATGGCAGAGAAATGAACTATTCGTATCAATGGCAGAGAAATGGACTATTTGTATCAATGGCAGAGAAATGAACTATTCATATCAATGGCAGAGAAATGAACTATTTGTATTATTGGCAGAGAAATGGACTATTTGTATCAATGGCAGAAAAATGAACTATTTGTATCAATGGCAGAGAAATGAACTATTCGTATCAATGGCAGAGAAATGAACTATTCATATCAATGGCAGAGAAATGAACTATTTGTATCAATGGCAGAGAAATGAACTATTCGTATCAATGGCAGAGAAATGAACTATTTGTAACAATGGCAGAGAAATGAACTATTCTAGAATATTCACATTTTTGTGCAGTCACAAATTGGAGTAGGGTCCGGGTGGTTCTGGTTCACAGATCCTGGCACAGACCATCAGCTATGAGTCGCTGACAACTCCCAGCTCTGTCGCTGTCAGGTACCGTGCCTTCATCTTTTCTCAGTGTCCGGCCCAAACAATTCACTTCTTTTTCAACTGCCTTCACTAAACTGATTTTGATCAGGCTTTATTTGCCTTCCCTTTAGAATTCACTGATTGGGTGTCCGGTTAGCGCAATCGATAGGCGGTTGGCTTACCACGGCAACAGCCAGGGTTCGTACCCTGGCGAGGACACCTGGGTTTTACTAATTCCCTAAAAATTAGTACCTCTGAAGTCGGAGTAAATCTGCCTGCATGGCGAGGGGCATCCTGTAATGGGATAAAACAGACTTTACACGCAAAATTCAGTCCCACAAAATTGAGTGGGTGGGACTTCGTCAGGGTGTCCGGTTAGCGCAATCGATAGGCGGTTGGCTTACCACGGCAACAGCCGGGGTTCGTACCCTGGCGAGGACACTTGGGTTTTACTAGTTCCCTAAAAATTAGTACCTCTGAAGTCGGAGTAAATCTGCCTGCATGGCGAGGGGCATCCTGTAATGGGATAAAACAGACTTTACACGCAAAATTCAGTCCCACAAAAATTGAGTGGGTGGGACTTCGTCAGAGGTCAAAGCTGACGAAAGCGAACGAACGAACGAATTCACTGATTCTATGTGCCAACCTTGAATCCCCTGATTTTCACAGGAATGACACTACACAAATGTACGAGTAGTTTTGGCTACACATTTTTGTTATATGACAATTGCAGTCTTTAAAAAAAAAATTCACACACAAAAATTGTGATTGTACTTATGTAAAGCTTATGATAAGGGTGCATAATGTAGTGCATTATTATCCATATCATTTCTTTTATTAATTTTTTTCCGTGTGCTAGAAAACACAGTCAACTCAAATGTTAAGGTGGTCCTATTATATGGCTGTGAAACATGGAGAACAACAAATTGACAATCACGAAGATACAGACTTTCATTAATGGATGCTTACGCAGAATAAAAGGATGGAAATGACAGGACAAAATCACTAACATAGAATTATGGAAATGTACCAGTCAAACACCAGTGGATAAAGAGATACAGCGAAGACGATGGTGCTGGATAGGACACACACTACAGAAGCCAACTGAGAGTATTACACAACAGGCCTTTTTTTGGAATCCCCAGGGGGAAAAGACAAAGAGGAAGACCAAGGAATTCTTGGAGAAGACAGATAGAAGCAGAGATGAAGACAATGGGGAAGACATGGAATGATCTTAAAAGAATGGCAAAAAACAAAACGACTTGGAAAGTGTTTGTTGAAGACCTATGCTCCACTGGGAGCTCAAAAGGTAAAGGAGAATAAGAAAACACAGTCTGTGGTTGAACAGATTCCATCTCGTTCTCAGGATTATTATATTTGTTAATTATATTTGTTAGTACAAGCTCCATCTCGTTCTCAGGATTATTATATTTGTTAATTATATTTGTTAGTACAAGCTCCATCTCGTTCTCAGGATTATTATATTTGTTAATTATATTTGTTAGTACAAGCTCCATCTCGTTCTCAGGATTATTATATTGTTAATTATATTTGTTAGTACAAGCTCCATCTCGTTCTCAGGATTATTATATTTGTTAATTATATTTGTTAGTACAAGCTCCAACTCGTTCTCAGGATTATTATATTTGTTAATTATATTTGTTAGTACAAGCTCCATCTCGTTCTCAGGATTATTATATTTGTTAATTATATTTGTTAGTACAAGCTCCATCTCGTTCTCAGGATTATTATATTTGTTAATTATATTTGTTAGTACAAGCTCCATCTCGTTCTCAGGATTATTATATTTGTTAATTATATTTGTTAGTACAAGCTCCATCTCGTTCTCAGGATTATTATATTTGTTAATTATATTTGTTAGTACAAGCTCCAACTCGTTCTCAGGATTATTATATTTGTTAATTATATTTGTTAGTACAAGCTCCATCTCGTTCTCAGGATTATTATATTTGTTAATTATATTTGTTAGTACAAGCTCCATCTCGTTCTCAGGATTATTATATTTGTTAATTATATTTGTTAGTACAAGCTCCATCTCGTTCTCAGGATTATTATATTTGTTAATTATATTTGTTAGTACAAGCTCCATCTCGTTCTCAGGATTATTATATTTGTTAATTATATTTGTTAGTACAAGCTCCATCTCGTTCTCAGGATTATTATATTTGTTAATTATATTTGTTAGTACAAGCTCCATCTCGTTCTCAGGATTATTATATTTGTTAATTATATTTGTTAGTACAAGCTCCATCTCGTTCTCAAAGAAGACAAAACCCCCAAAACCATAACATTATGGACAGCCTTTCTTACCAGATCCTCAAGAACTGTGAAACTGCCATAGCAGATACATTTTTATTATTTTAACACACAGTTGAAAAACATGAAAAAATCTGGAAGCCAAGGTACTGTAAATTGGTAAATGGACAACATGGTACCTGATTCAACAGTAATAAGGTGGAGGATGTATGTACAGCTCCACTGTTTCAAGCCCTGATATAAAAGGAGGAAGACTGGATGTGGAGCTAGCAACCAACTCTGGAGAGAGGGAGAATAACCCAATCACAAAAGCATTAACCAAAGCTCCGAATAGGGAATCAATGAAAGGAAAAGATGGACTGTTATTGTGAAAATTAATAATGTAGTGTGGTGGTAACCATAGGAGATCGGGGAACCGTACAGCAGACTATCTTTCTTTCAACTTGAATAAACAGTCCATAAAATATCTGTGGGATGTCCATAGAATGTCCGTGAGATGTCCATAGAATAAAAAAAAAAAGGAAAGTGCCCCCGTCACTCCAAGTGGCGTATAGGGAAATATGGTGTTAGTGACCCTATATTTTACAGACCTTCAGCACATGATTTTTGGGGTAATGTGGTCGGTATTACGCCCATGCTGCTTTACTTTCCCAGAAAAAAATCCGGTACCCATTTAAGGCTGGGTGAACCCGGAAGCCGTCGGTTGGGTTCGAACCCTACCCCTTGTCCTTTGTAGTTCAGTTCACTAATCACTGAGCTATCGCGGCTCCCATGTCCATAGAATTTCTATGGGATGTCCACAGAATATTGAAATTATAAGAGTTTTACAAGTTGCTATAGCAACATAGATCACAAAGATGCATTACACCTGGAGAAGACTACAAGAGACAGCAAAGAAAAGATGAATTAGAAAGCTCTTGTTTATACCACAATGAAGGAAAAAGCAAGAATAGAATAGAATAGAATGGGGGAGGAGGTGAAGTCAGTACCAAGCTGAGAATTGTTGAAGACTATTGATCTAACTTCTTGCGCCAGAATCAGCGGACCAGAATTATTCAGATACAACTCCACCTCTTAGTGGTACCCCTAGTAACAGACTAGCAAGTCTGGCCAGGTGAGCAGGAATCAAGCGGGAAGGCAACCCAGTAATAAAAAATGTCATGTTTAAGATGGATGTGAAGGCTTGCGGCCCAAATAACACACTTGATGTACACCACAACGCAATGTGTCTACGCCTAAATTATGTCCTTTTAAGGACGATGAAGACGAGCGGTACAGCAGTAGGGTAAATGTAACAGCAGAAGAAGATCAAAATAAAATAGAATATGTAAAATGTAGAAGAACACAGTAATGTTCAACAGGAATGAAGTATCAAACCCTAACATGGAGGCAAGACGCCTGACAGCAACAGAACTGGAAGATGTCAAGCAACTCATCAACTAGCTGATGGCTTGCACCAGCATCGGTCAACCAGAACCATCCAGACCATACACCACCTCATCACAGTACCTCTAGAAACAGACTAACCAGTCTAGTCTGCGAAGCAAGTACAGATCGAAAAGCGAAGGCAACCCGTATAAAAAATGTTGTTCTAAAGTCAGATGTGTTGGGCCAAATAGAACAAATATAACAGTACTACTGCAAACCTCAACACAACGAAATCTACACCCACTCAATGTCACCTACACCCATTAAATGTCATCCACACCCACTTAATGTCATCTACACCCACTCAATGCCACCTACACCCACTTAATGTCATCTACACCCATTAATTGTCATCCACACCCACTTAATGTCATCTACACCCACTTAATATAATCTACACCCAATTAATGTCACCTACACCCACTTAATGTAACCTACACCTAATTAATGTAACCTACACCCAATTAATGTCACCTACACCCAATTAATGTCACCTACACCCAATTAATGTAACCTACACCCAATTAATGTAACCTACACCTAATTAATGTCATCTACACCCAATTAATGTCACCTACACCCAATTAATGTAACCTACACCCAATTAATGTAACCTACACCCAATTAATGTAACCTACACCCAATTAATGTAACCTACACCCAATTAATGTCATCTACACCAATTAATGTAACTACACCCAATTAATGTAACCTACACCCAATTAATGTCACCTACACCCATTTAATCTCTCTCTACACCCACTTAATGTAACCTACACCAAATTAATGTCATCTACACCCATTTAATCTCTCTCTACACCCACTTAATGTCATCTACACCTATTTAATCTCTCTCTACACCCACTTAATGTAACCTACACCCAATTAATGTCATCTACACCCATTTAATCTCTCTCTACACCCACTTAATGTAACCTACACCCAATTAATGTCATCTACACCCATTTAATCTCTCTCTACACCCACTTAATGTAACCTACACCCAATTAATGTCATCTACACCCATTTAATCTCTCTCTACACCCACTTAATGTAACCTACACCCAATTAATGTCACCTACACCCATTTAATCTCTCTCTACACCCAATTAATGTAACCTACACCTAATTAATGTCATCTACACCCACTTAATGTCACCTACACCCATTTAATCTCTCTCTACACCCACTTAATGTAACCTACACCCAATTAATGTCATCTACACCCACTAAATGTCACCTACACCCACTTAATGTAACCTAAACCCAATTAATGTCATCTACACTCACTTATTGTCACCTACATCACTTGATGTCACCTACACCCACTTAATCTCTCTCTACACCCAATTAATGTCACCTACACCCACTAAAAGTCATCTACACCCACTCAATATCACCTACACCCACTTAATGTCACCTACACCCACTCAATGTCATCTACACCCACTCAATGTCATCTACACCCACTCGAAGTCATCTACACCCACTCGAAGTTACCTACACCCACTCAATGTCACCTACACCCACTCTATGTCATCTACACCCAATCAATGTCACCTACACCCAATCAATGTCACCTACACCTACTTAATGTCTTTTAAGAGACTAACCAATTCTTTTCACCATAAACACCAGAAAGAAGTTCCAACATACGAGACAACAGCACTTAAGGGACATGGGAATGAGGTTTTCTTGTAATATTATCACATTTCTCAACTAAGTGAGCCCGCTAACAATTCCTATTTTATTTCAACCCAAACAACTAGAGAGGGTCATTCTGAGAATAAACCCACTAGAGAAGGTCATTCTGAGAATAAACCAACTAGAGGGTCATTCTGAGAATAAACCCACTATAGAAGGTCATTCTGAGAATAAATCCACTAGAGAGGGTCATTCTGAGAATAAACCCACTAGAGAAGGTCATTCTGAGAATAAACCCACTAGAGAAGGTCATTCTGAGAATAAACCCACTAGAGAAGGTCATTCTGAGAATAAACCCACTATAGAAGGTCATTCTGAGAATAAACCCACTAGAGAAGGTCATTCTGAGAATAAACCCACTATAGAAGGTCATTCTGAGAATAAACCCGTTAGAGAGGATCATTCTGAGAATAAACCAACTAGAGAGGGTCATTCTGAGAATAAACCCACTAGAGAGAGTCATTCTGAGAATAAACCAACTAGAGAGAGTCATTCTGAGAATAAACCCACTAGAGACGGTCATTTTGAGAATAAACCCACTAGAGAGAGTCATTCTGAGAATAAATCCACTAGAGAGAGCCATTCTGAGAATAAATCCACTAGAGAGGAATATTCTGAGAATAAACCCACTAGAGAGAGTCATTCTGAGAATAAACCCACTAGAAAGAGACATTTTGAGAATAAACCAACAAAAGAGGGTCATTCTGAGAATAAATCCACTAGAAAGAGTCATTCTGAGAATAAATCCACTAGAGAGGGTCATTCTGAGAATAAATCCACTAGAGAGAGTCATTCTGAGAATAAATCCACTAGAGAACTAGAGAGAGTCATTCTGAGAATAAATCCACTAGAGAGTCATTCTGAGAATAAATCCACTAGAGAGAGAGTCATTCTGAGAATAAACCCACTAGAGAGAGTCATTCTGAGAATAAACCCACTAGAGAGAGTCATCCTGAGAATAAACCCACTAGAGAGTCATTCTGAGAATAAATCCACTAGAGAGTCGTTCTGAGAATAAATCCACTAGAGAGAGACTCATTCTGAGAATAAACCCACTAGAGAGAGTCATTCTGAGAATAAATACACTAGAGAGAGTCATTCTGAGAATAAATCCACTAGAGAGAGTCATTCTGAGAATAAATCCAATAGAGAGAGTCATTCTGAGAATAAACCAACTAGAGAGAGTCATTCTGAGAATAAACCAACTAGAGAGGGTCATTCTGAGAATAAACCAACTAGAGAGTGTCATTCTGAGAATAAACCCACTAGAGAGGGTCATTCTGAGAATAAACCCACTTTTACTTCATCAACATGCCAAGCTCTAACTACTGTAGAGGTAAATGCATTAAAATTTCATTCATTCATTGAGTGCCGTCTCCGCATCGAAGGTTGGCTACCATGAAGCATCATTCTGCTCTATCTTTTGCTTTGATAGGGCAGGTTGTTATAAGTTGACTTGTTCATCTTTTGATGTTACTCATCCATGTTAGTCTTGGTCTGCCTCTGCCTCTTTTACCTTGTATTTTCCCTTACAAGATTACTTTTAGTTGGCTGTTGTGTCTTTTAAATCGCCCCAAAAATATCATTTGTCTTATTTGAATTGTGTTTAGTAGTTCTCTTTTCATTTTTAGTTGTTTTAAGACTTCATCGTTTGTTTAAACGTTGTGCTACCAATGCCAGACCTGGACCCTAGATGCAAGAACAAGAAGAAAATAACCTCTACAGAGATGAAATGTGTTAGTCGAATGACAGGAAACAGTCTGAGAGATAAGACCAGAAATGAAGAACTGAGAAAAAAGCTAGGAATAGCCCCCGCCATAGAATATATAAGGAAACAACAGATACAACGGTTTGGCCATGTGACAAGGCAGAATGATCAAGACACAACACAACGAGCCTTCAGCAAAACGTTGTGAGAACACCAGACCTAAGGGTCGACCACGAAAAAAATGGATCGATGGAATATTAGAAGCACTAGGAAACATAACAGCAGCAGAGGCGAACAGAAGAGCAAAAGACTGCAAATTATATCTCCCCTCGACGCTGAAAGGCAGATCAGGAAGGAAAGAAGAAGAAGGAGAAGAAGATCGTTTGTTTTCTTTTATTCCATCCAATTCTACCTATTCTTCTATAAATGCACATTTCAAAGGCTTCAATTGTCTGTTCTGTTTTCTTGTATAAAGTCCATGTTCTGCACCATACAGGAATATTGAGAAGATATAACATTTTGCTATTCTTAACTTTAGCACTGGTGTTATTTGTTTTGATGTTAGTATATTTTTCATGACATTAAAATTACTTTTTGCCGTACCTATTCAGGAAGGAAAGAAGGCATTAAAAAATAGTTTTAATTTATTCACTTACATATTTTTGTATGTGTTGCGAACTTTTCAAGCTGATGAAGGGCTATAGAGCTACAACATCGTTTTGATTTTATGTTGTCCTCACCTACGTAAAGCTGTAAGCCATACAGTTTTATTATTTTTTGTCTCCAATATAACCATTATACTTCCCAGCCCTTGGGGGCCTCGGTAGCCTCGTTGGGAAAACCGACCAGCTGGGCTACCGACGTCCGGAAGACCTATGTTCAATTCCCGCTGGAAGCAGCATGAGTTGTACACACGGTTCGAAACAAAAATACCCCCGCAGTCGACCCAGCTGCTGGCAGAAATGGGTACCAGGGTATTACTTTGGAAGGTGAGGAATGTCGCCTCACATCGTGAGTTTTGATCCTTGAAGCAGCACTACCCAGAAGTCTCCGAACACTTCTGGATAGGTCGCAGAACACAGATGGGTGAAAACTTGCGTGCTAAGACGTGGATTTAAGTCTTGTACTTTACCTTTACCTTTACTTCCTAGCTCTAGTATTTGGCCTAATTAAACTTCAATCGGATAATAAACTTTTAATCGAACAATTTGCCTTTTGCAACACACAAAAAATATACTTCTCTTAATTTTACAAGTGGGTCCAGCACCCCAAATGAACACATACATCTTCGTACACACAAAATATATTGCATTTTCTGCGTTGTTTTTTTCCCAATTCTCTTTGTCTTCCTCCACCGAACACAAAAAATGTCAATTTTGCTCACAAAGCATTTCAGCCATTGAATCTCACTTTATAGCAAATGATGAGTATATTTTACAATAACTGAATATTGCTATATGGCAAATGATAATTTCACAATCACTGAATCTTACTATGTAGCAAATAATTTTATAGCCACTGATTCTTGCTATATAGCAAATGATAATTTCACAGTCACTGAATCTTGCGATATAGCAAATGATAATTTCACAATCACTGAATCTTGCTATATAGCAAATAATTTTATAGCCACTGATTCTTGCTATATAGCAAATGATAATTTCACAGTCACTGAATATTGCTATATAGCAAATGATAATTTCACAATCACTGAATCTTGCTATATAGCAAATAATTTTATAGCCACTGATTCTTGCTATATAGCAAATGATAATTTCACAGTCACTGAATATTGCTATATAGCAAATGATAATTTCACAATCATTGAATCTTGCTATATAGCAAATGATGACTATTAAAATCACTTTATGTTTCTATATATAGCAAATGATAACCTTATAGAGCTAATTAAATCTGCTATAAAACTAAAGCCAATTTATCTTCAGCCAAATGGATGTGCTATGAAGAAACATGATCAATTTTAATAGTCATAGAATCTTGTTATATAGCAAATGATGAGTTTCTTCAGTTAATCTTGCCAGCAAACAATTATTTTATCCTTTTTTGTAAATCTTTCTTGCCTCTCAAATTTGTTATCATGAAATTATAAAAACTTTCATTCTTTCTAAAGAATCAGGGAACACAACTATATTAATACATTGAATCGCACTGGTATATCACATAAACATAAACATATAGATGGTTACTGTAACTGATGTGAGGCTAAATGATTTGGGGTTCTTCACAATGTATAGTTGGTTACCACAGATAGAAAAAAAATCAAAAGCATAAATTTGCCATTTAAGATTTGATTGGCTGCCTTATATGATCAACTTTATTGATGTTAACATGGACACCTTGTGAAGATGTCATCGGACCTGACAAGATGAATTTTGTTGATTAATTTGTTGAGGAAATGTTGGTACACCTCTTAAACAAGGACTGGCGAAATACATTATCAAATGCCATATTGACTGTAATGTTCGAATGAACCAAATAAACATACTATCAAAAGCACTTCATTTTTCTTTTGATCTATGCTAGACACAAGATAGAAGAGAGTGAGAAAGAGAGAGAGAGAAGAAAAAGAGAGAGAGAGAGTTGGACAAAAAAAGTGTTAATACAAATATTTGTTTCAATTTTAAATCACTAAATGAGGCCAAGAACTTGTCAGGAGAAAATAAATGGATACATGATACTCTGAACATGTGATTAACCATACATGATACTCTGAACATGTGATTTACCATACATGATACAAACTCAAATTAACAAGGAGGTAATAATGATATTAAGTTATTAAACAACCATCAACAAAATGAAAAAAAAACAACTGATTTTCAACATTCACAATCATTTCTTTTATGACATTTTTCTTATTTCCTTTCTCAATAGCCTTTCAGCATCAGGAGGATATGATAAATGTCAAAACCTGATTTTCCAAATTAGAAAAGGACTTGTTCTTTTTTAAATCAAAACTCAAAATAAAATACAAATCTTAATGTGAACCAAGTGCAGCCACCACAACAACCATATGGTAATGTTGGACCATCTTTTACTACACTTTCCAAACTTCCATAAAAATATGGCATCCATGTTGACCAGGTCACAAGAGAGTGCAGTCACTAATAGAATTTTTCGGTTGCTTGACAGTTTTTGATGTGGGTTTTTTTAAATATGAGTACACTGGAGTAGTGAAGCGATTGTATGTACTTTCATTTGGTAATGTCATCTGAAATTATCTCCTATGCAGCCAAATATGGCTTGTACAGAGTTCAACCTTGCTAATGGTTATAAACACAATGCTAGCCCAAGTTATTGCCAGATTTCTGCAGAGACTAATTTCAATATTTAAACTGAGACATCGTCATGATAGCTATTTTTCGATAGCTGAGTTGGCTGTGTGCTCCAGCGTTTGGTTTCTCATGGCAGACACTGCCCCATTGAGTACTGGTTCAATCCTGCTTCGGACCATACATAGTTCTTTGTTTTTTTCTGTCATTGATTATTTGTGATTTTTTTTCTGAGTGCTGTAAACATACCTCCTCCTCTGAATTGATTAGCTTCTCTAACGTTTGTGGTTTGATCATGGGACCCCCTGTTTTTCACTGTTATCCAAGAAGGCATGGTTTCATGTCTTTAACTGGTCACCGATGAGATCTGATGTCTCTAGCCTTCTCTGATAGCAGTGCATGTTAAAGAACTCTTGGCATTTGGAAATCAAAAAGTGTAGACAAAAAGCCACTGATTGGGCAAAATTAATAAGAAAAAAATCTACCCAAAATGTTAAAACTCCTGATGTTAAAATGAGAATACCTCGGAAGTTAAAAAATACCTGCCTGAATGGTGAGGGACACCTGAGCACACGGCTACCAGTGTGAAAATAGGAGAAAGTGATGTACATGCAAATTTCAGTTCCTCGGGTCTCCACTTAAGGTCTATCTATCTTTCGTTCACCTGAAGTATTGTCTATATCTGCAATGTTATTTCCTGTATAAATTTTACTGACTTTGTAATTCTTGCAGTGGGTCATATAGTTTTTTGTCTGTAGTGTTGTATCTATGGGCCAATGGATTTTCCTCAGTCTACTGTATTCAGTACAGTCTTGAAGTATGTGTTCAGCAGTCTGGGACGCCTGTCCACAAGTACATGTAGTTGAGGTGCCAATCTTGAATTTTGTACAAGTGACATGGAGTTGATTTTTTTCTGTTCTGAGGCGTATAATGATAACTTGTTCCCATCTCTTCATATTATGAAAGGCATCCTAATTTGGGGCTTGTGGTCTTCTGATTGATTTGATTATCTGTTTCTTCTGAAGGTATGTAGCCAGTGCATCTGGTTGTATACTTGTTGCACCTTCCTCTGCCAGCTGACCTGCTCTCTCATTTCATGGTATTCCACAGTGAGATGAGATCCACTGCAAGGCCACCCTGTGGTGCTTGCAGGGTTCAATCAATAAGGTCTACAGATGTGGCAATTTTCTGGAATGTAGCGCCTGGAGTGCTGAATTTTCATCTGTCAAAAACACTACAGGCTGTGGGCTAAGATTACTGTTCAGCAGTTTTTCTATTGCCAACTTTATTACTTGGATTTCTGCATCGTAATTGTGACAATATTTCCCTGTTGCTATTTTATTCATATCCCTAGTGTTATTTTGGATACTCCTGCTCCCCCATTCTTTACTGCATTCTGTGCTGATCCATCTGTGCTGATCCATCTGTGTACACACAAATCCATAGGTTTTGTGGGTACTCTTCATCCAAGAAACTGAGAGTGATTGTTTTTACGCTGTAGACTATGCTGTTCCTCCTTGTCAAGTATTCCTTTCACTTCTGTCCGTATTTGTATTGACAATCCTGATTCCTCTGTCCAGGGAGTCTGTTCTGGTATGGGCAGTAGTGGGCTGACAACTCTTGGCATGTCTGGTGATTGTCTACAAATTTGTTTGACTTGGTGGATAAAAATGCTCCTTCATTGGATGTCTTGATATGTATGAACATTTTTTCTGACTATCAGCACCTTTGTGTCCCTCCGTTCTCTCAGTGCTGGTATCCTCCACAATTTCTCCATCTCCAGTATTGGTGTTGATTTAATTGCTCTTGTGATAACCCTAAGTGCCTGGTTTTGTACTTTGTCCAGTTCTTGCAGTGTGGTGTTTGATGCTGAGCACCATGCAGATGATCCATATTCTAAATGTGGGCGTATACTCTGTTGCTAAACTTTACTGAGTATTTTCCCAATTCGCACCCTACATGGTTCCACACAGCTTTCATAGAATAGCTAACTACCACCTTGCTTTTTGGGTTATCTTAGTTATCTGCTGTTTGGAAAAATTAAAAATAGGGAAAAAAAAAATTTTTCTTTTTTTTTCTATTTTTTAATTTTTCCTCACATTCAGCTTTACTGCAGCTTCACATTTTTATACATTCATTTGCATTTTTTTGCCTTAACCCCTTATCTGCTGTTTCCAAGATAGTTTGTTGTCAAATGTAACTCCAAGATAAGTAGTCTGCATGTCTTATTTCACAGGCTTATTGTTTATGTAGATGTCTCCTGCTTATTGTTTATGTAGATGTCTCCTGCTTATTGTTTATGTAGATGGCTCCTGCTTATTGTTTATGTAGATGGCTCCTGCTTATTGTTTATGTAGATGTCTCCTGCTTATTGTTTATGTAGATGTCTCCTGCTTATTGTTTATGTAGATGTCTCCTGCTTATTGTTTATGTAGATGTCTCCTGCTTATTGTTTATGTAGATGTCTCCTGCTTATTGTTTATGTAGATGTCTCCTGCTTATTGTTTATGTAGATGTCTCCTGCTTATTGTTTATGTAGATGTCTCCTGCTTATTGTTTATGTAGATGGCTCCTGCTTATTGTTTATGTAGATGTCTCCTGCTTATTGTTTATGTAGATGTCTCCTGCTTATTGTTTATGTAGATGGCTCCTGCTTATTGTTTATGTAGATGTGTCCTGCTTATTGTTTATGTAGATGTCTCCTGCTTATTGTTTATGTAGATGTCTCCTGCTTATTGTTTATGTAGATGTCTCCTGCTTATTGTTTATGTAGATGTCTCCTGCTTATTGTTTATGTAGATGGCTCCTGCTTATTGTTTATGTAGATGTCTCCTGCTTATTGTTTATGTAGATGTCTCCTGCTTATTGTTTATGTAGATGGCTCCTGCTTATTGTTTATGTAGATGTCTCCTGCTTATTGTTTATGTAGATGTCTCCTGCTTATTGTTTATGTAGATGGCTCCTGCTTATTGTTTATGTAGAAGGCTCCTGCTTATTGTTTATGTAGATGGCTCCTGCTTATTGTTTATGTAGATGTCTCCTGCTTATTGTTTATGTAGATGTCTCCTGCTTATTGTTTATGTAGATGTCTCCTGCTTATTGTTTATGTAGATGGCTCCTGCTTATTGTTTATGTAGAAGGCTCCTGCTTATTGTTTATGTAGATGGCTCCTGCTTATTGTTTATGTAGATGTCTCCTGCTTATTGTTTATGTAGATGTCTCCTGCTTATTGTTTATGTAGATGTCTCCTGCTTATTGTTTATGTAGATGGCTCCTGCTTTTTGTTTTGGGGAGAGAGTGAAAAGTGTAGAACTGCATTTGTCTGTATTGATGCTGATACACCATCTATTTGTCCATGAGTTCAGTACATTCACAGCTCTTTGATACATGTGGTAGTTCAGTAATTAGGTTGTTCACGTAGACTAGGAAAAGTTTTGCTAGCGATATAAAGCTGGCAAATGAAAGTAACAACTAATCTGCAAAAAATTCAGCAATTTTGCCAGACCCTGTCACAGTTTCCTGCAACCATGTTTACTCCACTTTTCATCTCTACTCACAAAACTACGCTGAATTGCCTATTTCAAGGACCACCATGCAAGGGTTCACTATCTTCTTGGCCAGCTTTGGTTCTCCAACTCCTAACACTAATACTCACAACCACCGGCAGTTATCATCATATACACCGAAGGACAGCAATGGTCCATAAGCTGCTGAATTAATAACCAACTTTCCCCAACATCGACAACCAGGTATAAGTCACTGACTGCTGTAAATTCGTACATTTCAATACATCAAGATTTACACTTTGGTTGCAAAAATGATCGTGGTTAGAAAGAGAGTAAAAAAAAAAAGAAGTTCAAAAAATGTTACGATTTAACCTGTAAAGATTAATGATAAAATACATTAGTCAAATGATTTCAAATAAATGCAGGTTTATATTAAATATGATAACAATAACAGCAACAACTGCCTCTGAACAACGAGTGGCAAAATCAAAGCTAGGGCTCACTTAATGACATTACCTTCTGAGGATGAAACTTGTTCTTGTATACAGAACCATCATTAAGTTACTTGGGGGTGATCCTTGTACTTGTGTACAGAACCATCATTAAGTTACTTGGGGGTGATCCTTGTACTTGTGTACAGAGCCATCATTAAGTTACTTGGGGGTGATCCTTGTACTTGTGTACAGAGCCATCATTAAGTTACTTGGGGGTGATCCTTGTACTTGTGTACAGAGCCATCATTAAGTTACTTGGGGGTGATCCTTGTACTTGCGTACAGAACCATCATTAAGTTACTTGGGGGTGATCCTTGTACTTGCGTACAGAGCCATCATTAAGTTACTTGGGGGTGATCCTTCTACTTGCGTACAGAACCATCATTAAGTTACTTGGGGGTGATCCTTGTACTTGCGTACAGAGCCATCATTAAGTTACTTGGGGGTGATCCTTGTACTTGTGTACAGAGCCATCATTAAGTTACTTGGGGGTGATCCTTCTACTTGCGTACAGAACCATCATTAAGTTACTTGGGGGTGATCCTTGTACTTGTGTACAGAGCCATCATTAAGTTACTTGGGGGTGATCCTTGTACTTGTGTACAGAGCCATCATTAAGTTACTTGGGGGTGATCCTTGTACTTGTGTACAGAGCCATCATTAAGTTACTTGGGGGTGCTCCTTGTACTTGTGTACAGAACCATCATTAAGTTACTTGGGGGTGATCCTTGTACTTGTGTACAGAGCAATCATTAAGTTACTTGGGGGTGATCCTTGTACTTGTGTACATAGCCATCATTAAGTTACTTGGGGGTGATCCTTGTACTTGTGTACAGAGCCATCATTAAGTTACTTGGGGGTGATCCTTGTACTTGTGTACAGAGCCATCATTAAGTTACTTGGGGGTGATCCTTGTACTTGTGTACAGAGCCATCATTAAGTTACTTGGGGGTGATCCTTGTACTTGTGTACAGAACCATCATTAAGTTACTTGGGGGTGATCCTTGTACTTGTGTACAGAGCCATCATTAAGTTACTTGGGGGTGATCCTTGTACTTGTGTACAGAACCATCATTAAGTTACTTGGGGGTGATCCTTGTACTTGTGTACAGAGCCATCATTAAGTTACTTGGGGTGATCCTTGTACTTGTGTACAGAACCATCATTAAGTTACTTGGGGGTGATCCTTGTACTTGTGTACAGAACCATCATTAAGTTACTTGGGGATGATCCTTGTACTTGTGTACAGAGCCATCATTAAGTTACTTGGGGGTGATCCTTGTACTTGTGTACAGAACCATCATTAAGTTACTTGGGGGTGATCCTTGTACTTGTGTACAGAGCCATCATTAAGTTACTTGGGGGTGATCCTTGTACTTGTGTACAGAACCATCATTAAGTTACTTGGGGGTGATCCTTGTACTTGTGTACAGAGCCATCATTAAAGTACTCAAGGGTGATACCTGTACTTGTATACAGAACCATCATTAAGGTACTGGGGGGTGATCTTTGTACTTGTATACAGAGCCATCATTAAAGTACTCAAGGGTGATCCCTGTCCTTGTATACAGAACCATCATGTAGGTACTCAGGGGTGATCCCTGCACTTGTATACAGAACCATCATTAAGTTACTTGGGGGTGATCTTTGTACTTGTGTACAGAGCCATCATTAAAGTACTCAAGGGTGATCCCTCTTCTTGTATACAGAACCATCATTAAAGTACTCAAGGGTGATCCCTGTACTTGTATACAGAACCATTATTAAAGTACTCAAGGGTGATCCCTGTACTTGTATACAGAACCATCATTAAAGTACTCAAGGGTGATCCCTGTCCTTGTATACAGAACCATCATTAAAGTACTCAAGGGTGAACCATGTCTTTGTATACAGAACCATCATTAAAGTACTCAAGGGTGATCCCTGTACTTGTATACAGAACCATCATTAAAGTACTCAAGGGTGATCCCTGTCCTTGTATACAGAACCATCATTAAAGTACTCACGGGTGATCCCTGACCCTGTATACAGACCCATCATTAAAGTACTCAAGGGTGATCCCTGTTCTTGTATACAGAACCATCATTAAAGTACTCAAGAGTGAACCATGTCCTTGTATACAGAGCCATCATTAAAGTACTCAAGAGTGAACCATGTCCTTGTATACAGAGCCATCATTAAAGTACTCAAGGGTGATCCCTCTTCTTGTATACAGAACCATCATTAAAGTACTCAAGGGTGAACCATGTCCTTGTATACAGAACCATCATTAAAGTACTCAAGGGTGATTCCTGTTCTTGTATACAGAACCACCATTAAAGTACTCAAGGGTGATCCCTGTCCTTGTATACAGAACCATCATTAAAGTACTCAAGGGTGATCCCTGTACTTGTATACAGAACCATCATTAAGGTACTTGGGGGTGATCCCTGTCCTTGTATACAGAACCATCATTAAAGTACTCAAGGGTGATCCCTTGCCATTGTATACACAACCATCATTAAGGTACTCAGGGGTTATCCCTGTCCTTGTATACAGAACCATCATTAAGGTACTCAGGAGAGTTGGTGGCTAAGTGGACAAACCTGTCATTCTTCAAATCAGGTAGGCACAAGCACAAGTTCGAATCATGGCAGACTAGAGAAGTTCTTGTTTAAATACTGGTAGTAAAATAAAACCTCTGACCCGAAAACCTTGTGGCAACTCCACGGACATGCAACCTTTATTATCCAGCCCTATAGCTCACAGACATAACTCAGAAATATAAATAATTTAATAACAAAATTTTATAAAAATCATCATCATCGAGTAAGAAGTCTGCTGGTGTAGGTGATCATGTCTCTCCACAACTTTCGATCACGACAGTTATTTATCATTTCTGTTGTTGACCTTCTGCCAAGCCATTCTCTTAAGCTGTCTGGTATTTTCTCTCTTTGCTTCCCTCTATCTCTTTGTCCCTCAATTTTTCCAGTTGTTACAATATATTACAGTTGTTCTCTTCTCATTACATGGCCAAAACATGATGATTGTTTCTTCCTAATATTGGAAATTAGCTCTCTTTTTGCTTTGGCCTCTCTCAGAACATCTTCATTACTCTTCTTAGCTGTTCATGGTACTCTCAACATTCTGTAAAACCACATTTCTACAACCTCCAGTGATTTTCTTGTCTGTTGTCCTATTGTCCGTGATTCACATCCATATGCTAAGACTGGCTCTACATAACATTTAAGAACTCTTTTTTTTGTTTCTATTGTCAAAAACGGATTGCATAGTATCTTCCTCATTTTTTGGAAAGCTGCTTTTGCCTGAGTCATTCTGCATCTCACCTCTGTTGTACATCTACCATCTGAGGTTAATATTGTTCCCAGGTATTTAAATTCATTTACCTGTTTTAATATTGTTCCACTTTTCTTTATTGTTATCTATCACTTTATTTCTAAAAAATATGTTATTGTTATACACATTACTAAGTAATGATTTTCTCTGATTAGTTGCTTCATGATAAAATTGATCAAATTTCTGTAATTACATTAAATTTAATTATAAGTTAATTAATATATGCTAAACATAGGGTAGCCTAGTTGGGAAAACCACCTGACTGGGCTACTGACAACCTGTGTTCGATTCCTGCTGGAAGCAGTGTGAGTTGTACTCGTGGTTGGAAAAAAAATATCAACACGGTCGACCCAGCTGCTATCAGAAATTGGTACTAGGGTATGGTACTCTGGGAAGGTAAGGAATGCCACCTTGCATCGTGAGTTTCGATGCTTGAAGCGACACTACCCAGAGTTTTCCGAACACTTCCAAACAGGCGGCCGAGCACAATATGGGTGAAAACTCGCGTGCTAAGACACCAATTCAAGTCTCGTACTTTACCTTGACCTTTATGCCAAACATAGAGTGAGCCTTCAAGTTCAATGCAGCAGGAGGTGGACGTCTGAGAGTCGATCCAGGTGGGCCCACCTCGAACCAGGTGGGACCACCTCCCTTAAAGTGTTAAGAAGCTAAAGCTCAGAAACACTTGCTCAATCATGTCTTCTTCTGATGATTAGATTGCCTCCTGCTGGGAAGCTCTGTATAAAGAATTTCCTGCTACTTCTACGCAGTATTGCCTGATCAACTCTTCTTCTGATGATTAGATTGCCTCCTGCTGGGAAGCTCTGTATAAAGAATTTCCTGCTACTTCTACGCAGTATTGCCTGATCAACTGTTATAAAGACAGTGATGATGGTTCCATATACAAGAGAAAAGACCTTTCCAACCCAGACAGATAAAAAAAAAAAACTGATCCTGCTAAAAACTGAACTGCCGTTAACCTACGTGGCCAACAACAATCCAATCCTCTCGACCAATCAAAAATTTCAAATTGTTTGAAAATGAGGATTTTTGCCAACAAATTACTTGTATTTTAATATAATGCTGCCATTTTGTAATGGCCACTCTGCATATAGTATAACAAATCCAAAACAGATGTTGTTTGGAGTTATAGATCTTTAAATTAATAGTAACAACATCATCATCATGATGCAGGAATAAAAAGGATGTCTTAATATATAATGTTGTAGCAGAGTAAGTTAAACTTCATCAAATTAAGAAATGTCAGGAATAGATGGAGATAAACAGGAATAATACAATACAATCATCAAGTGATCTCATTCTTCTAAAACACTCAGACATGATAAACACAAAAGTACATTCGTCAAAGCTGATCAAATACAATAAACACAAAGAAACAAGCAGTCAATAAGTATTCTGAACAAATGCACTAAAAAAATAATTAAAAATTACGGGTAGTGGACCCTAAGAGCTCAACAGCACCTTGGCTGAAAGTGGTCAGTGACTCATAGCTGACTGTGTCAATGTCAGTGAACCAGAGCTAATCAAGATTCCCCAAATGAGTCTGGAAACAGACAAACCTGTCTGGCCAAGCAAGTAGGAATTAGGGAGGGAAAGCAAACTTGTCTGGCCAAGCAAGTAGGAATTAGAGAGGGGGAGTAAACCTGGTGCTAAACAAATTGTGAAATCTGGAGGTGTTGGGCAAAATGGTACCAGATATTGCAGCTTGCTATAAACACCAATACAACAATTCATCTGTGCTCATTTAATGTCTTTTGATAAAGAGATGTAGTCATTTGGCAAACACAGAAGAGAAGAAATAGTTGGCAGCAGTCAAGTCAAACAAATGAACTCCAACAAACAGTTGGCTTCAGATCTAATTAGGAGGCCAAGATGTCTGACTGCAGCACAGCTGAAGTTGCCAGCGATTCATAGCTGATGGCTTGCACCAGGATTGGTGAACCAGAAACATTCAGACCTTGCTCCACCTCTTCATAGTGCCTCTAATAACAGACTAACAAGTCTAGTCTGGCCAAGTAAGTAGGGATCGAGAGAAAAGGCAACCGGAACTAAAAAATGTCATGCTGAAATCAGATGTTTTGGGTCGAATGCCGCAAATATCACAGTTCTACTGCAAACCACAACACATCCATGCCCATTTAATGTCTTTTTAAGAGTGGATGATGAAAAGGTGTACTCCTTTAGTCATCAGATCAACACAGGCAAGTAGATATGATTAAATTAACCAATTTAGGCATTTGAAAAAAAAAAGGGGAAAAGAAAAGAACTATTTTCAGTACATGAGCTCAGTATTTTTGGAGTGCTTAGTCAGCCTTCTTCTTTTTCGTTCTATGGCCCTGGAGGCCATTGGTGGCACCACTGACAGACTCCGTCAATCTTCACCATTTATCTCTATCTGCAGTCATTCTTTGAGATTCTACAAAGTTGAGGTCTGTCCATTCTTTAACCCTGGATTGAGATACCGTAGTAAAAATTACCGCATCAAAACACACATTTTTCCAAATTTGATAGTTTGCTGTGTTCAAACATTACCACTCTCCATGTACCTTCCTAATTACTACTTCCGGTGACCCATGAAAGTGTTTAATCTGTCTCTAATTATGTAGGATTTTTTTTCCCATTTTGTGAGATACAATTCTATAATACGAAAAAAAAAATTCGCAAAATTTCAACAAATTGGTCGTTTTTCCTTATTTTTTTTTCTTTTGACCAGAGGAAATTTTCTTGGCCATTGGCAACATCAACCAACTCTTTATGACTCAAGAAACTCAGAAAATAACGCTTTGAGGTAGCCAAACACACTGATGAATTTATGGCATCCGTCTGAATAGACAAATTAACAAGCCCAGTCCAAGCGGTCAATGTCGGGTCATAAATCAACCTGAGATAGGAAATTCAAGTTCCCTCTGTGCATAATTGGTAAACACACAGCTGTGTGTCAAAAGTTCAAAGAAAATGCTATTTTTAGTGCTCCTAATGTTACAATTAAGTGGTAGTATTTTGTATTATGGAAAGTAACGAAGCGCACGACAGAAAGGTATCATAATTAAGGGTTAAAGTTATCTTCCCATCTCTCTCCTTCTCCCTCATTTCACACTGACAATGTTTGTTAAAAAAAAAAAGCCTTAAAGAGTCCCTTGCACACAACAGGTTCCTTATCTTAAACTTCTCTTATAAGTTTGTTCATTGACAAAGATCATGTTCACAATTATAAGAGGTTGTTTTAACAAACAAAGCCACTTAGCAAAGCCAAGACCACTTATCAAAGCCACCGCCACTTACCAAAGTTAAAGCCACATATAAAAGCCAAAGTCACTTATCAAAGCCAAAGCCACTTATCAAAGCCAATGCCACTTCTCAAAGTCAAAGCCACTTATAAAAGCCAAAGCCACGTATCAAAACAAAGCCACTTATCAAAACCAAGGCCATTTATCAAAGCCAATGCCACTTCTCAAAGTCAAAGCCACTTATCAAAATCTAAGCTATTCTTCTTAATTTATTTGTATTTCTTATAATTTATAATTGTGCATCTGTTTAGTAAACAATCATTAACTACTTGTTTCTTTATTCTATTATTTGCACAAACAACAATTTATTTAAAAAAAAAAAAACACAAAAAAAACTCATTATTGATATAAAAATCATGATCAGGTAATTGCTTATTCTCCTTGAAACAATAATTTTGATAAACACTATTACAATAATTAATAATGACAATGAAAATATAATGATAATCTCATGAACAAGTTGTTTGCAACATTTGGCATAGAGATAAATAAATTAAGCACACTCATGACTTGTTGTGCCTCTTGGTTTGTGCTGAAAAGTCAGACTCACAAAATGTCTAAACACTGAATCATGATATAGATTTAGCAAAGCTCATCCTGAGAAGTATGAGTTAATATATTTTTTGCATAAATCTTTACAAAAAAAAATGGTTATTGATATACGCCATTTGTAACATTCATTTCACAGCATGATATTCACATGAATGCTGAAAATGAATTTGGTTTGAAATTCATGCGTACACATGCCAACTGCAGGTGATAAAATGGGGGTGTAAAAAAAAAAAGGGAGAAACTTTAACACATTTTATGCCAAGGTTACAGGGTGTTTTTAAGATCTTTTTATTTAATTTGAAATAACAGTGAGAAAATAACTGAGTTTAGTGCTCTGTGCAGACAGTGAGCTGTGTATTTCATCAGGATCGTGTTTCGATATTCCGAATGTTTACGATAAATGATGATATAGTATGATGAAGGACAGTTTGGCTGCATTCATATTTGGTATGGTTACGCCTTATGGCTTTTGGCATATGCTGTAGCTGCTATGATGGGGACTGCAGCTGCCTTCTTTGTTTTGATCCTTCAATGCAATGAGATGTTAATTTGGAAGATTCCATTGGCACAGGCTTTTGAGCAATTATGGATTTTAATTCATTTGCAGTGATACCGAGGCCTTCAACTAACTACAGTAACTAAAAAATAAATTAAAATTGATTTAAAACACCTAGTTTGTTTGGAAAACTTGCTCATGAAGTTAAAAACGAGGTTAAATAAGAGAATTACAAGGTTTTGACAGAAATATTTGCAGAAACAATAATATATTAAAAGTGGCAAAACTGGCTCATAGGTTTCTCGATCTAGTTACTAAAACCGCGATTTGTGACTCATGGCACTGAGTGTGTTAACGAGAAAAATGTTGTGATTTAATTTACATAGAAATCTATTGTTTTTGTTATCTGGTCGAAGATAAAAAGTGTCGAGCTGAACGGCACAGATTTCACCAGACTGCCATGAATTAGTATCACAACCAATATCCATGTCCTTGTATCCTTGTAAGGGCTGATGATTAAGAGATGTAACGATTGGGTGAACACAGAAGTGGCTCTTGCTATCATTTACTGATTGGGCTACTTTGTAAAGATGATTTAAATTTTAATAGATAAAAATGAAAATAATTTACAAATGATAATGAAAAATATATTACAAATGAAAAAAAAAATTATCAATGAAAAATATACCACAAATGAAAATAAATTATAAATGATAATGAAAAATATATTACAAATGAAAAAAAAATTGTCCATGAAAAATATACTACAAATGAAATTTAATTACAAATGCAAATAAAATACAAATAAAAATGTTAAAACATATAACAAAAATGCAGAAAAAAATTATAAATGAAAATAGACTACAAATGAAAATAAATTACAAATGAAAATAAATTAAATTACAAATGAAAATAAGTTACAAATTAAAATAAACTACAAATGAAAATGAAAATAAATTACACATCACTTTACTACACTTCATTTCACTTGGGAAGATATAAGATGAAAATTAGCAAATTAATAACTGAAATTATGATGACAATAAAATCACATGGTCCACTTAACATTACTGTGAATGGTATCAAATCTAGACATGTTCCAGGATTTTGCTACTTTGGAAGCATTTTTACTGAAGATGGAAGACTTGATTCAGAAAGTGAAAAAAAAATGTTCGGGAACAAATGCAGTTGTATACAAACAGTCACAATTATTCAAACGCATAAACATCACATTAGCTAAAATTGTCTCCATCCCAAACAAATATTAAAGACAGTTTTGCTAATAAATTTACACACACAAAAATAAGAAATGGCTAGAAGACCATTTTTATGTATTACATTCTTGTCATATGGGAGCCACGATAGTTCAGTGGCAAGTGAACTGGACTACAAAAGGACAAGAGACAGCTTCCGGGTCCACCCAGCTTTAAATGGGTACCTGAATTTTTCTGGGAAAGTAAAGCATCATGGGCGTAATTCCAGCTACATTACTCCAAAAATCATGTGCCGAAGGTCTACAAAAACTATGGTTACTAACACCATATTCCCTATATGCCAGTTGGCATGATGGGACTCATTGCCTTACTTACATTCTTGTCATCCTTCTAGTATCAAATCAACTCACAGTAAAGAAATGATGCATTAAGATGGTAGGATGGATAGGAATCTCACTAGGTACCACCTGTCTGTGCCACCACACCCTAGCAGACATGACTGTAAAACACATTCTACAAGATTACCCCCAGTATACAGAAGAGGGGGGAAATGTGGCCCACTCTCTTGGAAGAGAAACTATATTATGCAACCAAGTCCCTAAGACTGACTTCAATAGAGAACCTGGAATCCTAGTCTGAATGAGACATGACCTTAAAAGAAGAAAAACTGGACCATAAGGTGTAAAACACAGTACATTACAATCTACTAATAAGCAAACAAGGAAAACGATCACTTGGTCTATTTTTGTAATCATATTCTGAGTTATAATCTTACAATGGAAGTATTAGCTAAGTTGTAAAACTCAAGGCTACATGTCATGTGCATAATATCTCACACACAAAAAACTACAACTGCATTAATAAAACTATTTTAAAAATATAAACAAAAACAGCATGTACAGCTGTAAAAAAAAATAAATAATAAAAAAGTATGTTGCACATAAGATGTGACCTGAAATAGTTGGCATGTATACACATAAACATCATATGACTTAATAGGCCCAACCTACAGGCACCCACTGGTCATCTTTTTCTACTTTGGCAGCAATTGTCAGTAGTTCCGTGATGGCTATATGTAGATCATCATTGATGATTGTAGCGTCAAATAGATGACTAAATCGTTCCTCCATTTTGGAAGACATCTCCACAATATCTCTTAGTTCTTCGGGCTGGAACAAACAGAAGAGAAAATATTTTTACGTACATCTTTATTTTAAATTTAGTTGAAATATCTCCTATTTATCTCTATAAATCCTGGAACATGTTTAGATTTGATACCATTCGCAGTAATGTTAAGTGGACCAGGTGATTTTATTATCATCATAATTTCAGTTATTGATTTGCTAATTTCCAATATTAGGAAGAAACAAACATGTAATGGGAAGGGAACAGCTGGAATATATTGTAACAACTGGGAAAATTGAGGGACGAAGAGATGGAGGGAAGCAAAGAGTAAAGATACCAGACAGCTGAAGAGAATGGCTTGGCAGTAGGTCAACAACAGAAATGATAAATAACTGTCGTGATCGAAAGTTGTGGAGAGGCATGAAACAAAAATTAGATGTGGTACATACAAGAGGATAAAATTTGATAATAAGTAAAAATGAGTAAGCTAAAACATGTATTAACTTGAACTGAGACTTAACTGAGGCACAATCCAGAAGCTTCCAGCGAGTAGATGGCTATGAATCAAATGTGTTGAGATGTGAAAGAGGGGGAAAAGTCACATGATTTAATGAGAAGTCAGATGAGAATGGAAGGTGATAGTATTAGGTGTGAGAGGCAATTAAGAATGACAGGTGTACCAGCCGGAGATAGAGAAATGTGTACTATGGAGTGAAAATGAGCAAACAAAACCAGATATGACTCGGGCGACAAGGAGATAAATAGGGGTAATAGGGGGATTAAGGAGGTCTAGTGTAAACATGGGGTTCAGTATGTGAGTAGGTATAGGATGGTAGAGTTTCTGATATGAGTTGTATAATAGCAGCAATATGGAAAGGGAATAAAAGGGAGAGTAAGATAGAACTGGAATATAAAGTGAAACTGGCAGAATATGTATTAATAAGGATTAAAATATAAGTAGAGAACAGGCAAACAATAGCATTGATGCTGTAATTATAAATATAAGTTTGTAAATAGGGATCATGGTTACTGTAGAAGGGTGCCAACGTACTTACAGATATGTACTATAGACCCTAAAATAAGGCCTTGGGAGATCACATCAGGGTGTAAGAGACCAAAACAGGATCAGGGGAGGGAAGAATTGAGAGAAGAGAAGGGGGAGGAATTGGAAGAAAGATGGAAATGAAAGAAGGAAAAGAGGATGGTTGGGATGAGAGAGAGAAAGAAGTGATAGATTACCCATGAGAAAGGGATACATTGATACCCCTTGGGGTGATGCAGCCCATAAGAGCGATCAGATGGCTCTCTCTGGTGAATCTGCCACTGCTTGTTGTTGATGGCTCTCTCAGGTGAATCTGCCACTGCTTGTTGTTGATGGCTCTCTCTGGTGAATCTGCCACTGCTTGTTGTTGATGACTCTCTCTGGTGAATCTGCCACTGCTTGTTGTTGATGGCTCTCTCAGGTGAATCTGCCACTGCTTGTTGTTGATGGCTCTCTCAGGTGAATCTGCCACTGCTTGTTGTTGATGGCTCTCTCAGGTGAATCTGCCACTGCTTGTTGTTGATGACTCTCTCTGGTGAATCTGCCACTGCTTGTTGTTGATGGCTCTCTCAGGTGAATCTGCCACTGCTTGTTGTTGATGGCTCTCTCAGGTGAATCTGCCACTGCTTGTTGTTGATGACTCTCTCTGGTGAATCTGTCACTGCTTGTTGTTGATGGCTCTCTCAGGTGAATCTGCCACTGCTTGTTGTTGATGGCTCTCTCAGGTGAATCTGCCACTGCTTGTTGTTGATGACTCTCTCAGGTGAATCTGCCACTGCTTGTTGTTGATGACTCTCTCAGGTGAATCTGCCACTGCTTGTTGTTGATGACTCTCTCTGGTGAATCTGCCACTGCTTGTTGAAGAATATGGCCCTAGGCCAGTGACATGAACATCCACCTTACCCTGATGGCCCTTAGAGTTGAAGTAGGATGCTATTGGGGTGACTGCATCTTGAGTGATATCATACAGATGTTCCCGGCATCTGCCTCCGAGGTGCATCCTGATTCACCTATGTAAATCATCTTACATTGCATACATATGATATCATAGATAATGTTATGTTTCATCATTTCATCTCTTAAGCTCAGTGGTTAGTGAACTGGACTACAAAGGACAAGAGGTAGGGTTCGATCCCAACCGACAGCTTCCGGGTTCACCCAGCCTTTAATGGGTACCGGATTTTTTCTGGGAAAGTAAAGCGGCACGGGTGTAATATTGACTCATTACCCCAAAAATCATGTGCTGAAGGTCTGTAAAATTTATGGTCACTAACACCATATTACCCATATGCCACTTGGCGTGACGAGGGTACTTTACTTTACTTTTTTTATTTCATCCCTTATCCCTCTTTTTATTTCTCCTTGATTTACCTGTCCCACTCATTTCAGATGTAGCAGAGTTTATCTTTATTTTGTTGTCTGTTTGTGTTGTTCTTGTTTTCTGAAGAAGGCCACATGTAAGCCGAAACGTCAGTATTTCGTTGTGTTCCTTTTTATATTAAAGCTGTCACCACACCTTGTAGGAGTGCATGTTACACCCCACTACTTGTTCCCATTTGGAGGCTTGCTTTGAGGTTCTCTTGTCTCTTCTCACCACATAGCCTACATATGACCACCTTCTTCTCTGCATTATATATCCTATTTTTAGATGCCTTAACATTTTTCTTATTTCTTCACTAGCCTTGAATTCATACCATGGACACAAGGTATTTTCCTGAGACATTTTGTTGTTTAACACATTACTTCTTCTTATTAAATTAATTAATTGTCATACTACTACTAGCTATTGAGTTAAGTGCTCTGTGCTCACCGTGAGCTGTGTGTCTCATCCGTTTTGATCCTATTTCGATATCCCGCTTGTTTACGATGAATGATGATATCGTATGACAGAGAACATTTGGCTGTGTTCACTTTCTGCGTGGTTTCGCCTTATGTCTTTTGGCGTGTGCTGAGACTGCTATGATGGGGACTACATTTACCTTTCTTTGTTTGGAGATGAGATATTAATTTGGATGATTAATTTTCCGTCCGTCCGTCCGTCCATCCATCCATCCATCCATCCATCCATCTATCTATCTATCTATCTATTGACCTCTTGAGCCTTGGCCGGCCCATAGGGCATAGACCTAGATACACTTTCTCTTTTTTTCTAAATTTTCTTTCTAGCAATCTCAATCTTTGCAAAGATCTTTTATCAAATCTCGCCATTTGTCTGTTCTGTGCATGCATCTCAATCTCATTGAGGGAGCCAATTTCTACTGCCTTTGCCTCTCTGATCAATGTTCTTCTCAATGTTTCTCTGGGTCAGCCTCTTCTCCTACCTGTTATTTCCCACATGAGGGCTTACTTTGCTATTTGGTTATTATCTCTTCTCATCACATGTCCAACATATGTCCATCGTTTTTCTCTCGATTACTGATGATATTAGTGGTTAATTGACGATTTCTCTAATTTCCTCATCTGTTTTGAATTTGTTCCACGCTATACCAAGTATTTTCCTTAGACATTTATTTTCAAATGCATTTAACTTTGATTCTATGTCTCGTCTCTTGTTGTTTTTCAGCTCTCACATGCATATGTAATAATGTATCAGGAGGAGGTATTTATTTCATCTCACGATGATGTTATCTGGATACCGGACACTGACAGACAGCTGGTATATCACGGACAACTCTGGACAGCTACAATATGACAAACGACACACTTGCTGTTGGCCCTGACCTCACTACTGGCCTCCTGGATCTGGTCAAGCATGAGATTCTCTTGCTTGGGAAACCCCAACACGATATATCGTGTCCCGTGTTAGAGTATTGTGGTTCGTACTTCGACTTGCGTTGTGCCAGCGACTTTTTGTTTCTTTTTTTTAACATCCCAAGTCTTTCTTCGCCAGGCGTGATCTGCTAACTGTTGGACACACCAAATTAGAACACTTTTATGCAAACAGTCTTTATTTCACCGCCCAATCCATGGGCGACGAGTTTAACATGTTTACATTACATTACATGACCAATGTTTAGTAATAAGGTCATTCACACACTGCCCATTAGCAGTATTACTCGCCACTGGGCCCTAGGATTCTACACACTTCTTTACTTATCTACTCATATGTAAGCGGAAAACCGTTCCCCACTGAACGGCCTCCTCAGGTCTAAGTCTAATATACTTATTCTATTCTGCTTTGGACTTTAATTCTCTGGAAACTCCTAACCTAATCCTCGAAGTTTCATCTATGACTGTTCAGAACTCTCTACAACTAAAGGTACTTAGTCTACACTTAATTAATCACTGCTTACTATGTTGGCTATAGTTAGCCCCTATGGCGGACCACATAAGTGGCTGCTTTCTCTACAACTACGCGTATCTCATGTCTGATGTTCTCCTAGAAAATCCTGCCATTTCTTTGTGTTTCCTCTTTAAATATTTGTTGGCTCCTCCAATCAAACTGATCCATGTGTTTAGTTTCTCGACTAATACACCCCCCGCAAATCTCGAGATAGTCTCTGCTGTTTCCTATCTTTTTTTCTTTTCTAGCTGCTTGTCATCTATTTCTGAACTCACGCTTATACACCCCCGCAAATCTCGTGGACCATTATCGTTTCCAGTTGCTTGTCCTTCACCTCGGACAATCCCACATTCTCCCATCCTCTCCTTTCTCGTGGTATCTTCAACCCCCATGTCTACAATAAGGCCTATATATCACGCAGCCCTGGTAAAATATACAACCAGTAGCTCAATTCCTTTCTCCTCTGACTATGGCACTTTACTGGTTAAACTTTGTTTAATAGCATCTGTTTATTGAGTGGCTGAGTATTTGTTTTGTGTATTGTATGGTAGAGTGAGGGTGTGAATTTATTGAGGTGTTGAGAAAGTGTTTATTGAGTAGTAGAGTGAAGGTGTGAATTTATTGAGATGTAGAGAGGGTGTTTATTGAGTGGTAGAGTGATAGTATGAATTTATTAAGATGTCAAGAAAGTGTTTATTGTGTGGTAGAGTGAGGATAAATTTATTAAGATGTCAAGAAAGTGTTTATTGAGTGGTAAAATACTCACTGAAAGCGGTGGTGTAGCTTCTGATGATGTTGCTCTTGCATGTTTCTCCAAGCGAGTGTATTTCATTCTCTCTAAACTTGGCGCTTTGATGAAGATGATATAAGGCCTAAGCTCGGCTGTGCGGATAAATTTCAATGCCTGTGAGATTTATAAACAAATGTTAGTGAACAGAAAGCAAATATGGCTCCTGGGATGAGGGAGAAAACATTAAAATAGAACCTCCAAAACTAACAACACATTGAATTATTTGTGAGTCATTATCATTGCACTCCGAACATGTCCATAGGTGCTCAGATCCCCTCCTCAGCAAGTCTCGTAGTGTCCAGCGACTGACGACTCCAGTTCTGTGTTGATTGATAAGTCTTCTTACACGCCCACTAAGTTTCTCGTTTCTGGCTGTGCCCATCTTAACTACCATCTCTTTTATCCAAAGGAATGATGTGGACTCATGGTTATCAAAGTCCTGTGCCCTTCCTACATCTCGGAGGGCATTGATGATATCTGCCCAATCCATTGGTTGATCGTCCGCAACAATAGTGCAACTAGCCAACCTGTCCACTCTTTCATTTCCCCATACTCCCTCAAGTCCTGTGACGTAGACAAAGGTGACCTTACATATTTTTGACTTCTGCAATGACTCTACTCATTGCATATGTACAGAGCCCACCTCCACTTATCTTATCATGCTCATTGAATCACTCAGTATACAGGCGTGGGTGTAGTCTTATGACTCTAACCAGATGAATACCTTGGTCACTGCCACCACCTCCATCGTCATGCTACTCGTGGTCATAATGTATGCACCACTGTCTTCCTTAACTATTATGCCTGCCAAGCGCTCTGTAAATGCCCATGTTATGAGGCAACTAAGGAGAACAGGCAAATGATCTGTAAAATAAATATCATCAAGTACCATGCCAGCTAGCATAGGTGATTATGCCTCTCCACAACTTTCTATCTCTTCAGCTGCTGACTTCCTACCAAATTATTCTCTTAAACCAGGAATGGGCAACCTTTTATTTTCTGTGGGCCAGATCTAGAAACTATTAAGACACTGATGGCCAGATACCATAACTAATGAAGCCAATATATAAATTACCTAATTTGTATTCACAAGTGATTGTAATGTACAAATCTTAGGAAAGGAGTGTATAGTAATTTTCAAATATAGATTGCTCAACCTACATACACAAGCGATTGTTTTGTACAAATCTCAGGGAATGGAGTGTATAGTAATTTTAAAAACAAGCACAAGAGCTAGTCAAAATAGATTGGCAGGCCCATGGGCCATAAGTTGTCCATCTCTGTCTTAAACTGTCCTGTATCTTTTCTCTCTCAGTTCTTCCATCTCTTGTTCTTCCTTCAATTTTTCCTGTTGTCACAATGTTCTCTTTTTAAAAATGACCAAAAAATAGTTTTGTTTCCTCATATTGATGGAAATAAACTTGTCTGTTTTTAAATTGTGAAACAAAAATAATACAAGTTATAACAAAATAGAGCAGGAAACGAAACTGACTATTCCATTTTGGAAAAGGATGCTGTAGGACATCAGGACAATGAGAAAAGAAATCAGGAACCCCAAGGATATTGGCCTAGATTGGAGACAAATTGAGAGATTATCAGGTATAGTGGTGGATGGAGAGACCCTGTCCATGCCCAATGGTCCCAATGGTCCCAAAAGAGGTGTGACGGGCTTTGACGGATTGATTAGTAAACAGAAACATTAGACCCCTCAAAAGTTGAAAAGCCAAAATATTAATTGGGACAAAAATTATTATGTATAAGTCTACCACATAGATCTGTCAAGAATACCTAATTTTCCATTATCAATGTAAACCATTGATATCGCATGAAATATAAGATCAGAAATGAAAATCTTAGAAAAAAGCTAGGAAGAATTCAAGCCAAACAATACAGAAAAAACAACAGATAAAATGTTTCAGCCACATGATAAGGCAGAAAGATCAAAATACAACACAACGAGCCATCAATAAACACCAGACCCAAGTGCCAACCACTAAAAAAGGTGGATTGATGGAATATTAAAAACATTAGAAAACATAACAGCAGGTGAGGCCAACAGAAGAACAAAAGACTGCAAATTATATCTCCTCTCGACACTGAAAGGCAAATGAGGAAGAAAAGGTAAAGAATGTAAATCATAAGAGAACAGAAACAGCACAGAACAACATATAACAGTATAGGACGGCACAGAGCAGCATTTGTAAATAAATAGATTTTGTGTAGCCTCACTTTCTTTGCTTAAGAAGTAATTATTTTTAAGAGCAATAATCTGTAAGCTTTGCTATCAGTTCAGCAAAAGGACTGTGATTCAGTGGCTCCCTCTCATTATAAATATGTAAACAGATTATGAAATGATAAAACTATGAGCAGAATATGAAATGATTAAACTATAAACAGACTAAAATTATTAAACTATAAATGGACTATCAAATTCTATCTATCTACCTATTGTCTTTTCGAGCCAAAGCCAGCACATAGGGCAGAACCACAGTCTCAAAAACAGAAACCTTGCGTGCCAAAATGGCACATATTGCGGAGAAATTAGGACTATCAAATTAGGAAACTATAAACAGACTATAAAATTATTAAATTATAAATAGACAATGAAATGACTTCAGACTATAAAATGACTAAAGTATAATAAGACTATGAAATGGTTAAACTGTGAACAGACTATTAAACAGACTAAAATTATGAAAACTCTACACAGACTATAAAATGACTAAAGTATAATAAGACTATGAAATGGTTAAACTGTGAACAGACTATTAAACAGACTAAAATTATGAAAACTCTACACAGACTATAAAATTAGGAAACTATAGAGACTATAAAATGACTAAATTATATACAGACTGAAGGGACTGAAGTATAAATTGACTATGAGATGATTAATCTATAAACAGACAATGAAATGACTAAATTATAAATATGCAATGAAATGACTACAGACTATAAAATTAATAAAGTATGAACAGACAATGAAATGACTATCTATCTATCTATCTATCGTCCTGTCGAGCCAAAGACAGCACATAGGGCAGAACCACAAACTAAAAAACAGAAACCCTGCATGCCAGAAATGGCACATACTGCAGAAATCACTGCTTCAAAAAGCCATGGCTCTGTTTCCATAACAATACTTTTTACAATGACAGCATGTCAAGTTATCGATCAACCTCCTTAGTCACCTCTTACGACATGCCTGGAAGGTCACAGTGTCACTATTCTTTACTTCCCTCATAATGAGACCCCGGTAACACACGGGAGTAAAGTCATGAATGACTACAGACTATAAAATTATTAAAGTATAAACAGACAATGAAATGACCAAATTATAAACAGACAATGAAATTGTGCAGAAGTCGGATGTGTTGGGCCGAAAGGCGCAAATATCACAGTTACACTGTAAACCACAGCACAACGCAGACACGCCCACTTAACGTCCTTTTAAGGGCAGATGATGAAGAGGTACACTCCTTTAGTCATCGGGCGAATGCAAGCAAGCAAGACAATGAAATGACTAAAGACTATACATAAAATGACCAAAGTGCAAATAGACAACGAAGTGACTAAAAAGAGCCAAACCTGAGTGTGTGGGGCAAGCAGACAAACCTTGCCCTGTTGTATCACAGTTTTGATGGAATCCAGACTTGTCCCATACAAGTTGTTCTTGTACTCCCCATACTCCACAAACCTGCAGTTAATTGCAAGACAAGAAAATCAGTTTCTTATGTTCATCTATATAATCATCACCATCATGCAGCATAAACATAAACAGGACAAATCTGAAACAAGTGCAACGTGTCAAATACTTGAGTACAATAATAATATCAAATGGAAGATGCACCACAGAAATAAAAAGCAGAATAGCTCAGGCCAAAATAGCATTTCAGAAAATGAAAAATATCATATGCAACAAATCTATGTCAATAGAAATGAGAAAGAGAGTTCATTGGTGCTATATAGAACCAATTCTGACCTATGGAAGCGAATCATGGACAATAGACAAACAAATGAAAAGACGATTAGAGACCACAGAGATGGGATTGCTCAGAAGAATGTTGAAAGTTCCCTGGACAGCAAAAAAGACCAATGAGGAAATTCTCAAAGAGGCCAACACAAAAAGGGAGCTCCTGAAAAACATCAGAAAGAAACAATCAACATTTTTCGGGCACATCATGGGTGTAGGAAAGTTGGAATACTTGGATACAACTGGCAAAATACAGGGAAATAGAGATCATGGACGACAAAGAAAGAAAATACTGGATAGTTTGGTGTCATGGCATGGAAAACAGTCAACAACAGAACTGATACGATGCACTGTAGATAGAAGATTGTGGAAGAACATGATCATCTACACCAACCGGTATGACACATAATGATGACGATGATATAGTCCATCACAGTATCTTAGTTTTCACAATTACAAAACTTGCAAATCAGTTTCTTATATTCAGCTATATAGTCCATCAGATGTACAACAGAGGTGAGATGCAGAATGGCTCAGGCAAAGCAGTGTTCCAAAAAATGAGGAAGATACTACAAGAAAATCACTGGAGTCTGCAGAAATGTGGTTTTACAGAAGAATGTTGAGAATACCATGGACAGCTAAGAAGAGTAATGTAAACGTTCTGAAAGAGGCCAAAGCAAAAAGAGAGCTAATTTCCAATATTAGGAAGAAACTATCATCATTTTTTGGCCATGTAATGAGAAGAGAACAACTGGAATATATTGTAAAAACTGGGAAAATTGAGGGACGAAGAGATAGAGGGAGGCAAAGAGAAAAGATACCAGACAGCTTAAGAGAATGGCTTAGCAGAAGGTCAACAACAGAAGTGATAAATAACTGTCATGATCAAAAGTTGTGGAGAGAAATGATCACCTACGCTAGCAGGCCCGGTACTTGATGATGATGATGATGATATAGTCCATCACAGTATTTTAGTTTTTTAGTTTTCACAATTACATAACTTGCAAATCATGTTTAGCTATATAGTCCATCACAGTGTTTTGAAGAAGAGTTTTCACAATTACAAGGCATGTTCAAATTACAGCAATGCACAATAAAGACAAGTGGAACAATATTAAAACAGGTAAATTAATTTAAATATCTGGGAACATGTTAACCTCAGATGGTAGATGAACAACAGAGGTGAGATGCAGAACGGCTCAGGCAAAAGCAGTTTTCCAAAAAAATGAGGAAGATACTGTGCAGTACATTTTTGACAATAGAAACAAGAAAAAGGGTTCTTAAATGTTATGTAGAGTCAGTCTTAACATATGGATGTGAATCATGGACAATAGGACAACAGACAAGAAAATCACTGGAGTCTGTAGAAATGTGGTTTTACAGAAAAATGTTGAGAAATACCATAGACAGATAAGAAGAGTAATGAAAATGTTCTGAAAGAGGCCAAAGCAAAAAGAAAGCTAATTTCCAATATTAGGAAGAAACAATCATTTTTTGACCGTGCAATGAGAAAGGAACAACTGGAATATATTGTGACAACTGGGAAAATTGGGGGATGAAGAGTTAGAGGTGAGCAAAGAGAAAAAATACCAGACAGCTTAAGAGAATGGCTTGGCAGAAGGTCAACAGCAGAAATGATAAATTAACTGGCAAGGCCAAAAGTTGTGGAGAGACATGATCACCTACGCCAGCAGGCATGAAACTTGATTATGATGGTGTTCAAATGAAACCCATCCCAGCAGCTTTATTGCAAACATATATAAGGTACATCAGCAGGTATGGCAGAATAAAATAAAGCAAGTGTAATGAAGTAAGTACTCAACAGGGTTCGTTAGAAAAACTTCCCATAAGCATTTAGACATGCATCCCACTTTTTGGGTAGACTGCGGATGCCATCTGAGAAAAATGACTTTGGTTGCTCATTGAACCATTTTGACACCGAAGCCATTGAACCATTTTCATGTCTGCATTGGAGTTAAATCTTTCCTTTAGAGAATTTTTTAAGGGTATGAACAAATGAAAGTCACATGGTAAGAGATCGGGGCTGTAGAATGAGTGCTGCAGAACTTCCCACCATTTTCTTGCTAACGGTGGACTTCTGTTTCAAAATGGTGGAACGTTTCACATTCTCTCGATCGCTGCAGCAAAATGTATCTGTGGTTTGATTAATTTAGGCTCTCTGACGTACGTTTCTGTGTTGAAATCAAAATGATGTTCTACTTAGCAAATCTGCGCTGCCGAGTACACACAGCAATGTTCCTTTTTGACAAGTCAAGTATTGTTTGTAAAAGCGGCCTCCACCATCTAGTGTTGACATGCGGTTTACATCACATTGAGTGCTGTTCAATGGCCGATGTTGGTATTATTTGACGCAAGTTATTTATATGCTGAAACGCATTTAATGTGGACTGCTCCGTCAAGTCGACCGATGATTTTCCTCTTTGGGGAATTTGCACCGTGTTTTGTTCGTTGTATGCTACCCATACGGTCTGTTGTTTGATGTGTGGCGGGGATAATTCGACGACTAACTGTGTGTTTATATGTTCGGTTGCAGACAAGAACGATATCCTAACATCGTCAAGCGCTATACATTTTTTGTTCTCAATATGACGATCATCATTTTCGGGAGGACGTGAAATTCCAGTATATTGTGGATAGGCGGCAGGAACCATTGAAGGCTATGTCTGAAAAGTGTTCCTTGTTGCAGGAGCTACTGAGTTAAGTGCTCTGTGCACATTGTGAGCTGTGTGTCTCATCCGTTTTGATCATGTTTCGATATTCCAATTGTTTACGGTGAATGATGATATCGTATGACAGGGAACAGTTGGCTGTGTTCACTTTCTGCGCAGTTTCGCCTTATGTCTTTTGGCATGTGCTGAGACTGCTACGATGGGGATTACAGTTACCTTTCTTTGTTTGGGAGATGAGTTAGTAATTCGAATGATTCCACTGGCACGGGCAGTTGAGCAATTATGGATTTTAATTCGTTTGCAGTGATACCGAGGCCTTCCATAACCAATAACCAATCCTTGCTAACACTTCCTGCACAATATTCAAGACATGTGGATGAGTATTGTCGTGCAGCAGAATCTCACCACAAGAAAGCATGCATAGTCTCTTATTCTTTATATCTGTATGCAGGTTGTCTAGTGTGTCATCGTAGTGGAAGGCAATGATGTTCACACAAGGTTCTTTAAAGACTACTAATAGAAAAAGCCCTTCATGGTAAAAAAAATGTGGGTGGATTCCGTATAACACCAGGAATTTTTCCAAAGGTCTGCAGCAAAACCAATGAAAACTAAGTTGAGAATGAACATATACACAATTGCACATCAATGAGTGCTTATTATCAGATGTGTGGGACTGGTTGGTCTCGAGGCAAGACGCCGACCTCGAGACAGAGAGGTTGTGGGTTCAAATCCCGGCTGCACCCTTTGGGAGTTTTATTTGTGATTTCTCTCTGCGGCAACCACCCAGGGGTGATCAGCAGCGAGACCTGGTTTGAAACGTCAATTACTCATGGATGGAAAAAATATGACTACCTCTGAAGACGGAGTTATCTGCCTGTGGCAGCGAGGAACCCCTGTGCACACGGCTGCCAGGGAAAAACGGATTAACACACACAAAAATCAGTTCTTCGTCTTTATGGACTTCAACAGAGGTAAAAAGCTGGCAAACAAAAAAAAAAAAAAATCAGATGTTACATCATCATGCATCCTGGTACAGAAAGGAACACCAAAATTACACTGAAGAAGGATGGAGACATCCTAACAGGTAAGCATGCAGCAAATCACTTTGCAGACTCCTTTGCAAATGACTATAATATTGAAATTAGCCTAGAGAAATGACAAGCGACCCGTTTAAAACAACAAAATGCAAGACACGAAGAGACCGCACATGAAGTCATGGAAATACCCATTACACAAAGAGAGCTAGAGCTAGCAATATCCAAATTAAAAATTAAAAAGTCATCAGGCAGTGATGGAGTGTCCAATTAAATAATTAAGAACTTGGGAACTGCAGCTAAAGCAAAACTACTGCAGATCTACAACATTTGCTGGATCACAGGTAGAGTGCCACAGGCATGGAGAGAAGCAATTATGGTACCATTACTAAAGCCAGGAAAAGATGGTTCAAAGACATCCAGCTATAGACCAATCAGCCTTACAAGCTGTTTGTGTAAAACAATGGAACGTATAGTCAATCTCAGACTGCAGTGGTACATGGAAAGTGAAAATCTCCTTGTCCCACAACAAGCAGGCTTTAGACAGTGTTACTCTACCAAAGATCAGGCAACCTATCTTTCCCAGGAAATTGAGGATACGTTTCAGGAAAAGAAACTGGTACTAGCAGCACGGATAGACCTAAAGAAAGCATTTGATAAGGTATGGAAGGAATGGCTTTTGAAGAAACAGAAATTATGGAGTAAATGGCAGGATGTACAAATGAGTCAAAGCATACCTGCATAACAGGAGAGCCAGAGTGCAACTGGATGGTCTTAAGAGTAAGAAGGTCTTACTGCGCCAGGGCTTTCCACAGGGAGAGATACTATCTCCAACATTTTTTCTGATCTACATCATTGACCTAGTTACTGAACTACCACATGGCATCAAAGTGGCAATGTATGCAGATGACTTGGTAATGTGGTGCACAGAGGAGTATGCAACAGTGGCCTGCCTCCAAATGGCTACAAAGAGCTATGAATGCACTGAATTATGGACAAATAGATGGTGTATCAGCATCAATACAAATGCAGTACTACACTTTTCACTCTCTCCCCAAAACAAAAAGCAGGAGCCATCTACATAAACAATGAGCCTGTGAAAGAAGACATACAAGTTACATATCTCGGAGTTACATCAGATAACAAACTATCTTGGAAATAGCAGATAAATAAGGCAACCCAAAAAGCAAGGAGGAAATTGGCTATTCTAAGAAAGCTGTGTGGAACCACATGGGGTGAGAGTGGGAAAATACTCAGTAAAGTTTACCAGCAGAGTATACGCCCACATTTAGAATATGGATCATCCGCATGGTGCTCAGCATCAAACACCACACTGCAAGAACTGGATAAAGTACAAAACCAGGCACTTGTGGTCATGAAGGCATGGAGCAATGAAATCAACACCAATATTGGAGATGGAGAAATTGTGGAGGATACCAGCACTGAGAGAACAGAGGGACACAAAGGTGTTGATACAGGCAGAAAAATTTGCATGCATGCTGAGACATCCAATGAAGGACCGATTCCAAAATCTTGCATTGGGACGACTTAAGAGAAGCAGTTTTATCCACCAAGCCAAGCGTATTAGTAGACAAACACCAGACATGCCAAGAGTTGTTAACACCCTACTCCCATACCAGAACAGACTCCCTGGACAGAGGAATCAAGATTATCAATACAAATATGGACAGAAGTGAAAGGAATAGTTAACAAAGAAGAACAGATTAGTCTACAGCGAAAAACAATAACTCTCAGTTTCCTGGATGAAGAATACCCACAAGACCTATGGATTCATGTGTACACAGATGGATCAGCACATAATGCAGTAAAGAATGAGGGAGCAGGTGCATATATAGAGTACCCAAATAACACTAGGGATATGAATAAAATAGCAACAGGGAAATATTGTCACAATTATGATGCAGAAATACAAGCAATAAAGTTGGCAATAGAAAAACTGCTGAACAGTAATCTTAGCCCACAGCCTGTAGTGCTTTTGACAGATGCAAGATCAGTACTCCAGGCACTACAATCCAGAAATTAACACATCTGCAGACCTTATTGACTGAACTCTGCAAGCACCACAGGGTTGCCCTGCAGTGAATCCCATCTCACTGTGGAATACCAGGAAATGAGAAAGCAGATCAGTTGGCAAAGGAAGGTTCAACAAGCACACAACTAGATACACCGGTTACATACCATCATAAGAAACAGATAATCAAATCAATCAGAAGACCACAAGCCCCAAATCAGGATGCCTTTCATAATATGAATAGATTTGAACAAGTTATCATTATACGCCTCAGAACAGGACACAATCAACACCATAGTCATATGTATACAAAATTCAAGATCGGCACATCAACTACTTGTACATGTGGACAGGCGCCCCAGACTGCTGAACACATACTTCAAGACTGCACTGAATATAGTAGACTGAGGAAAATACATTGGCCCATAGATACAACACTACAGACAAAACTATTTGGGCCACTGCAAGAATTACAAAAGACAGTAAAATTTATACAGGAAACGACATTGCTGATATAGACAATACTTCGGGCTAACGAAAGATAGATAGATCATGCATCCTACGTATGTCCCCTTGGTGCAGCTCGGGCAGGTTTCATTTGAACACATCTCATAGCAGGAAACAGAAGGTGGCACCTTAGAGTTGTATCTCACCCTCCTCTTAGACTGTCAAGAACCTAATTGATGAAACACATACCAGGCTGGGCCCCTATATAATGACTAGATGACCTCTTGTTGCAAATCTCCCTAGTTTAATATTACTATTATTTTTAAAAAAGTAAAGAACCTCGCCACGCCAAGTGGCATATAGGGAATAAAGTGTTAATGACCATAAATTTTACAGACCTTCAGTACATGATTTTTGGGGTAATGTGGTCGGTATTATGTCCGTGCTGCTTTACTTTCCCAGAAAAAAATCCAGTAACCAATTAAGGCTGGGTGAACCTGGCAACCGTTGGTCAAGTTCGAACCCAGCCTCTTGTCCTCTGTAGTCCAGTTCACTAACCACTGAGCTATCTTGACTCCATTACAATCATTGGCCATTACTAATCTTCATAGGGGAGATACAAATCAGTTCAGAATGAAAGGTTAAAGATGTTACAGAAAGTTAATTAAGGTTGAACAAAGATTTTTTTTTCTACAGAACAACAAAAATGAACAGAGAAGCAAGGGAAATATAGGTAAATCTATGTGATGTACACAAGTGCTACATACTTTTTGTCACCATACACTGTATTTAACATGTTTTCTGCATACCAGCTTTACAGCAGCACTGCAATTATTTGCTTATACCCTCTTAATTATGGCATATTTTTGTTTGTTTGAAGATTTGCTTCCCTTTCTAATTACTAATCTTTTGGGTTTAGTCTGTGCAGAATGCTTCCAAGATAGCCAAACAGATGGATAAATGTATTGGTCAGCTATGGTTTGCTAACCCTACGCCAGTGGTTAAATATGATTCACTATTTACTACCACTTTATTAATTGCTTCTTTATTCCTTTAAAGCTGATTAAACAAATCTAATTTTATTTATAACATATTAAATAAAGGGAAACAATCTCACTTTGAGCGATAATTTGGTTCTCCATATCCTCCCTTGAGAGGAAGTGGTACTCTTTTCCATCTTCCTCATGAGGGCGCTTGTCTCTGCTTGTGTCTGTTGAAAATCATACGTAGAGATTTGATTATATGCAGCAGGACATACATTTAATATAAAGCAACATAATTTACAATGTAATGAAACATATTTCTAAATGTAATATTCTATCTATTGACCTTTCGAGCCTTAGTCGACCCATAGGGCATAGACTCAGATACTCTTTCCATGTTGCAAAATTTTCTTTCTAGCAGTCTCAATCTTTGCAAAGATCTTTTATCAAATCTCGCCATTTGTCTCTGTTCTGTGGAAGCATATCAATCTCATTGAGGGAGCCGATTCATGCTGCCTTTGCCTCTCTGATCAATGTTCTTCTCAATATTTCTCTGGGTCAGCCTCTTTTCCTCTTACCTATTGTTTCCCACATGAGGGCTTGCTTTGCTATTCAGTTATTATCTCTTCTCATCATGTCCATCATCTTTCCTTGATTACTGATGATATTAGTGGTTGATAGGTGATTTCTCTAATTTCTTCGTTGTCTTGTCTGTTGTCCTATTGTCCATGATTCACATCCATATGCTAAGACTGGTTCTACATAACATTTAAGAACTCTCTGTCTTGTTTCATTGTCAAAATGAATTGCACAGTACCTTCCTAATTTTTTTGGAAAGCTGCTTTTGTCTGAGCGATTCTGCATCTCACCTCTGTTATACATCTACCATCTGAAGTTAACATTAATAAATAATGAAATAACAACATTTGTTATCGATGACTCTACATCGTTCACTCTACATCGTTCTGTGTCGCACTTGTCATGTTAACTATACACACTTTTTCTAGTAGTTATATCATGTATACTGCCATGTTGTATTCAAATATTACCATACCATGAAACTGGAGAAAAGGGATAAAACCCCCACACCAAATTCGGAAGTAAAGAATAGTGACACTGTGACCTTCCAGGCATGTCATAAGAGGCGACCATGGAGGTGATCGATGGCTTGACCAGCTGTCATTGTAAAAAGTATTGTTATGGAAACAAGCCATAGATTTAGAAGCAGTGATCTCTGCAATATATGCCATTTTGGCACGCAAGGTTTCTGTTTTTGAGATTGTGGTTCTGCCCTATGTGCCGTCTTCGGCTCGAATGAACAATAGATAGATAGATAGATAGAAATTAGGTTTAATGAGAGGAGGAATGATGATGATTATTATTCTTCACTTATTTAGTTAAGTTGATTAATTACAATTTGAATTAAGATGATCAAGTGTAATTTTGATTATGCTGATCAATTGCAATAGATGCAGAGAACCAAAAATTACTTACACGGAACAACTTCCACAAAATGATTTGGGTTGCTGGCCTTCAGGCGTCTTTTCAGTTCATTTCGTCCAACTCCAGGGGGACCTACAAATATTAAACATCAAATTTGTAATTACCTTGAATAATTTGAATCAATAATGCATTTGAGCTTCTATATATCTATTGACCTTTCGAGCTATGGCTGGCCCAAAGGACATAGACCCAGATACTCTTCCACTTTTTAGAAATTTTCTCTCTAGCAGTCTCAATCCTTGCAAAAAACATTTATCAAATCACGCCCTTAATCTCTGTTCTGTGTAAGCATCTCGATCTCATTGAGGGACCTGATTCCTGCTGCCTCTGTCTCTTTGATCAATGTTCTTCACGGGAGCAGAAGTGCCTGTGACCTGTGGTTGCAGTAGCAGGGTCAGTGCACCATCAGCTGTCCAAGACCTAGCAGTTCTATCTCCTCTTGGTCTCTCCCGGTAACTGTCTGTGTCAAAACAGGCTGGCTAACAGAAGCTAGGATCGCCATTGTTCCCTGTAGTAGTGGCTGTTGCTGATATAGAAGACCCAGTAATGCCGTACCTGTGGGCTAGACTTGTAGTTTCCCAGCATAGCCTGGGATAGATGAATTCCAACTTCTCCAGTAAGAGCCAAAAATGCCAAGAAAGCCTTTACGACCTGCCACATCAATGAGTAAAAGGGCACCCTGCCTGCATCAACTCATGCATTCCATCAACTCAACACAATCAATGTTCTTCCCAGTGTTTCTCTGGAACAGCCTCTTTTCCTCCTTTATTTCTCACATAAGGGCTTACTTTGTTATTATTATATATTATATTATATTAAATTATATTGTATTGTATTGTATTTTTATAATATATTATATCATGTTGTATTGTATTGTATTGTATTATATTATATTTTTATATTATATTATATATAAGTTATGTTACGTTACATTACATAACATTACATTATGTTATATTACTGTTATTATTTCTTCTCATCACATGTCCAACATATGTCCATAGACTTTTCTTGATTACTGATGATATTAGTAAAAAAAAAAAAGTAAAGAACCCCGTCACTCCAAGTGGCGTATAGGGAATATGTTGTTAGTGACCATAAATTGTTCAGACCTCAGCACATGATTTTTGGGGTAATGTGGTTGGTATTACGCCCGTGCCGCTTTACTTTCCCAGTAAAAATCTGGTACCCAGTTAAGGCTGGGTGAACCTAGAAGCCATCGGTTGGGATCGAACCCTACCTCTTGTCCTTTGTAGTCCAGTTCAATGATATTAGTGGTTGATTGGCAATTTCTCTAATTTCCTCATTTGTTTTGAATTCGTCCCCCGCTATACCAAGTATTTTCCTTAAACATTAATTTTCAAATTCGTTCAACTTTGTTTCTATGTCTTGTAGAAAAGTAGACCTGATTTGTGTTTTAAGTAGTTGAAATGCAATTTTTGATGTATGTTCAGAAAATGGACTGGCTCATAAAATTGTAGAAGTAAACAGAATGAGACGGCACAATCAGAAAAAAAATGTAGTGATAGAAGCAGAAACAACAAGTAGAAATGATGGAAAAGCAGAAGTATACATGATAGGATGGCTGATACAGAATTAATGAGCTTGGCATAAATAAAAATAATAAGATGGTAGATAATTGATTAAATGTACAATCAGAAAATGTGAGACAACGAATCTAGAAATGATGGAAAAACATGATCAGAAACTAATGGGATGAGATAATCAGAACTGAGGGATGGAATTATCATGACCGATGGGATGACATAATCAAAATGGATGGGATGGCATAATTATGACTGATGGGATGGCATAATCATGACTGATGAGATGACATAATCATGATTAATGTGATGGCATAATCATGACTGACGGGATGGTATAATCAGAACTGATGGGATGGCATAATCATGACTGATGGGATGGCATAATCATGACTGATGAGATGACATAATCATGATTAATGTGATGGCATAATCATGACTGACGGGATGGTATAATCATAACTGATGTGATGGCATAATCATGACTGATGGGATGACATAATCATAACAGATGGGATGACATAATCATAACAGATGGGATGACATAATCATGACTGATGGGATGACGTGATCATAACTGATGGGATGACGTGATCATAACTGATGGGATGGCATAATCATAACTGATGGGATGACATAATCATGACTGATGGGATGACGTGATCATAACTGATGGGGTGGCATAATCAGATCTGATGGGATGACATAATCATAACTAATAGGGTGGCATAATCATAACTGATGGGATGACATAATCAGATCTGATGGTATGACATAATCATAACTGATGGGATGACATAATCATAACTGATGAGATGACATAATCATAACTGATGGGATGACATAATCATAACTGATGGGATGACATAATCATAACTGATGGGATGGCATAATCATAACTGATGGGATGACATAATCATAACTGATGGGATGACATGATCATGACTGATCGGATGACATAATCATAAATGATGGGGTGGCATAATCATAACTGATGGGATGACATAATCAGATCTGATGGGGTGGCATAATCAGAAATGGTGGAATAGCATAAATAGAATTACACAAGCAGAATTAATGGAATGATACAAACAGAATTCATGAAATGGCAGAATCCAATATCATGAAGTGGAAGATATAAAATTGATTAAATGGCTGGAGAGGACCCACCTGCAGAATTGTTACGATTGCAGAACTAGAAAATATGGGTAGAAATGATGAGATTACATACCAACAACTGCTGGGATTGGAGATGCAGAATTGTTTGAAGAGTTCACACAGAATTAATGAGATAGCACAAGCAAGCTTGATGTTGTGCAGCAGTATGGTTAATTGAGGTTATTGAGTTATTTGCGGGTCATCATCATTGCACTCCGAACATGTCCATAGGTGCTCAGATCCTCTCCTCAGCAATTCCCTCAGTGTCCAGCAACTGACGACTCCAGTTCTATGTTGGTTGATAAGTCTTCTTACACGGCCAATAAGTTTTTCATTTCTGGCTGTGTCCATCTTAAGTCCCATTTCCATCATCCGAAGAAGTGACGTGGATCTGTGTTTGTCGAAGTCCTGTGCTATTCCCACATCTCGGAGGGGTTACTTGAGGTCTTATCATCAATGACAAACTATCTTTAGATACAGAAATTGACATCTGTATTGGTAAAACTAAGACCACCTTCACCCGCCTTGCTGGTCACATTGGCAAAACAGCAAATGACAACTAAAACAAAGGCTGCAGTTTACAACACCTGCATCATTATTACTCTTTTATATGGCAATGAATCATGGATAACTTATGCAAAGCAAGAGAGAAGGCTAAATGCACTTTATATCAATGCCAACGCCATATTTTTCATATCATCTGGAAGTGACAAACATGGAGGTCCTAACTTGAATAGACCTCCCAAACACCTACACATTATTCAAACAACTTAGGTTAGCTAGCTTTGCCACTTACACCAGATGAAAGATGGTCGCATACTAAAAGATATACTTATGGACAACTAGCAGATGGCAAAAGAAGCGGGGGGTGTCCAAAACTCTGATTTATGTGTAAAACTGGGGTGTCCAAAACTCTGATTCGTGTGTAAAAATGGCATGAAGACTCTGAACATAAAACCTGCAGCCTGGAAGAGATAGCTGCAGACTGCAATCTTTGGAAACACTCTCTAAAGCTCCAACTGAAGCAAGAAGCAGACAGATTCATAGAAAAAAAGAACACATGGCAAAAGTAAAGAAAAAATTTCCTAAGGGAACTTCAAAACCAAAGTCAACTATGACTACTATCTATCTATCTATTGTCCTTTCGAGCCGAAGACGGCACATAGGGCAGAACCACAATCTCAAAAACAGAAACCGTGCATGCCAAAGTGGCACATATTGCAGAGATCACTGATTCTGTTTCCATAACAATACTTTTTACAATGACAGCTTGTCAAGCCATCGATCAACCTCCTTAGTTGCCTCTTACAACATGCCTGGAAGGTTACAGTGTCGCTATTCTTTACTTCCCTCATAATGAGGCCCTGGTAACACACTATGACTACTACAAGCAAAAAAAATGGCATGGCACTAGTTGAAAATTTGTGATGAAACAAACATAATTGATGGAATGGGACAAGAGGGTTCGATGACATCTAATGTCCTTTCGAGCTGAAGACAGTGTTTGGGGCAGAAAATCTAGATTCTACATATCTAGCGATCTTTGCTATTAAGTGTCAGACTTTGCGCATAACCTACATTATATCTCATCACCTGTCCCTGTTCTGAAATGTCTCTTAACCTTGGCAAGGAGGGAACTGATTCCTACTGTTTTTGCTTCCTGTGTCAGTGTTCTTTTAGTGTTTTTCTTATTAGATTAGCTGCAAACAGCTGTGTATAGAACAACAACAAAATTTCTCCACTTTGGATGTAATGTGGCCATCTTTAACAGGGCTATCCCATTCTGACCCACACTGTTAATATCTGCTATACTTCTCCAGGTTGTTCTTTTGCCTTTCTTCTGAAGTTCACAACTTAACAGTTCTTGTTATTATTTCTGAACCACTTCTAAACACATGACCCATTCAGCTCCAGCATATACACTGTAAACTGCATGCATCTCCTCTGGTTTGCCTCTCCTCTGAGTTGTATCTTCTGGTTTACATCTCCTCTGGTTTACATCGCCTCTGAGTTGTATCTTCTGGTTTACATCGCCTCTGAGTTGTATCTTCTGGTTTACATCACCTCTGAGTTGTATCTTCTGGTTTACATCGCCTCTGAGTTGTATCTTCTGGTTTGCATCTCCTCTGGTTTACATCACCTCTGAGTTGTATCTTCTGGTTTACATCACCTCTGAGTTGTATCTTCTGGTTTACATCACCTCTGAGTTGTATCTTCTGGTTTACATCGTCTCTGAGTTGTATTCTGGTTTACATCTCCTCTGGTTTACATCGCCTCTGAGTTGTATCTTCTGGTTTACATCACCTCTGAGTTGTATCTTCTGGTTTGCATCTCCTCTGGTTTACATCACCTCTGAGTTGTATCTTCTGGTTTACATCTCCTCTGGTTTGCATCTCCTCTGAGTTGTATCTTCTGGTTTACATCTCCTCTGGGTTGCATCGCCTCTGGGTTGCATCTCCTCTGGGTTGCAACTTCTCTAAAAAACCTAAAATAATAACAAAACTAAAAACAAATTTAAAATCAGATAATTGTGAATGAAATAGGTCAATAGGTTAAATTTCACTCACCGATAAAGATGATTGGGCGGAATACTCTTAATGGCTGCTTTGGACGGTAAAGTTCAACCTCTTCATATGTAGGAATCTCGTCTGTGTCAAAGTCTGAAAAAACTGAAAAGATCAATGTGCTTCATTTCAGATAAATTTGTATTATACAATACTAGATTGTTAACAGTTTTGTTATACTACATTACTAGACTGTTAACAGTTTTGTTACACTACATTACTAGATTGTTAACAGTTTTGTTATAATACATTACTAGATTGTTAACAGTTTTGTTATAATACATTACTAGATTGTTAACAGTTTTTTTTATAATACATTACTAGATGTTAACAGTTTTGTTATAATACATCACTAGATTGTTAACAGTTTTTTTTAATAATACATTACTAGATTATTAACAGTTTTTTTTATAATACATTACTAGATTGTTAACAGTTTTGTTATAAATACATCACTAGATGTTAACAGTTTTTTTGTATAATACATTACTAGATTATTAACAGTTTTGTTATAATGCATTACTAGATTGTTAACAGTTTTGTTATAATGCATTACTAGATTGTTAACAGTTTTTTTTATAATACATTACTAGATTGTTAACAGTTTTGTTATAATGCATTACTAGATTGTTAACAGTTTTTTTTATAATACATTACTAGATTGTTAACAGTATTTAGATGATTATAAATTGTTGTTGTTTGTTACAAATTACTTAAATGTTACTATTTGTTACAGATTAATGTTTAAAAATTACAATTTATTGCTAATAAAAAATTTATATAATTGTTACTGATTACTGAATCAATGCAATTTCATACAGATTACTGAATAATTACACTTTTTAAAACTGATTATGGATTATTACAATTATTTTTACTGTACATGATACAGTACAATTTTCTTTTCTGTGCATTAAACATTACAATTTTCTTGTCGGTGCATGAAACATTACAATTTTCTTTACTGTATATGAAAAATACATAGCTGAAACACCAGCTGCTGAATTAGATGTAAATTTAGATGACTCCACCTTGAGCGAAATAGAAAATACCTTAAAGTGTATGGCCAATAACAAGGCTGCTGGAGAGGATAAGTTAACAGCTGAGATACTCAAGGCAATTGATAGCCATAATTTAATACATCTCCAGAAAATGTTCAACATCATTTGGAAAGCAGAGAAGATGCCTCATAAATGGAAAAAAGGAAGCATTGTTAAGATTCCAAAAAAGGGCAATCTCAGAGATTGTAACAACTGGAGAGGCATGACACTTTTGTCAGTTGCTTCAGAGTTATTCTGCAAAATCATCCTAAATAGAATAAAGGATTCAATAGATACAGTAATGTGTGAAGAACAGGCTGGGTTTAGAAAAGGGAGAAGCTGCCTTGACCACATTTTTACTCTACGACTTATATTGGAGGAACACATTGAAAAGCAAAAACCTTTTGTACTTGACTTCATCGACTTCATAAAAGCATTTGACAGTTTGACATTTATGAAACATGACAATTTCTTTACTGTGCATGAAACATTACAATTTTCTTTTCTGCGCATGAAAACATTACAATTTTCTTTACTGCGCATGAAACATTACAATTTTCTTTACTGTATATGAAACATTACAATTTCTTTTCTGTGCATGAAACATTACAATTTTCTTGATTGTACATGAAACATTACAATTTTCTTGATTGTACACGAAACATTACAATTTTCTTGATTGTACACAAAACATTACAATTTTATTGATTGTACACGAAACATTACAATTTTCTTGATTGTACACAAAACATTACAATTTTATTGATTGTACATGAAACATTACAATTTGTTACTGGTTACTGTTTAAAAAGGTTAAATTGGTGAATCAAAAACATTATCTTTTTAAAAGAAACAACATACAATTCAGTAAAACACAAAAGCAGCTTTATTGACCTAAATAGATCAGAGTTATGGTGCTTTAAAAGAGATCTAAATTCTGGAAAAATTGCATAAATAAAGACTTTCTTCAAAAAAATTGAAGTAGGTTTTAAGTTGCTTAGCTGGCAGTGAGTCATAATGCAGGTTTCTCCTGGGAAGGCACAGAGTCAAGGAGTACAGGGTCAATTCTACTTTTGGGATGTCTATTGTCTTGTGTTTTCTGTTGTTTATCTGTGGGTTTTACCACATGCTGTAAACATATCTGTCCCCAATAGTTATTTTATTTGTTGATCTGTTGCCTCAGAAGTTTCCATTCGTATATAATATTCATTTATTATTATTTGACTTCACTGAACTAGCGCTGATTGAGACCACTCTCCACTTTAAGGTTACTTCTTGCTTGGAGTTTGCCTACTTCTTGGTGGGACACAATCTGTTCAACCCCAGACTAAATCTTTCAAGTTAAATTAACCCTAGATTATGATACCATGGTAAAAATTACCCAAAAAAAAAACAAATTCTTCCAAATTTGATAGTTTGCTATGTTGAAACATTACAACCCCCCCCCCCCACCTCCCCTGGCATCAAACTATTGTTGAAGTTAATAAGCTAATGGGAATCAGTCATGAAAGCTGTCAGAATTTTAATAGAGGATTTCATGATGCAGTGCATCTATCAATGTTTATGCGTGAAGATTTATTAGCGCTTACCAAAAAGAACAAGGATGTTTAGCCAGTAACAAAAAGATTCTGGTGCCCCATATTCCCTATTCACTAGACCTTGTACTGGGTATCCCACTCTGAACATTGTGATAAATAGATAAATTCTGAATACAATAAAACACTCCCATTCTGAAAAGTACAATGAACACTCCCATTCTGAACAATATTAAGCAAACTTATGCTGACCAATACAATAAACACTCCATTCTGAACAATACAATACATACCTCCACTCTGAACAATGTGATACATGGTCTTCTCAATCGCTTCTGTTTGGAATCTTGGGGCTGTATCTACATGGACTGATTGACCCTGTGCAAGAAAATAAAAACATGTTTACTCTGAAACACAACAATTTCATACAACAATCTACACAGTTTCACTTTAACACCTTAAATTTCATAAATTGAAACTTTACAACCTAAATCTTCAAAAATTCAGTTTCACACCTACACTTCAATTTTCAAATTTAAATTTCAAATATCTATTCTAGTCTATCCACAGAACTAGTTTCATTCATCATCATCATTGAGTGCCGTCTCCGCAACGAAGGTTGGCTACCATGGAGCGCCATTTTGCTCTATCTCTTGCTTTGATGGTGCAGGTTGTCATCGGTTGATTTGTCCATCTTTTGATGTTACTCGTCCATGTTAATCTTGGTCTGCCTCTGCCTCTTTTACCTTGTATTTTCCCCTCCAGGATCACTTTCAGTAGGCTGTTGTGTCTTTTAACATGGCCTAAGAATCGCATTTGTCTTGTTCTAATTGTGTTCAGAAGTTCTATTTTCATTTTTAGTTGTTTTAAGACTTTGTCGTTTGTTTTCAAACTTTGTCAGTTTCATTGCAGTCGGGAATTTTCCATATCAGCTCCACTAATTGTAATAGCATTGTCAAAAACGTGTCTGTAATTTTGTGTACAAGGTTGACCTCCTTGCACATCTTATCTTGTTTTTTTTTGCGTTCACCAGCTTTTTACCTCTGACGAAGCCCCTGGAGACTAGAAACCAAATTTGCATGATAATCCATTTTTTGTCATGCACAGGGGTCCCTCGCAGCACAGGCAGATAACTCTATCTTCAGCAGTACTTATATTTTTTTCTGTCCATGAATAATTGACATTTCAAGCCGGGCCAAGCTGCTGAGACCATAGGTGGTTGCCACTGAGAGAAATCATAAATAAAAATCCCAACTAGTGCAGCCAGGATTTGAACCCACAACCTCACTGTCTCAAGGTGCATATCTTACTTGACTGCATAGGTGAGGATTCCATATACTTTCCATAAAAGAAGAATATTATTGTCAAGTCACTTCTTCATTCCCATTCCCTAAAAAGACACATTGAAAACAAACACAGCAGCCTAAATGTTTTTTTGTGTGACAGACTAGCTCCTGTTTGGTTCACACACAGACAGGCTAGAGAGAATGGTTCCAGATGGATACTGAAGTGAAAAGAGGATGTATTTTATCTTCCTTGTTATTTGAAATTGCCATCAACATCATTATGCAGAAGTGCTGTACTGGTGGCAAAGGCATTGGATAAACACTTAGATCTCATTTGGAGGACCTTGATTTTGTAGATAACATGGTCCTTATCAACAACAATGTGAACATGAAGCAAAAAAATAAACATATGCCATATCACCAATGGCTAGGAAAATTGGACGCAAGATCAACAAAGTAAAAACAAAAGTAATGAAAAATAAAATTCACCAAGAAGAAAAAATATATCTTGAGGAAAAGCAGTGGAAGAGGCAGATCACTTTGTATATCTTGGAAGCTGCATAGATCAGGACGGAGACACAAGGAGGAAGATTAAAACCAGAATAGTAATGGCAGGAATGACTTTCAGACATCTTGATAAAATATGGAAATCAAAATTATTAACTCTTTCCGTACGTTTCGCCGCACAGTGCGTCACCCTCAACCTGATGAGTGTGAACTGTCATCAAACCATATACTTTTTACATGTCTTGTATCATCTTGGTATTGGTGAAATCTAATACCTTGTTCAATTATCTAAAATTTATATAATATGTTATATCATCATGTGCCATACCGGTTGGCGTAGGTGATCATGTCCCTCCACAATCTTCTATCTACAGTGCATCGTACCAGTTCTGTTGTTGACTGTTTTCCATGCCATGACACCAAGCTATTCAGTATTTTCTCTCTTTGTTGCCCACGATCTCTCTTTCCTTTTATTTTGCCAGTTGTAACCAAGTATTCCAACTTTCCTCTTCTCATGATGTGCCCGAAAAATGTTGATTGCTTCTTTCTAATGTTTTTTAAGAGCTCCCTTTTGTGTTGGCCTCTTTGAGAACAATATGTTATATAGTAGATAAATATAAATATGTAGTTTGATTCTTAAAATTATGACAAATTGTGTCTCTGAAATCTCCTTTGTTGCAATGATAAAAAGCTTCTATACGGAAAGAGTTAAGCATAAAAATAAAGCTCATGATTTTCAAATCAAATGTATTAACCACCCTTACTTATGAATGCGTGAACGGGAAAACAACTAAAGAAATAGAAAATAAACTGGATGCACTGGAAATCAAATGCCAGAGAAAAATACTTTGTATACCAGGGAATGAGTTCAAGACTTGTGCAGAAATAAGAGAAATGACAAAGCTTCCAAGAATATCATCTATAATCAAGAGAAGAAAGTGGTCATATGTTGGCCATGTGATGAGAAGTGACAATAAGAGAATCTCAAAGTTAGGTCTTCAAATGGGAACCAGAGGATAAAAAGAAAAAGAGGTTGACTTAGAGAAACACTTAAAAAGAACATTAAAATGAGAGGCAACAACAGCAGGCATCCGCTCCCTCATCGAGATTGAGCAACAACTTGCCCAGAACAGAGCCATGTGGCGAAGACACAGTGCAGATCCTGTACAAGGTCTGACAGCTGAAAGATCGTCAGACATAAGAGTCCAGAATTTCTGCTCTGTCTGCTTCAGCTCAAAGGGATGATAGGTTCATTAATTTCAGGCAAAAAAAAACCCCAGTGATATGAGCTGCCATTATGACGTTGTCACTTTATGCCATTAGCAAGGTCAAACTATGAGCCGCGATAGCTCAGTGGTTAGTGATCTGGACTACAAAGGACAAGAGGTAGGGTTCGATCCCAACCAACGGCTACTGGGTTCACCCAGCCTTAAATGGGTACCGGATGTTTTCTGGGAAAGTAAAGCGGTACGGGCGTAATACCGACCACATTGCCCCAAAAATCATGTGCCGAAGGTCTGTAAAAATTATGGTCACTAACACCATATTCCTTATACACCACTTGGCGTGACGGGGGCTACTTTACTTTTTTTTTTTTAAGCTCAAACTCTGTGCGAACGATATTTGGCTGCATAGATAATAGTTTAAAAAAACATCACTGAAAAGATGAAAAGAGAATACAGTTACTTTTCTACTTCAATCCACATAAGTAAACAGTAAAAACTAGACCAGAAAATTCTCAAACCAAATAAATATTGGCTTATGACATCTCATACAGGGGCCACATAACAAATGAGAGGTTGTTAAATCATCACATAAGTCCACATGAAAAGCTTTTCAATATCAGCTTTTTATCAACTCACATAGCAAACACATTACAACACCTATCTATGACTCACATTTCTAAGATACTGTAGCAAAAATTACTATCACTCAATTATAAAATTAGGAGCTCTAAAAATTGTAAGTTCTTTGAACTTTTGACACACACTGTGTGTTTATACTGGGAGAGACACAGGGACTCAGATTTCCTTGCTCAGTTTGATTTATGACCTGAAATTTGATCGCATGGACTGGTCTTTTACTTTGTCTATTGATATATATACATACATACATATATATTTCCTTTGGCATCTTGACAGATGGTTGGTAGCAAGCAATCTTGATAAGTCAGTAGTTTGGTAAAGCATTAGTGTCTCATACTGGGTGCTGCTTTATTGAACACCTTCTCTCATGGCTGAATTTGCCAATCTTGGACAGACAGATCCATCCACAGAATGAGCAAGGTGTATTTGCGGTACCCGACCTTGTCTCCTTTCTCTTGCGCCTTTTGTCTTCTGAATTTGACATCAGCACTGTCTCAAAAGTTGCTGTGCCAATTTTTATGTTTGCTCTCCATGTGCTACGATCCATAGCCACATTTTTCCCAGTTCCTTTCACTTATATAGAAAATTCCCTCAATGAAGTCCTGCAAACATCCTTATATCTCAGCACTGGTCTGTCCTTTGGTCTCTTTCCGTCCTTAAGTTCGCCATACAATATTTGTTTGTGAATACAATTGTTTGCCATTCTTCTTACATGGCCCATCCACCTTAGTCTATGCATCTTAAGTGTTGCCATGATCAATGGGAGTTTGGCTCATTGTAAGACATTAGAGTTAGTTATTTTGTCCTGCCATTTGATGTTCATAATCTTGCGAAGGCAACGTACATGAAAGCTGTTTAACCTTTTCTCCTGCCCTGCATAGATAGTCCAAGTTTCTGATCCGTATAGAAGTGTATTAAGCACACAACTTTAGTAAATTTAAATCTTAGTCCTGAGTGTTAAACTGGTGTTGGCTCATGCTCTATCTTTCAGTTTGCCAAATGTGGAATCTGCCTTTCAAATTCGGGAATTTATTTCTTTTTCAAGGGAGACATTGGTTGTGACCATAGAACTGAGATAGGTGAACTTTCTCACAGGTTCAAGTGGTATGTTATTTAATGATATAGCTGTGGGGCTGGCTACACCTTGTTGAAGCACCACAGTCTTCTGGCTACTTATTGATAAGGAGAATAATTCACATGATCTAGCCAGATTATCAATCATTGAGTGCAGGACGGATTCATCATGAGCAACCAGTGCTGCATTATCAACGAGTAGAAGCTCCTTGATTAGGGTTTAAGTTGTTTTTGATTTTGAACACAGACATGCAAGATTGAATAAGGAGCTGTCAGATCTTGTACGGATGTAGATGTCTCCAGAGATGATTTCAAACGCATTGTGTAGAAGGGCAGCGAAAGATATGCTGAATAGAGTAGGGGCAAGGACACATCCTTGTTTGACTCCACAGTTCATCTGAAAGGACTGAGAAGATCTGCTGTCGAACAGATTGTGTCTTGGATGGAACTGACATTTCAGCTTGCTTGCTATGCCTGAGCCAATAATATGGAGATAATGCTTTGTCCAAAACACACTATCCCCCTCTTGTCTCCTCTTTGAAGTGTTCCGAAGGAGGAACTAGGTCCTTACATTCTGAAACAAAGTTGAGTTGCAGGGGATGCCAGAAGATGGATAATACACCAATTTCTATCAACATTTTAAAAATCAATGTCTGTTGATACAACCGTTGTAAGTGTGTCAGTATGTTCGACTACCTCATAGTGTTATTCGTTGTGGTTCCTGAGTTACAAAGGATTGTTTGATTTCAGGCAATGACAGGAAATAACCCTGGTCACAGGGAAAAAAAAAAAGACTAATTTCTTTCAAATTGGCAAATTTCTGTTGTATCATACGAGATCTGCAATATCTCATTCAATATTTAAAAAAAACCTGCATCAAAGGAAACAAATCCAACATTTTTTTTTTTGGGGGGGGGGGGGGGGGGGAAGGCAGAGTCACCGAAACTAGTTATTAGGAAGGGGGGGAGGGGGGGTTTGAGAATGTTTGACCATGACAAACTGTCAAATTGAGAAGAATTTGTATTTTGATGTAATTTTTATGATGGTATCATAATCTAAGATTATATCATGACATATGTCCACATGGCAAGGTTTTTAACATCAGTTTAAACAGAAAAATAAACTGTGTCGTTGGATTGGGCTAGACACAAGAATTGATGGCCTTATTAAGACCATCTTAAAGGAAACATTTGAAGATGGAATACAGAGTGGAAGAGAAAGAAGACAATGGATTGATGACATCAATAAATGGGGTGGGTGGGTGGACAATATTGAAACAAACCGAAATACTTGTGCACAACAGGTAAAAATAGAAAAAGATCATGAACAATGTGATCCAAGGATTTAAAAGGAACAAAGGGATCAGACAGATAGAACCAGACAATGGGCACTCAGAGAAAGGTTTATTGCTAGCAGCACTTACTTGGTGGGTTTCTTGCTTCCCTGAGTTTCACTCTTCTCATAACTTCCAGACTGTGTCGAGAAAGTAGAAGATTGTAACCAACAAAAAAATTTTTTTTTTAAATAACATTTTAATTAGAATGATATGTGTATGTACTTTACCCATAATACTCACTGTGGAGCATGATGGTTGCGTGTGTGTGTGTGTGTGGTTTTAATTGCAATTGAGTTGTTGCAGAATATTAATAAAATATGATAAATTCTTGTATTTGTGAGCCAAGTATACAAAAAACATTTCAAGTTCAATGCTGCAGAAGGTTGATGTTTGGGAGTCATGACCCAGGCGGGCCAACACTCCCTAGAGTCTCAAGAAGCTACAGGGCTGAAACACTTTCTCAATGGGGTCTTCTGATGATCAGATTGCCTCCTCCTGCGAAGCTCTGTATAAAGAGTTTCATTTTACTTATTAACAAAAGCTGATTTTTGTTAGCCAATATTGCACTACCTGCTAGGATGGATGAAGTCAAATTTCCCCAGAAGGATGTGGGTAAAGGAATTTCACCTGACTACATCAATTGGAATTGGGGAGCCACGATAGCTCAGTGGTTAGTGAACTGGGCTACAAAGGACAAGAGGTCAGGTTCGATCCTGATCGACAGCTTCCAGGTTCACCCAGCCTTAAATGGCTACCAGATTTTCTTCTGGGAAAGTAAAGCGGCACGGGCGTAATACTGACCACATTGCCCAAAAATCATGTGCCAAAGGTCTGTAAAATTTATGGTCACTAAAACCATATTCACTATATGCCACTTGGCGTGACAGGGGTAATTTACTTATTAATAATAGACATACAATGTGATAAAATTATTTAATAGACATATGCAGAGGTGTAATAATTAAATTTATTACATTATATGTAACAGAAATGAGGGGAAATATTAAAAATATTACTGTATTTATTCCATCTAGTATCTGTCGAGTGGTTTCTATGAACTAGGAAATAAATGATGCATTCCTAAACTATTGTCAAATAGTTGTTATTAGGAAAATTGCCATGCGTACAACTCCGCTTCATCGGCGCAGATTTGTTAAGTAGAACATCATTTTGACTTTAACGCAGAAAATTGCAATGGAGAGCCAAAATTAATCAGTCCCCAAATGCAATTTCTGCAGCAATCGAGAGAACATGAACTTTGTTCCACCTTCTTGGAAACAGAAGTCCGTTATTAGGATCATCATCACTGTTTGCTGGATGAATCCATAGGTGCTCTGATATCCGCCATTGAGAAAATCTTAGGAAAACTTTGGCCCACATGCATGAATTCCAACTTCCGTTTCCAAACATGGTGGAATGAGGTCATGTTCGCTGGACCGCTGCAGAAGTTGCATTAGGGAACTGATTAGCTTCAGCTCTGCGGTGTAATTTTCTGTGTCTGAGCTAATCAACTGATCCAGTTAGTAAAGTTTGCCGATGATAACAGGTTGTACTCACCTCATTGTTCTTCATTGTCAAGTCAAAAGTTTGTGAATATGACCTTCCCTGCCTAGCGATATATGTGAATTACGCCAACACATCGTGTGATATTCCAAAACCGTCGATGTAATTGTATGATGCCAAGTTCTTGCATTGTACAACTCCTTGCTAAGCTCTGCTCAGTCTAGTCAGTAGCAGTTTTCACTTTCGAAATTGTGCATCAGCTTTTCATGTGCTGTTGGCTGCTTTTACTATAGTAACTGGGATATTGTGAGTGCAGCCATTGTTTTGTAAGCTACGTCATCAAGTTAGTTGCATAGTCCTAGGACTGTCGTACTCTAATCAATGAAAGATAGAGTGGGGTTTTGTACATAACTTGTCAGCATCGGTGAGACTCCCGGAAGTTCGTGGTAGTTAGGAGGATCTTATAGTCTGTTGTTTGATGTGTGATGGTGATGGTCTAATCACCAACTAATCACTACATCAAGCTTGGGCTGATGGTGCTCTTAAACCTGGGAGGGACGACCATCTAAGGGCAGAATCCCCCCTACAGAAAAGACAATCTGCTGCCTTGCAGGAAGATTGGGGACAATCAAAGGCTAAGGAAAGCAACCTGAATAAAATGCTGGCTGAAATCGGATGCACTGAGCCACTGGCGCAGAACACAGTGCAACATTTTAACAAGTAATCAATCAGACTGGATCTAACACTCTAATAAACTATATGGGGCAATCGATTCGCTTAAACAGACAGCTAACTTCATGAAAGAGTCTGGAATCCTACTCTGATTGAGTCTTGATCGCAGAGAGAGAGAGAGAGAATTTCATAGAATGGCCTAGGATACACAGTGAAGGTAGAATTTTGCTGACAATTTTACCCAGGCAACAAAATCTTTTATAGCCTAACCTTTTGATTTTAGCTACTAAGGTTCTTCAACAGTGCGAGTGCACATTGGGCCTCCTTTATACTGCTGTCATCTGAGACCAGCTGACATCTGATCTCACCACCCAGGAGATCAGGGAAGGGTAGTGTCACAAAGAAACCATGGATTACTTTTGCCTAATTTAAAAAAATCACCACTGTATATGATGGACTTTAAACCCGCATATTTCCTGCCATGAGGTTGACGCCATACCTCTAGACCACTCAGCATCAAGTGCCAGAGAGTGTTAAGGTTAAAGTTTGTATTTCACCACCAAATTTAAAAAACTCTAGACTTTACCCAAAACAAACTCATGTCCATCTGATCAGAAAATGGCAAATTTTAATTCAGTAAGTCACTCACTCATGCCGCGATAGCTAAGTGGTTAGTGAACTGGTCTACAAAGGACAAGGGTTAGGTTTCGATCCCAACCTACGGCTTCCAGGTTCACCCAGCCTTAAATGGGTACCAGATTTTTTTCTGGGAAAGTAAAGCAGCACGGGCGTAATACCGGCCACATTACCCCAAAAATCATGTGCTGAAGGTCTGTAAAATATAGGGTCACTAACACCATATTTCCCTATACGCCACTTGGCGTGACGGGGGTACTTTACTTTTTTTACTTTTACTTGATGCTGAAAGACAAATGAGGAAGGAAAGAAGAAGAAGAGGATGAGGGAAGAAGAAGAAGAAGAAATTGGTTAAACTTCAGGCATAGATAACCAAGTTGACTTGCCACACAAAATTGAATTACCTCTCCTGATAATGTTTGCTTGGAATAATTCTAGCACTAGTTGGAGTACTGGCAGTTGCAGTGGTTGAGATGTCACTCACATGGCAAGCTTGCCACCAGGTTGGGTCTTCGTCACTTACAATCTCAAGTATATCTCCCATCTTTTGAGCGAAAGCAAGAGAAAAAGTTGTAACTGTTAGTTATAAATATTTACACTTAGTTAAGTTTAAAGTGATGGAATGATTAAGAAAACTATAAACTGAAAAGAGACACAAAACAAAGATGAATTAACTATAAACTATATTTTAACATAGAGCTAAACTATTAATTAATTTTTTTTTTCATATTTTAACAAATAAATATAATATATATCTATCTATCTATTGACCTTTTGAGCCATAGCCGGCCCATTGGGCGTAGACCAAGATACTCCTTCATCTGAATTTTTGTTCAAGCAATTTTCTATTCTTTTAAAGATATTTTATCAAATCTCGCCATTTGTCTCTGTTCTGTGCAAGCAGCTCTATTTCATTGAGGGAGCCGATTCCTGCTGCTCTTGCTTCTCTCATCAATGTTCTTCTCAGCGTCTCTCTGGGTCTTCGTCTTTTTCTCTTACCTGTTGTTTCCCACATGAGGGCTTGCTTTGCTATTCGGTTATTATCTCTTCTCAACACATGTTCAACATATGACCATCGTTTTTTCTTTATTACTGAAGATATTAGTGGTTGATTGGCAATTTCTCTAATTTCCTCGTTTGTTTTGAATTCGTTCCACACTATACCAAGTATTTTCCTTAGACATTTATTTTCGAATGCGTTCAACTTTGTTTCTATATCTCTTGTTGTTTTCCAGCTTTCACACGCATACGTAAGGGTTGATAGTACATTTGATTTGAATAGTCTAAGTTTTGTGTTTGTACTGATGAGTTTTTATTTCCACAACTTTTCAAGGCTTCTGAAATACATTGCTGCTTTAGCAATTCTGATTCTAATTTCTTTGCTTGTATCCCCTTCTCGATCACTATGACTTCCAAGATAGATAAAGTGATCGATCTCTTCCACTGGTTTGTTTTCCATGTATATTTTGTCATCTGTTGGAATTAAGCTTTTCATGACTTTAGTCTTTTCATGATTGATCTCAAGCCCAATTTTGCTGGCTATTGATGATAGTTCAATTGTGTTTTCCTGCATCGTTTTTATCTGGTTGCTGATGAAAACTATGTCATCAGCAAAGTCGAGGTCCTCCGATGGTCTCCTTGTATCCATTCGATGCCTTTATTACAAGTGCAGCATTTCTTCATTATGAAGTCCATAACAACTCCAAATAACAAGGGCGATAAAATACATCTTTGTTTAAACCCAGTTTCTATTGGGAAACATTCGCTCAGTCCTTCCTCTGTTCGAACTGCACATGTGTAACCATCATACATGTCTTTAATAATATATAATATATATATAATTTTTTAAATATTTTAGCAGAATATTTGAGGTGGATTACATGGGAAAGATTCAAATTTCAAGGACTTCTACCATAATACACATGAGAAAGGTTTTATGTTTTCAGAAACTTGTGTGAATCTATTACCTTAAACACATGAGAAAGGTTTTAAGTTTTCAGAAACTTGTGTGGATCTATTACCTTAAACACATGAGAAAGGTTTTATGTTTTCAGAAACTTGTGTATATCTATTACTTTAAACACATGAGAAAGGATTTAAGTTTTCAGAAACTTGTGTATATCTATTACCTTAAACACATGAGAAAGGTTTTAAGTTTTCAGAAACTTGTGTGGATCTATTACCTTAAACACATGAGAAAGGTTTTAAGTTTTCAGAAACTTGTGTATATCTATTACAAACACATGAGAAAGGTTTTATGTTTTCAGAAACTTGTGTATATCTATTACCTTAAACACATGAGAAAGGTTTTAAGTTTTCAGAAACTTGTGTGGATCTATTACCTTAAACACATGAGAAAGGTTTTAAGTTTTCAGAAACTTGTGTGGATCTATTACCTTAAACACATGAGAAAGGTTTTAAGTTTTCAGAAACTTGTGTGGATCTATTACTTTAAACACATGAGAAAGGTTTTAATTTTCAGAAACTTGAAAAAATTAGACTTGAATCAGCATCTTAGCACGCGAGTTTTCACCCAAATGTGCTTGGCCACCTATCCAGAAGTGTTCAGAGACTTCTTTATAGTGTCGCTTCAAGCATCAAAACTCACGATGCAAAGCGGCATTCCTCATCTTCCCAGAGTACTACTACACTGGTACCCATTTCTGCCAGTGGCTGGGTTGACAGCAGGGGTATTTTTTTTTCCAACCATGAGTACAATTCACACTGCTCCCAGCGGGAATCAAACACGGGTTGTCTGAACATCAGTAGCCCAGTCAGGTGGTTTTCCCATTTCCCAGCTAGGCTACTGAGGCCCGCAAGGTTTGTGTGATCTACTACCATAATAAATTATAACATATGGTTTAGTTGTCCTGGACATGTAATGATAGTGTAGATACTCAAACTTTGGCGAAAATTACATTTTACACAATAAATAAATATAAAATGTAATTTTCACCAAAGTTTACACAATAAATAAATATAAACACTGAATGCACTGATGTCACAGATAACTTATTTTTTTTGCTGCCAATTATTAGAAACATCCCCATCAAGGCCAACTCCTTGTTGTGGGGATGGGGCTTAACAGTCACCAGGGACTGAAAACCAAAACTGGCCAGGATTTCCTACACCGAGCAAAACCACAGTCTGCTCTAGCAAGTTTAAGTGCTGAAGTCGGAGGCAACCAGCCAAAAGGCGCACTACAACAATCAGGATGCCACGTACTAACACCAGAAAAAAAGGCGACAGACAGGCAGGCAGGCAGATAGATTAGAAACATCAAATTGGATAGATTAGAAATTGAGAATTTACTACTGCACAAGTAGGAATTGATAACCGAGGTGATGGGTCACTAATGTGTTCAACAACAAATAAGAGCCATCATAATTGGAAAAAGGGAGCTACGATAGCTCAGTGGTTAGTGAACTGGACTACAAAGGACAAGAGGTAGGGTTCGATCCCAACCGACGGCTTCCAGTTCACCCAGCCTTTAATGGGTACCGGATATTTTTTTCTGGGAAAGTAAAGCGACACGGGCGTAATACCAACCACATTATCCCAAAAATCATGTGCCGAAGGTCTGTAAAATTTATGGTCACTAACACAATATTCCCTATACGCCACTTGGCATGACGGGGGTACTTTACTTTTTTTTATAATTGGAAAAAGAAAGCCCAGAAATAAAATTAAATAAAAATTAAAGATGTATTGAGATAATATACCCAGAGTAATCATAAACAAGAAAATTGTATTGGACATGAATTTCTTCATTAAATTAAGCAAAATTAATTGGATATATAGGCAAAATTCATATGATATTCAGGCAAAATTCACTGAACTATGTGCAAATAAGAAGATACTGAGGACAGATTTGAAACTAATCATCAAAACTACAAGACTGGACATATGATGACAATAAAGAAATGTTACACTTTCTAAATCACAATTAAGAAAGATCAATACATGTGAGATGTGATACTTGAGAAAAGTAACAAACACAAGAAGAGATAGAATACTAAATTAAACCATAAGAAAAATGCTAGGAACAAAACCCTGCCAAGAATATATAGAACAACAACAACTTAAATGGTTTGGCCACCTGGTCAGAATGAATCTTCACCAATCACCATCAAGGGCGTTCTTCTCAAGAATGCATGGAAAAAGACCAAGAGGAAGACCCAGAAGAAGATGGATAGATGCAGTGACAGAGACATGTAACAACAAAGGAAAATCATTAATTCAGACAGTTCGAGCAGCTCAAGAATGACAAATGATATAAACCACGACACCTTTTAGGTATCAGTGGAAAGAGAAAAGCAGAAGAAGAAGAAGAAAGAAATGTTACTTTCAAAACCTCAAACTAACTTTAAAAGCAAGTCCAGCTTCCCTGCAAGGTATGTGCTCATCTGTTTCCGGGTTGAATGAAAACAAACAACGCACTTTCATCTGAAATAATGTAAAAAAAAAAAGGTAATGAAAAAAAAAACATTTATATTGCAAGCGGAAAAATATTATTATAATATATCGGTGCTGAAGTGCAGGTTTCTCATGGCAAAGCATTGTGTTGACAAGCATGGGCTCGATCCTAGTTATGTTTATTGTTATTGTTCGCTGCATTTTTCTGCTGCTTCTTTTTGGATTTTTCCAAGTACTATATATATACCATTGTCCCTAATTTGTTTGATTATTTTAAATTATAAGAAGGGTTTCAATTTTATTTAGTGGCATTTATAAGTAACTTAGTGTTAATGATACAACAAAGATTGTCGGACATAGAGTCTAGAAATTCTGCCCTATGAGTTGTCTTCTGCTAGAAAGGATGAATGGATAGATGGGTGGGGTGGGGTGCATGAATGGATGAATACAGATGGAAGGATAGACAGACTCCCAAACGAATTCCCACATAACTCCTAACAAACTTCTATGAAACTCCCAAACAAATTCCTACATAACTCCCTACAAATTTCCATGAAACTCTCAAACAAATTCCTACATAACTCCTAACAAACTTCTATGAAACTCCCAAACAAATTCCTACATAACTCCCTACAAATTTCCATGAAACTCCCAAACAAATTCCTACATAACTCCTAACAAACTTCTATGAAACTCCCAAACAAATTCCTACATAACTCCCTACAAATTTCCATGAAACTCTCAAACAAATTCCTACATAACTCCCTACAAACTTCCATGAAACTCTCAAACAAATTCCTACAGAACTCCCTACAAACTTTCATGAAACTCTCAAACAAATTCCCACAGAACTCCCTACAAACTTAAATGAAACTCTCAAACAAATTCCCACAGAACTCCTTACAAACTTCTATGCCCGCCTGCCCGGACTTTCCTTAGTCTACTATATTCAGTGCAGTCTTGAAGTATGTGTTCAGCAGTCTGGGGTGCCTGTCCACATGAAAATGTAGCTGAGGTGCCGGTCTTGAATTTTGTATACATGTGACTGTGGAATCAATTGTGTCCTGTTCTGAGGGATATAATTATTACTTGTTCATATCTATTCATATTATGAAAGGCATTCTGATTTGAGGCTAGTGGTCTTCTAGTTCATGTGATTATCTGTTTCTCCTGATAGTATGTAACTGGTGCATCTGGTTGTCTGCCTATTGCACCTTCTTTTGCCAGCTCAGCGGATCTGCTTTCTCACTTCCTGGTATTCCGTAGTGAGATGGGATCCACTTTAGGGCTACCTTGTGTCAACTACTTACTGAACTCCAAACAACTTTGGAAACTCAAAGCAATATCTCATTTAATACAACCAACAGTTCACTGACTCAAGAGCTTGTGGGACCCACAGCAACCACTCACTAAACTCCAAGCAGCCTCTCAATGTACTCTAAGCAACCATCTTCTTCCTCTTTCCTTCCTCATCTGCCTTTCAGCGGCAAGGGGAGATATAATTTGTGGTCTTTTGCTCTTCTGTTCGCCTCTGCTGCTGTTATGTTTCTTAGTGCTTCTAATATTCCATCAACTCATCTTTTTCGTGGTCGACCCTTGGGTCTGGTGTTCTCACAACATTTGTTGAAGGCTCATTGTGTTGTGTTTTGTTCTTTCTGCCTTGTCACGTGGCCAAACCATTTTATCTGTTGTTTCACTATATATATCATATGACGGGGGCTATTCCTAGCTTTTTTCTCAGTTCCTCATTTCTGATCTTATCTCTCAGACTGTTTCATGTCATTCATCTAACACATTTAATCTCAGTAGAGGTTATTTTTATTATTGTTCTTGCATCTAGGGTCCAGGTCTGGCATTGGTAGCACAACGTTGGGATGAAGATTGTATTGTAGAGTGCCTGTTTTACCTCCAGAGTTATTTCCTTGTTGGACAATAGTGGTGATAGCTATCCAATGATTTGACAAGCTTTGTTGCATCTTGATTCTATCTCTGCTGTTTGAGAATTGTCGTTTGTCATTAGCAACCATCCACTGAACTAAATACAACCAACAGTTCACTGACTCAAGAGCTTGTGGGACCCACAGCAACCACTCACTAAACTCCAAGCAGCCTCTAAATGTACTCTAAGCAACCATCCACTGAACTAAATACAACCTATCATTAAATCACTTATTAAATCCCTATACAATCTCTCATTGAACCACAGACATCTTCTTTGAGAGGCCTGTAAGTAAAACCCAGGTCTACATGCAGGACCTACCGCACCTACCTGTGTTCTGCGGCCTAAGTTTGTTTTCATACAAGGCACTAGCTTCAAGGTAACAGAACCAGACACTTCCGACTGTGGAAAAACAAATCAAAACAGAAACTGTTTAAAGAAACAAATAAAATTGTTTAAAGAAACAAATAAAATTGTTTAAAGAAACAAATAAAATTATAAATTGATTAAAGAAATAAATCAAATAGAAAATGTTTAAAAGTTAATCAAATGTAAGGAAACAATATAATTTGCTCTGTCTCTTTCACTTGTATTCACTTGGCCAGAGTAGTTATTCTGTTTCCATGGCTGTTACAACTAAATAGCAAGTTACAACTAGATCTGGAATAAGCATCATCTGGGCTGGAAGCAGTTAGTGACTCATAACTGACTGTTTGAGTCAGGATTAGTGAATCAGAACTGATAAAGATCCTATTTCACCTCCCGAGAGTGGGCCTTGAAATAGACTACTCATTTCAGCCAGGAAAATAGGAATAGAGTTCTATTTTATTCACGGAATCAATCTCGTTGAAGTCAGGATCCCCGTATTGATGCCAGTGTCAATTCAAGCATTTCTTGAAGCTTATGCAGACCAGGTTCCTGTAAGGTGTTGATTGTATATACATCTGCTTTTACCACTAAGCACTCTGGATGTACAGGACGGCCTTTCTTCCTCTAGACTCATCAGTCTCTCATCCTTGTCCCACTCATTCTCCTCTTCTTTTCTTTAGAAATGAAGAACAATCATGACGATGTCCTCTTTGTCCAGAAATCAGGCCACACTCAGTGCCAGAACTACCAGCGAGCTTATTAACTATTTCATTACAGTGCACACCAGCATGTCCTGACAGTATACTCAGGTTAACGCGTTCACTTTAGAGCTATCTAGGGGTTCATCCACTCATTCAATTTCATTTGTTTTGTTCTAATTGTGTTTAGTAGTTCTCTTTTCATTTTTAGTTGTTTTAAGACTTCATCATTTGTTCTTTTTTTCTTTCCATCCAATTCTACCTGTTCTTCTATAAATCCACATTTTAAAGGTTTCAATTTTCTGTTCTGTTTTCTTGTCTAATGTCAATGTTTCTTCACCATACAGGAATATTGAGAAGATATAACATTTTGCTATTCTTAGTTTTAGTCCTGGTCTTATTTGTTTTGATGTTAGTATTCTTCTCTTGCTGTGCTGAAGTTCAGTTCATCATAAGAGTTCCTCATAATCGGAGGCCATAATATAAATAATCTGAGGTTTTCTGATGATACAGTCTTAATCACTAAGAGTAAAAATGAGTTAAAAGAAATGTTAGACATTATAGTGAAAGAAAGCAAAAATAAAGGACTCAGCTTTAATAACAAAAAGACAGAAGTAATGGTAACAACAAAGAAAAAGTCATCAAAGAAAATCACTGGAGGCTGTAGAAATGTGGTTTTGCAAAATAATGTTGAGAATACCATGGACAGCTAAGAGTAATGGAAACGTTCTGAAAGAGGCCAAAGCAAAAAGAGAGCCAATTTTCAATATTAGGAAGAAACAATCATCATCATTTTTTGGCCATGTAATGAGAAGGGAACAGCTGGAATATATTTAAAAACTGGAAAATTCGAAGGACAAAGAGGTAGTGGGAAGCAAAGAGAAATGTTACCAGACAGCCTAAGAGAATGGCTTGGCAGAAGGCCAACAACAGAAATTATAAATAACTGTCAAGATCGAAAGTTGTGGAGAGACATGATCACCTATGCCAGTAGGTATAGTACTTGATGATGATGATACTTTTCTTGGCATTAAAATTACTTTTTGCCATTCCTATTCTTTTGTTTATTTCAGTTTAATATTTTCTATCACTGGTTATAGTATGTCCAAGGTAGTTGTAGCTCTGAACTATCTCCAGGTCTATTCCTTCAATATTGATATTTATTTGTAAGTTTTGAGTATTTTCTTTGCATATGATCATAGTTTTAGTCTTTTTGGCATTCACATCTAATCCAATAATTTTTTACTTATCATGTTTATTTGATTAAGTAATTGTTGTAGATCTTTAGGATTTTCTGCTAGTAATATAGTATCATCAGAATATCTTAGGTTATTGATTATCTTTCCATTTTAATTCTAATTTTCAGTCTTCGTACAAAGTCCTTGACTTGACTTAATCCCCTTGTTAGCCGTGAGCTATGAGCTCTTTACAGCTTAATGCCTCTCGCACGAAGGCGCAGGTCCTTCTCGGTTGTACAGCTGCAGAGTACAGTGTGCTATTGGTGGATGGAAGTAGTGGGAGTAACATGCTCCGTCGGTTTTGTAAATGGGGACAGTGTAGTAGCAGGTGATCTACTGTCTCAGATTGTTGACGGCAGTGTCTGCAGATTGGATCGTGTTGTGTTTATATTCTGCTCAGGTGTTGATTGGTAGGAGCATGGCCTGTTCTCAGCTGGAATATCAGGCTTTGATCCCTTCCTCTGAGCTCCCCCACAGGGTCGAGGTGGTCTGGTTTTGTTTGATATCTGTAGAGTAGGCGTCCAGTCTTAGCTGAAGCCCACATATTTAACCATTCCTCGTGGTAGTTGTTTCTCAAAATTTGCTTGCATATTTTGAGGCTACCTTGAACAGGAATCTGTAGTAGAGATGCTCCCAGTTTAGCCAACCTATGCGCTCTCTCACTTCCCGCAATGCCAATGTGACCAGGGATCCATTGTAGGGTTACAGCCACGCCATAGGTAGTGCAGAGTTGGTTGGATAAAAATCTTATATTGGAAACCTTGGATGTTAGTCCACTTTCAATTGCTTCGAGTGCTGATTTTGAATCAGAGAAAATATATATATCTTCCGGTGCGATGGTGTCACATTCAAAGTCTACAAATATCCTTCTGAGTGCTCTCTCTATAGCTATAATTTCTGCAGAGTAATTGGAGCAGTATTCTCCGCATGGACCGTAAATTTGGGGGTAGTGGTCTGGGTGAGAGTAGGGATACTTGACAACAGCACCGTAACCAGCATTTAGGGTGGCCTTGAATGCAGATCCATCAGTATAAACATGGACAGCATTGTGTGGATACTGGTAAATAGTTTCCAGTGCTATGGCTTTGAGTATGGGAGGTAGAGTATTTCTATCTGCTAAGGGGGCGGAGAGCTCAGTCCTGGCATCGGGGACAACTATTTGGCTGCAAAGTGCTTCAGGGCAGACGGGCATATCTTGGAGTCTGTCTGCTGGAAGGTGATGTTTGGAGCTGTAGTTAGTTGCATGGTCTAAAAAGGATGATTTCTTAATCCGGGTTTTCTGCCGCCACTTTTCTACCATAATGCGATTTTCCCCTGTTGGTTCCGTCCGCAAATATATATCTCTCGCAGGTTTCCAATACAGCACGTTCTCTTCGAATGCAAAGAGGTTCGATGTTATTGTGTATTTCGCAAGCATTATTTGGAGTTGATTTCATAGCACCGCTAATAAATCTCAGGGCTTGATTTTGAATTTTATCTAAGCTTTGGAGTAGAGTCTTGCTAGCAATAGATTGCAGAGGTAGTGGATAGTCTATTACTGATCGCACGTAACCAATATAGAGTTGGCACAGTGTTTGTTGGTACCCCCCCCATTCACAAGTGGCGAGGTGTTTGATGATGCTGAGTCTAGTTGTGGTTTCCTCTATCAGCTTGTTTATGTGTTGTTTTGCCTCTGCCTCTTTTATCTTTAGCTTTACAAACACTGGTTCCTTGCTACCAGCTTCACCGCAGCATTGCAATTATTTGCTTGTTCCCTAGTCTTGGTCTACCTCTTTTACCTTGTATTTTCCCCTCCAGGATTACTTTTAGTAGGCTGTTGTGTCTTTTAACATGGCCCAAAAATTCCATTTGTCTTGTTTGAATTGTGTTTAGTAGTCCTCTTTTCATTTTTAGTTGTTTTAAGACTTCATCGTTTGTTTTCTTTTCCTTCCATCCAATTCTACCTATTCTTCTATATATCCACATTTCAAAGGCTTCAATTTTTTGTTCTGTTTTCTTGTCTAATGTCCATGTTTCTGCACCAAATAGGAATGTTGAGAAGACATAACATTTTGCTATTTTTAGTTTTAGCCCTGGTGTTATTTGTCTTGATGTTAGTTTGTTCTTCATGACATTAAAATGTATTTATTTATTAATCATTTATTTTTTATTTTAAATACATATTTTTATGTGTGTTTGTTTCTGTTGAAGGCCTATTGCGCTGAAACGTCGTTCTGGTTTATTTTGTCCGCTTGTTACGTGAAGCTTTAACCATACCGTTTTTTTATTCTATTTTTTTTCTATGTATATATATTTTGTCATTTCTCCTAGACTACACTTACCAGCATCTCCACAATCCTATCAGGATCTAAGCCTTTGACAGGCTCTCCATTTATTTCATGAATTTCATCTCCAGCACTGAGCAAACCTGAGCAAAAAAAGCATTGTTTATTTCAGATGTGAATGGTTCATGTATAAGACTAAAAATGAAAGCATTATGTGAGAAGAGATAATGAAAATGTATATAGGGATTTTCTTTGCTACAGCACTCATCATCGAGTGCCATGCCTGCTGGTGTAGGTGATGATGTCTCTCCACAACTTTCAATCTCAACAGCCATTTATCATTTCTGTTGTTGACCTTCTGTCAAGCCATTCTCTTAAGCTGTCTGGTATCTTTTCTCTTTGCTTCACTCTATCTCTTCGTCCCTCAGTTTTCCAAGTTGTAACAATATATTCCAGCTGTTTCCTTCTCATTACATGGCCAAAAAATGATAATTGTTTCTTCCTAATATTGGAAATTAGCTCTCTCTTTGCTTTGGCCTCTTTCAGAACATTTTCATTACTCTTCTTAGCTGTCCATGGTATTCTTAAAATTCTCCTGTAAAACGACATTTTGTATAGCCACCAGTGATTTTCTTGTTTGTTGTCCTATGGTCCATGATTCACGTCCATATGCTAAAACTGGCTCTATAACATTTAAGAACTATTTTTCTTGTTTTTAGTGTCAAAAATGTATTGCACAATATCTTCCTCATGTTTTGGAAAGCTGCTTTTACCTGAGCTATTCTGCATCTCACCTCTGTTGTACATCTACCATCTCACCTCCGTTGTACATCTACCATCTGAGGTTAACAATGTTCCCAGGTATTTCATTTACATGTTTTAATAATGTTTCAGCACTAGTTACAACACTAGTCTGGTTATAATTGTCTGGCGGATTCTGTTTCCAATGTAGGGAACCTGAAGAAAGAAATATTTTCTATTTCATGTCACCTTCTTCTTCACGTAACCCGCGAGTCATCAGGATATCTCTGACAGACTTAATCAACCTTCTCCATTGATCTCCATCTTCAGTCATTTTTTTTGTGATGCTGTAGAGACTGAGCTGACTGACTTCTGCCTGCACAGAACAGAGACAAATGGTGAGATTTAAAAAAAGACCTTTGCAAGGACTGTTCCCTGGACAGCTAAAAAAGACCAATGAAGAAATTCTCAAAGAGGCCAACACAAAAAGGGAACTCCTAAAAATCACCAGAAAGAAACAATCAACATTTTTCAGACACATCATGAGAAGAGGAAAGTTGGAATACTTGGTTACAACTGACAAAATAAAAGGAAAGAGAGATCACGAATGACAAAGAGAAAATACTGGATAGCTTGGTGTCATGGGGAGCCACAATAGCTCAGTGGTTAGTGAACTGGACTACAAAGGACAAGGGGTAGGGTTCGATCCCAACCAGCGGCTTCCAGGTTCACCCAGCCTTAAATGGGTACCAAACAAAACAAGCAAAAAATATGGACTAGATATGAATATTAAAAAGACAAACTATGATCATAAACAAAGAAAATTCTCAAGACCTACAAATAAATATCACAGTTGAAGGAATACATCTGGAGACAGTTCAGAGCTACAACTACCTTGGACATACTATAACCAGTGATGGAAAATGTAACATTGAAATAAACAAAAGAATAGGTATGGCAACAGCAATTTTAATGCCACGAAAAATATACTAACATCAAAACAAATACAAGCAGGGCTGAAACTAAGAATAGTAAAATGTTACATCTTCTAAATATTCCTGTATGGTGCAGAAACATGGACATTAGACAAGAAAACAGAACAGAAATTGAAGCCTTTGAAATGTGGATTTATAGAAGAATAGGTAGAATTGGGTGGAAAGAAAAGAAAACATGATGAAGTTTTAAAACATCTAAAAATAAAAAGAGAACTACTAAATACAATTAAGACAAGACAAATGAAATTTTTGGGGGATGATAAAAGACACAACAGCCTACTAAAAGTAATATTGAAAGGGAAAATACAAGGTAAAAGAGGCAAGGGCAGACCAAGACTAACATGGACGAGTAACATCAAAAGATGGACAAGTCAACCTATGACAACCTGAACCATCAAAGCAAGAAGCAGAGTGGATTGGCGATCCATGGTAGCCAACCTTCGTTGCGGAGACGGCACTCGATGATGATGAGTGTGAAACGAATTCAAAACAAACAAGGAAATTAGAGAAATCGCCAATCAACCACTAATATCTTCAGTAATCAAGAAAAGACGATGGACATATGTTGAACATGTGATGAGGAGAGATAATAACCGAATAACAAAGCAAGCCCTCATGTGGGGAAACAGCAGGTAAGAGGAAAATAGGCCAACCCAGAGAGACACTGAGAAGAACATTGATCAGAGAGGCAAAAGCAGCAGGAATCAGCTCCCTCAGTGAGATAGTTGCTTGCACAGAACAGAGACAAATGGTGAGATTTAATAAAAGACCTTTGCAGGGATTGAGACTGCTGGAATGAAAAAAAAAATGTAGATAAGAGAAAGAGTATCTAGGTCTATGCCCTATGGGCTGCCCATTGCTCGAAAGGTCAATAGCTAGATAGAATGATAGTATCAAATTAGTTAGCAATGATTGTATAAAATTATCTGATTATGACAGTATTAAGTTAGTTGATAAGGACAGTATTAGGATGTTAACTGATAATGATAGTATCAAGTAAGTTTGAAGCGACAGTAAATTTGGTACTTGCACTGGAGATTTTGTTTCATCTAAATTTAGCACTTACCTAGATTTATGGTAAGATGGATCACAGTTACACCGAATGCAATGGAATGAATTCTAGACTTAATAGAGATAAAAGAAATGACCATGCAACCAAAGATCTCATCTACAATTAGGAATAGAAGATGGATATATATCGGACATGTGCTGAGAGGAGACAAGAGAATTTCAAAACAGGCTTTTCTATGGGAAACATCAGAATACAGAAAAAGAGGAAGACCTAGAGAGACATTGTAAATAACAGATAGAATAACAATAAGAGAAGCAAAGTTGGCAGTCATAGACTCATTTTATAAGATTGAACATCTTGTCAAGAACAGAAATTGGTGGTGAAAAACACTACGGACCCAATAAGACATCTAGCAGCACTGGAAGGATTAAAACCAGGATCAGGGATCACAGTTTCATATGCAGAAAATGTTCTCTCTACAAAACTGGTAAATCTTAATGAACAACTAAACCCATAAGTTCATCAACCACATCATCATATTAGTCAAGAGGGATGTGACCAAAATTTAGGAGAGTTGTGAGTAGAATGGGGGAGAATTAGTAAACTATTTTATCGTTTCACACTGTGGGATTTGCTGAGGAGATCTGAGTTCTTATGGACCCAAATTCAGGAGAGTTGTGAGTAGAATGGGGGAGAATTTGTAAATCATTTTATCATTTCACATTGTGAGATTTGCTGAGGAGATCTGGGTTCTTATGGACCCAAATTTAGGAGAGTTGTGAGTAGAATGGAGGAGAATTTGTAAATCATTTTATCATTTCACATTGTGAGATTTGCTGAGGAGATCTGAGTTCTTATGGACCCAAATTCAGGTGAGTTGTGAGTAGAATGGAGGAGAATTTGTAAACCATTTTATCATTTCACATTGTGGGATTTGCTGAGGAGATCTGAGCTATTAAGGACAGTTGTTATTTATGTGATGAGAATAATCCTATGCCTAACTAACCAGTTCATCTCAGGAATTGTCAGTGTGACTGAATGAGACTACAGTCTAATTAAATGAGTGGTAGTGTCGTGATTAGTATACTAACTTCTTCTTCTTCTACCTTTCAGTTCCCTGTGGAGCATAGGTCTTCAACACTTTCCAAGTCATTCTGTTTCTTACCATTCTTTTAAGATCATTCCATGTCATCCCCATCATCTTCATCTCTGCTTCTGTCTGTCTTCTCCAAGAATTTCTTAGTCTTACTCTTTGTTTTTTCCCTTAGGGATTCCAAGAAAGGGCCTGTTGTGTAATACTCTCAGTTGGCTTCCGCAGTGTGTGTCCTATCCAGCACCATCGTCTTCACTGTATTTCTTTATCCACTGGTATTTGACTGGTACATTCTGTGCAAGCAAGTCTATCTCATTGAGGGAGCCGATTCCTGCTGCTCTTGCCTCTCTCATCAATTTTCTTCTCAGTGTCTCTCTGGGTCTTCCTCTTTTCCTCTTACCTGTTGTTTCCCACATGAGGGTTTGCTTTGCTATTTGGGTATTATCTCTTCTCATCACATGTCCAACATATGACCATCATCTTTTCTAGATTACTGAAGATATTAGTGGTTGATTGATGATTTCTATAATTTCTTCATTTGTTTTTAATTTGTTACACACTATACCAAGTATCTTCCTTAGACATTTATTTTCGAATGAAAAATTTAATGCTTTACTTACCCAGAATTAAATATGGTGCCCATTTAACTCTTTCCATACGTTTTGCTGCACTGTGCGCCAGTGCGATTTTAGCAATGTACGTTTTGCCGCATAGTGCGCCACGCTCAATTTGATTAGTGTGAACACCATCAAACCATATTCTTTTTACATGTCTTGTATCATCTTGATATTGGTGAAATCTAATACCTTGTTAAATTATCTAAACATTCATATATAATATGTTATATGTTCATCATCATCATCATCGTGTGCCTTCTCCGCAACGAAGGTTGGCTACCATTGATCGCCATTCTACTCTGTTTCTTGCTTTGATGGTGCAGACTGTCATAGATTGACTTGACCATCTTTTGATGTTACTCGTCCATGTTAGCCTTGGTCTGCCTTTGCCTCTTTTACCTTGTATTTTTCCTTCCAATATTACTTTTAGTAGGCTGTTGTGTCTTTTAACATGCCCCAAAAATTGCATTTGTCTTGTCTTAATTGTATTTAGTAGTTTTCTTTTTATTTTCAGTTGTTTTAAAACGTTATCGTTTGTTATCTTTTGTTTCCATCCAATTCTACCTTTTCTTCTATAAATCCACATTTCAAAGGCTTCAATTTTCTGTTCTGTTTTCTTGTCTAATGTCCATGTTTCTGCACCATACAGGAATATTGAGAAGATGTAACATTTTGCCATTCTTAGTTTCAGCCCTGTTGATATTTGTTTTGTTGTTAGTATATTATATGTATATAATATGTAGTAAGTTATATGTTAGATAAATATAAATATGTAGATTGATTCTTAAAACCATGAACAATTTTGTCTCTGAAATCTCTTCCGTTGCGTAGATAAAAAGCTTCCGTACTGTAAGGAGTTAAGGCTGGGTGATCTTGGAAGCCATTGATCAGGATTCGTTCGTTCGTTCGCTTTCGTCAGCTTTGACCTCTGACGAAGTCCCACCCACTCAATGTTGTGGGACTGAATTTTGCGTGTAAAGTCTGTTTTTATCCCATTACAGGATGCCCCTCGCCATGCAGGCAGATTTACTCCGACTTCAGAGGTACTAATTTTTAGGGAATTAGTAAAACCCAGGTGTCCTCGCCAGGGTACGAACCCCGGCTGTTGTCGTGGTAAGCCAACCGCCTATCGATTGCGCTAACCGGACACCCTGATCAGGATTAAATCTGTCCCTTGTTTTCAGTTGTTCACTTCACTAACCACTGAACTATCACGGCACTCTCTTTGTATTATCACTTAACTGGTAATCTGCGCATGGACATGCGCTGCTATAGACATAGTACCAGGAAGATGACACAGATGGAAATGTAATTGATTATTGCATCAATGTACACAGATGGAAATGTAATTGATTATTGCATCAATGTACACAGATGGAAATGTAATTGATTATTGCATCAATGTACACAGATGGAAATGTAATTGATTATTGCATCAATGTACACAGATGGAAATGTAATTGATTATTGCATCAATGTACACAGATGGAAATGTAATTGATTATTACATCAATGTACACAGATGGAAATGTAATTGATTATTGCATCATCATTATCATCATCATGTGCCTTACCGGTTGGCGTAGGTGATCATGTCCCTCCATAATCTTCTATCTACAGTGCATCATATCAGTTCTGTTGTTGACTGTTTTCCATGCCATGACACCAAGCTATCCAGTATTTTTCTCTCTTTGTCGTTCGCGATCTCTCTTTCCTTTTATTTTGCCAGTTGTAACCAAGTATTCTAACTTTTCTCTTCTCATGATGTGCCCGAAAAATGTTGATTGCTTCTTTCTGATGTTTTTTAAGAGCTCCCTCTTTGTGCTGGCCTATTATTGCATCAATGTGTGATATATGACAAGAAGTAACAACATTGAAAGCATGGAATCATAAGATGTAACTAAGAGATTTTCTATTGTGCTGAGGTCTAGTGCATATAACTCACTATCTATCTCTATCTATCTATTGACCTGTCGAGCCATAGCAGGCCCATAGGGAGTAGACCAAGATACTCCTTCTCTTATCTAAATTTTTATTTTAGCAGTTTTCAATTCTTGTAAAGATATTTTATCAAATCACGTCATTTGTCTCTGTTCTGTGCAAGCAGCTCTATCTCATTGAGGGAGCCGTTTCCTGCTGCTCTTGCCTCTCTCATTGATGTTCTTCTCAGTGTCTCTCTGGGTCTTCCTCTTTTCTGCTGTTTCCCACATGAGGGCTTCCTTTGCTATTCGGTTATTATCTCTTCTCATCACACATAAATAACTCACTACAGATATATAAAACATTGTGAAGGTGTTACAATTATTTTGAAACACCCTGTATGTTAATGAGCTCATTGTTTCATTTAAATGAGCTAAACTGTTACAATTATTTTTATTGTAATTCATTGTTTTTTTAAATTTGGGATTCTAGGAAAATATACTCTCAAAGCCACATTGTTATACTCACCACTTCTGTGTGCAGCTCCTCCATGGAGTACTCTGGCAATTTCTACACATCCTGTGTGCTCGTTGAGGTAGATGGTAGCTCCCTGTTAATGCACTTTGCAACATTGAGGCAAATATAACAGACACCTGTCTATCTGAAAGTCTTACATATTTATGAGCCTTTACCTTGTCAATTATCTGTCTATTTTGTTCTCTCCCTCCGCCTAGACAATAATTTATTATGTTATTATATATTAATATATAATAATTATTATATTATATAAATTCCACACATTTGCCAAATAATGGTGGTGAGCATGTTATGTGCCTAAACTATTTTATGTTCCATTTTTTAACTCTTTCCATATGCTTCTCAAAACTAATCAGTACAAACACAAAACTTAGACTATTCAAATCAAATGTACTATCAACCCTTACGTATGCATTTGAAAGCTGGAAAACAACAAGAGATATAGAAACAGAGTTGAACGCATTCAAAAATAAATGTCTAAGGAAAATACTTGGTATAGCGTGGAACGAATTCAAAACAAACGAGGAAATTACAGAAATCGCCAATCAACCACCAATATCTTCAGTAATAAAGAAAAGACGAAGGTCATATGCTGGACATGTGATGAGAAGAGATAATAACCAAATAACAAAGCAAGCCCTCATGTGGGAAACAACAGGTAAGAGAAAAAGAGGAAGACCCAGAGAGACACTGAGAAGAACATTGCTGAGAGAGGCAAATGCAGCAGGATTCGACTCCCTCAATGAGATAGAGCTGCTTGCACAGAACAGAGACAAATGGTGAGATTTGATAAAATATCTTTAAAAGAATTGAAAACTGCTAGAACAAAAATTCAGATAAGAGAAGGAGTATCTTGGTCTATGTCCATAGGGCTGGCTATGGCTCGAAAAGTCAATAGATAGATATGCTTCTCTGCACTGTGTGCCATGTCGATTTCAACCGCATACTACGTCACTGTCAATTTAATTAGTGTGAACCGTTATCAAAGCATATTCCTTTACGTGTCTTGTATCATCTTGGTATTGATGAAATCTAATACCTTGTTTGATTATCTCAAAACTCATATATAATATGTTATATGTTAGATAAATATAAATATATAGATTGATTCTTAAAACCATGAAAAACTTTGTCTAGGAATTATTTTCCGTTGCATCAATAAAAAGCTTCCGTACGGAAAGAGTTAAATATCATTCTATGTGAGTTAAACTCAATCAATCTGCCAAAATTGAATATGTTGGGCTAAAGGGCGTTGAAAGAGCAGTAATAAAAAGTAAAACATGTTCAATGACTGCAGCTAATTTTCTATAAAAATAAGCTACTTGCCACTTATGAAGTTGTTTGTAAAATTAATATAAAAAACTTCTAATGCCTCATTGGTTCCAACTTTGATTCCTTTCAATTCAACATTAGATTTTGACTCTAACTCATATTCCATTTCTATTGAACTTTAAACCCTGACTCCAAATCCAATTCCATTTCCATTCAATATTAGACTTCAATTTCAACTCTGACCTTATTTCCATTCAACATTAGACTTCAATTTCAACTCTGATCTTATTTCCATTCAACATTAGACTTCAATTTCAACACTGATTTCATTTCTATTCAACATTAGACTTCTACTTCAACTCTGACCTTATTTCCATTCAACATTAGACTTCAACTTCAACTCTGATCTTATTTCCATTCAACATTAGACTTCAATTTCAACACTGATTTCATTTCCATTCAACATTAGACTTCAACTTCAACTCTGATCTTATTTCCATTCAACATTAGACTTCAACTTCAACTCTGATCTTATTTCCATTCAACTTTGAACTTTGACCCCAACTCTAATTTCATTTCCATTCAACACACATATATTGTATTGCAGCAAAAAAAAAGAAGCTGCAATATTCCATAACAACAGCAATAAAAACAGGAGGTCCAGTGTGTGCTTATGCAAGTTAAAGAACTTTTGGCAGTTAAAAGTTGAAAACAGTAGGCTAAATCTGGCCACTGCTAAGTAAAAATTGTTAAGCAAATCTACCAATTTCTGAAACCGGATGTGTTGGGCTTGAAGTCACAGATGTCATTGCTCTTCCGTAAACTAGCAACACAACACATCCAAACCCACTTAAAGATTTCTTAATGAAACAACTAAAGGCTTTTGTTGTTGTTGTTTATATATGCCAGCTTTTTATGTAGCTTTTTTTCCACAAGAATATTTTTTGCTTGAATATTACTTTTTTCCCCTTTATTTCACTCCATGTGTGAAAGTGTCCTTAGCCATATTTTTTTTTTTCGTTCGCCAGCTTTTAACTCTGATGAAGTACCTAGAGGTACCTAGAGATACCTAGAGACTAGGAACTGAATTTTGCGTGTTAATCCACTTTTCTCTGACAGCCATGTGCACAGGGGTCCTTTGCCGCACAGGCAGATAACTCCGACTTCAGATGTACTCATATTTTTTCCGTCTATGAGTAGTTGACATTTCAAGCCGGGCCTCACTGCTGAGGCCAAAAGTGGCTGCCGCTGAGAGAAATCATAAATAAAAATCCCAACTTGTGTAGCCAATATTTGAACCCACAACCTCTGTCTCGAGGCCGGTGTCTTGCCTCAAGACCAACCAGTCCCCCTCCTTAACCATATAGGCAGATATTCTCCAACTTCTGAGGTACTCTCATTTTTTTTTATTGTCAAAAGTGTCTTAGTGTTCACTAAGAAGAAGAAAGAAAGAGTAATAAGACAAGAGATTGATGTGCCAAGGCACACTGAAGGAGTATATTAATGATGGTTCTATGTACAATAATGCAATAATCCACTTAATTCCAAGATGGAAGCCTTGTTTACTTTTCATCTTGTATGGATCTTTAGGCATAGGGCTGACAACCTTACACTGAGATTCACTTAAGGGCAACCATAGGTAGGAAAATATGCCTGTTGTAGAAGCTCATATTAAAAGATTGAGAAAGAACTCAACACATTTGAAGACAAATGCCTAAGAAAATGCCTCTCTCTCCTGCACAGTGTTCATCATGTTGTCTGTTATTTCATTAATTCACAATCTTCTTGGGCTACCTTTCCCTCCTTACCATTGTATTATGTTATTTTCTTAAGAAAAAATATTTTGTCCAGCCAGCATTGTAATTAATCTTCTTTCTATATTTTTTATCCACCACTTCAAAACTAAGGGAGCTGGGATAGCTCAGTGGTTAGTGAACTGGACTGCAAAGGACAAGTGGTCAGGTTCAATCCTGATTGACAACTTCCAGGCTCACCCAGCCTTAAATGGGTACCTGATTTTCTTTGTGGCAAAGTTAAGTTATACAGGCATAATACCAACCACATTACCTCAAAAATCATGTGTCCAATGTCTGTAAAAATTATATTCTATCTATCTATTGACCTTTCGAGTCATAGCCAACCCATAGGGCATAGACCAAGATACTCCTTCTCTTATCTGAATTTTTGTTCTAGGAGTTTTCAATTCTTTTATAGATATTTTATCAAATCTCGTCATTTGTCTCTGTTCTGTGCAAGCAGCTCTATCTCATTTAGGGAGCCGATTCCTGCTGCTCTTGCCTCTCTCATCGATGTTCTTCTCAGTGTCTCTCTGGGTATCCTCTTTTCCTCTTACCTGTTGTTTCCCACATGAGGGCTTGCTTTGCTATTCGGTTATTATCTCTTCTCATCACATGTCCAAGATATGACCATCGTCTTTTCTTTATTACTGAAGATATTAGTGGACATTCTGTATCAGGTCTATGTTTCATTAACAAAATTGTTTTTACGATAGCGGCTTGTTAAACCTCTGATCAACGGTTCTATACCAAGCCAGAGAAAAATAATTCCTCCATCTTGGATACAACCAGAAAATTATATTCACTAACACCATATTCCCTATATGCCACGTGGCACGATGGGGTACTTTTGAACTACATTATTTGTTGTTTTCTCCATATATCCAATTTTCCATATATAATTTTTTTTTTTTTCATTCGTCCACTTTCACCTGTGGCTAAGTCCCTGGAGACTAGGAACTGAATTTTGTGTTTGTGTGTTAATTTGTTTTTTCCCTGGCAGCCATGTGCATAGGGGTCCTCACCGAACAGGCAGATAACTCCATCTTCAGAGGTACTCATATTTTTTATGTCGATGAGTAATGGTGACATTCTAGCAGTCTTACTAGTTTTTTTCAGTTATGAAACATAACATTAATATAAATTTGCTTTCGTACGTTAAAATTGATCACTATAACCTAAATTATTACAATATATGTGGTTAAAATATGTGGTTGCTGCAGTGAGAAATCACAAATAAAAATCCAACTGGTGCAGCCAGGATTTGAACACACAACCTCTCTGTCTTAAAACTGGTGTCTTGACTTGCGACCAACCAGACCTCCAGTTGCTGGATCTGCATCTTGATCTCCATTTCTTTACTCATTCACCACTCTTATTACTAATTATAAACTTTCTTTTCTTTTGATTTCAAATTAAGCCTGATTTCTCTTTCACTTACCAATGGCTCGTTGTTTTTTATAAGTCTAACAATTTTGATGATGGTTCCTTCATCCCCTGCTCCAGCTGGTATAGGGTCGATTCTTGGTTCATAATCTTCACATGCTACTTTGTCATGACTAAATAGAAGAGCCTGTAAAAGCACAGACAAGAAAATAAAAATAGCTTATATTATGACGAAGGAAGTAGAAGGAAAATGATTAGAACCCAAAATATTATGTCACTAGACTATCCCGTGTGTTACCGGGGCCTCATTATGTGGGAAGTAAAGAATAGTGACACTATGACCTTCCAGGCATGTCGTAAGAGGCGACTAAGGAGATTGATCGATGGCTTAACAAGCTGTCATTGTAAAAAGTATTGTTATGGAAACAGAGCCATAGATTTTAGAAGCAGTGATCTCTGCAATATGTGCCATTTTGGCACGCAAGGTTTCTGTTTTTGAGATTGTAGTTCTGCCCTATGTGCCGCCTTCGGCTCGAAAGGACAATAGATAGATAGATAGACTATAGAAAGGACTGGAATCACTGCAAGTGGGACATTGTCATATATGCTACACCCCCCGTTCCAGAAACCAACATAGTGTTCATCCTGATTGTTCTATTGAATGTGCTGTGTTCTGAAAAAAGGGTGTGCAGCTCACGATGCATACTTCTGGGTCGCAGTAACGGTAATCACCCAGAGCATGATCTTCATGCAATGGGGCACCAGATTCAAACAGACTTTGTGGCCAGTGAGAATGCCCTAAGAAATGCTGTCGCAACAAATGAAGCCAGGCCTTCAATTTTGTGAAACACTTGATCTGACTGCATTTCATCTGATTATGAATTTGCAGTTGAACACAAAACATACATCATATCCCAGAGCAGAGCTATGGCCTGGTACCATTCTACTTCAATCAATGGTCATTGCCTGCAGCACAAATCTATATGGGTTAGTGCCAAAGCCATCTTGACTTCATAGTCAGGTGAATGTGGCCGGACTATCAGTCTTCACAAATGAAAATCCAGGACTTTGAAGATCATTTGAAAATGCATTGCAGCAAAAATGCCACCAGTCCCTATTTCACTGATTCTTTCAGACTTAAGTTTCAAAATTTATGTCAAACTAATTTTGTTTCTATATTATTTTAGTTTAGTTATCACAATTTCCTTGAAGCTGTTTTTTTGCAATAGATCTTGGTTTCATTTATTTTAAGGAAGCAGCAGTGGCCTAGTGGGTAGTAAAGTAAACTACTAGGAACAAAAGATTAAATTTGACCCTAATTGAGGGCTCCTAGGTTTCCATCTACCTATCTATCCCTTCAACCTTTCAAGCCATAACTAACCCATAGGGCATAGACCCAGATATTCTTTCATTGTTTCGAAAATTATTCTTTCTAACAGTTTCAATCTTTGCAAAGATCTTTTATCAAATCTCACCATTTGTCTCTGTTCTGTGCAAGCATCTTGATCTCATTGAGGGAGCCGATTCCTGCTGCCTTTGCCTCTCTGAACAAAGTTCTTCTTAGTGTTTCTCCTAGGTTTACCCAGCCTTAAATGGGTACCAGATTTTTCTAGGAAAATAGGGAGGCCTGGTGTGATATTGACCACACCACTCATAAAAAGTGTCCTTCGAAAAGACTGGAACTAACACAATATTCCCCATATGCCTCAAGGTACAAAGGGAAACTTTTATTATTTATTTATTTTGTTTATTTCTACTCTGTCCATTTATAATTGATTAATGTTATAACAGTTAGTGACAGCAGATCATCCCCTCTGCACATTGAATAATTCAATATGTCCTCAGATCGCCTCTTTAATTTAACCCTTGACTTGAGTGACTGACAACCCCAGTTCTGTGTTGAATTACCAGACTTCTTTTTCTCCCTGCACAGTGTTCTTGTCTGGCATGATCCTTTTTAATGTGATGTTCTGCAAGTGCAAACGATGAAGTTTTAAAACAACTAAAAATGAAAAGAGAACTACTAAACACAATTAGAATAAGATAAATGAAATTTTTGGGGCAAGTTAAAAGACACAACAGCCTAATAAAAGTAATATTGGAAGGGAAAATACAAGGTAAAAGAGGCAGACCAAGACTAACATGGATGAGTAACATCAAAAGATGGACTTATGACAATCTGCACGATCAAAGCAAGAGACAGAGTGGAATGGCGCTCAATGGTAGCCAACCTTCGATGTGGAGACGGCACTCAATGATGGTGATGTTCTGCAAGTCTATTCACAGTTATAAACGCACAATCGTTGCCTACATCATTGAAGTAGAAAGTTGGAATTGGCTACAGGAGACAAATAATCATAAATGAATATTATTATACAGGGAAACTTCCGAGACAAAAGATCTGGGAATCATTTCTGGGAAGTATATATGTTTATAGCACTTGTAAAAAATCACAAATAATCAACAACATAAAAAACAAAAACAAAGAACAATATATGGTCTGAAGATGGTTCTTTGGAACATATATTGTTCTTTGTTTTTTTCCAGTTGATTATTTGTGATTTTTTCCACGTGCTGTAAACATACATCCTTCCCAGAAATGATTGGCCAATATTTGGTTACAACTGGCAAAATACAGGGAAAGAGAGATCGCAGATGACAAAGAGAGAAAATACTAGATAGCTTAGTGTCATGGCATGGAAAACAGTCAACAACAGAATTGATATGATGTAATAGGATTTGTAAAAATAATAGGAATTAAGGATAGAAGATTGTGGAAGGACGTGATCGCATATGCCAACCAGTATGTCACATTATGATAATGAAGTATTTTTTAATAAATATAATACTATTTTCAGTTCGATTTTTACCAACCTGCATATGTGGTTTCGATAAAAGCCTCAATAATTCTCGAACTTTCGGATCTTCAATTCTGTACCTAATTTCACAATATACCTGCCAAGAAAATAAGCAATAAAACAAAATTAACAATAAAAAATTGTCTTTATAAATATCTGAAACAAATCAAAAGAAAATGTTTAGATAGATCAAGGGTCTTAAAACTGTTATCAGCAAAGTCAGTTGTACAATATTCATGGTTATATACACAAACTAATCATCATCAGGTCACACGTCCTTTGTAGAATGTTGCACTCACCACGGCCCATCTGAAAGAATCTGTCACTAGACAGATCTCCCACTTCTTCTGTTGTCATGTTCAAGATCTCCTTGATGACTTGAAATCACTTTCTTCTTGGTCTGTTCCTGAAGTGTCACCCAGGAACCATACCTTCCATTATTGTTCTTTCCAGCCCGATGTGTCTTTTGACGTGGCCATAGTAGCCAAAAATTGACCATAATTTCTTCTGTAGAATGGTATTTATAAGCCACTCCTTTTTTATAATATTTTAGTATTTTAATGCATCTTCTAAGGATTTTTCCTTGACTTATGGTTCTAAATGTTCGCTTGCTTGTGTTTGTCCAATGAATAAAGGAGTATTCCTCTTCATCATCCATCCTTAAAAGGACGTTATGTGGGCATGTCTGCATTGTGTTATGGTTTGCAGTATAAAAGTAAGTAAAGTACCCCCGTCACGCCAAGTGGCGTATAGGAAAATATGGTGTTAGTGACCCTATATTTTACAGACCTTCAGCACATGATTTTTGGGGTAATGTGGTCGGCATTGCATCCGTGCTGCTTTACTTTCCCAGAAAAAAATCCGGTACCCATTTAAGGCTGGGTGAACCCGGAAGCCGTCGGTTGGAATCGAACCCTACCCCTTGTCCTTTGTAGTCCAGTTCACTAACCACTGAGCTATCGCAGCTCCCTTGGTTTGCAGTATAACTGTGATATCTGCGCCTTTCTGCCCAAAGCATCCAACTTCAGCACGACATTTTTGAGTACTGGGTTGTCTTCCCTCTTCGATCCCTATTCGCTTGGCCAGACTAGACAGGTTAGTCTGTTACTGGAAGCACCACAGAGAGGTGCAGCAAGGTCTGGATGGTACTGGTTCACCGATCCTGAGGTAAGCCATCAGCTGTGGGTCGCCGACAACTTCCAGCTCTGCTGCTGTGAGGATCACCTTCACCTCTTGGTTTTGATTAAATTTCTTCCTTGGTGTTTGTGAGATTGAACACACAAAATGAAAGTTCATAAAATTTTTTAGAAGAAACAAACAATTATTATTATTTTATATATATCAATTAGCCAGTATGGGAGCCGTGATAGCTCAGTGGTTAGTGAACTGGACTACAAAGGACAAGGGGTAGGGTTTAATCCCAACCGACGGCTTCCAGCCTTTAATGGGTACCAGATTTTTTTCTGGGAAAGTGAAGTGGCACGGGCGTAATACCGACCACATTACCCCAAAAATCATGTGCCGAAGGTCTGTAAAATTTATGGTCACTAACACCGTATTCCCTATACGCCACTTGGCGTGATGGGGGTACTTTACTTTTTTTTACTTTTTAATGAGCGAGTGTACGTTTTTTTGTCTCAGTTATAAAGATTAGGTTTACAATGACAGCACCATTTATATTCTTTCCCCACATACTTCTAGCCATTATAACCTTTAAAATTTTTCACAGCAGTCTGATATTACATGCACAGCTGTTTGCTTTCATCCCAAAGTGGGTTTTTAGTTCGACTGTTGGGAATTTTGCATCATTTATGGATGATAAAATAAAAAAGAAAATACTCAAAACCCAGAAGTGCATACCAAAATTGAAGGAATAGACCTGGAGACAGTTCAGAGTTACAACTACCTTGGACATACTATAACAAGCGATGGAAAATTGAAATAAACAAAAGAATAGCAATGGTAAAGGGTTATTTTAATGTCATGAAAAATATAATAACATCAAAACAAATAAAAAAGGGCTAAAACTAGAAAATGCAAAATCTTCTCAAAATTCCTGTATGGTGCAGAAACATGGACATTAGACAAGAAAACATAACAGAAAAATGAAGCCTTTGAAATGTGGATATATAAAAGAATAGATAGAATTGGATGGAAAGAAAAGAAAACAAATGATGAAGTCTTAAAACAACTAAAAATAAAAAGAGAACTACTAAATACAATTCAAACAAGACAAATTAGATTTTTTGGGCATGTTCAAAGACACAAAATCAATCTTGCAAGGGAAAATACAAGGTAGAAGAGGCAGAGATAGACAAGGACTAATGTGGACGAGTAATATCATAAAGATGGACAAGTCAACCTATAACAACCTGCACCATCAAAGCAAGAGAGAGAGTGGAATGGCACTCCATGGTAGTCAACCTTTGATCCGGAGATGGCACTTGATGATGATGATGATTATGGATGAAGATGTCCTGAGCTCAGCACATTGCTCTCTCTTAAAATTGATATTTTATGGAAGTGGTTTCAATTTGAAATACATTTTGTTAAATGTTTAGCTCATGTACATATTTACACATGAATGAGAAAGTAAAGGTACAAGGTATGAAACTTGAATCTGCGTCTTAGCATGTCGATTTTTACCCACGTGTGCTCAACCACCTATCCAGAAGTGTTCGGAGACTCCTGTCTAGTGTTGCCTCAAGTATCATAACTCACGAGCAAGGTGTCAATCCTCATCTTCCCAGAGTATAAACCCTGGTACCCATTTCTGCCAGTGGCTGGGTCAACTGCGGGAGTATTTTTTTTTCCCAACCATGAGTACAATTCACGCTGCTTCCAGCAGGAATAGAACACATTTATAAATGATATTTTAGCAATTAATGCTCATAATAAAAGTTGGCAAATTTGAACGTTCAATTCAATTTTTTACCGCAAATGTTTTTAAATTTAAAGATACAGCTTCTTTCAACCACTTTGAATGTAGAATAAAAGTATATGCATTTTATCTTTCAGGAAAGTTACAAACAAATAAATTAACTATCATCATCATCATCATCAAGTACCGGGCCTGCTGGCGTAGGTGATCATGTCTCTCCACAATTTTCTATCTCGGCAGCTATTTATCATTTCTGTTGTTGACCTTCTGCCAAGCCATTCTCTTAAGCTATCTGTTATTTTTTCTCTTTGCTTCCCTCTATTTCTGCTTCCCTCTATTTCTACGTCCCTCGATTTTTTCAGTTGTTACAATATATTCCAGTTGTTCTCTTCTCGTTACATGGCCAAAAAATGATGATTGTTTTTTCCTAATATTGGAAATTAGCTCTCTTTTTGCTTTGACCTTTCACAGAACATCTTCATTACTCTTCTTAGCTGTCCATGGTACTCTCAACATTCTTCTGTAAAACCACATTTCTACAGACTCCAGTGATTTTCTTGTCTGTTGTCCTATTATCCATGATTCACATCCATATGTTAAGACTGGCTCTATGTAACATTTAAGAACTCTTTTTCTTGTTTCTATTGTCAAAAATGGATTGCATAGTATCTTCCTCATTTTTTGGAAAGCTGCTTTTGCCTGAGCCATCCTGCATCTCACCTCTCTTGTACATCTTCCGTCTGAGGTTAACAAAGTTCCCAAATATTTAAATTCATTTACCTGTTTTAATATTGTTCCACTTGTCTTTATTTTGCACTGAGGTGATGTCTTTTTCTTTGATGTTACCATTATCTCTGTCTTTTTTAAATGAACTATAGTATCTTCAATAAACAGCTCTTTAGGGTCTGCAGGGTGCTTCACAATAAGTCTCTATTCTGGTCAAGGTTTTCAGGCTCTAAAAGAGAATTGATATTTGCTATTTCTGCCTCTTTTGTCAATATTATTTACAATGTTTAATAAGTAAAAAAAAAAGTAAAGTACCCCAGTCATGCCAAGTGGCGTATAGGAAATATGGTATTAGTGACCATAAATTTTACAGACTATCAGCACGTGATTTTTGAGGTAATGTGGTTGGTATTACGCCCGTGCCGCTTCACTTTCCCAGAAAAAAATCCTGTACCCATTTTAAGGCTGGGTGAACCCGGAAGCGTCGGTTAGGATCAAACCCTACCCCTTGTCCTTTGAAGTCCAGTAATGTTTAATAAGATCAACAACAAAAAAAATGTTTCATAATACATAGTAACACTAAATTATACCAAAACGAAAAAATTAACAAATCCTTACATCTGCTGCCTGAGAAACTGCAAAATCTGCTGCTGGATTTTTGCTGCCTTGCCGAGCTCGAAATTGCCGATAGATCTGAATTTTAAAAACAAAATTGATATTAACAATAGCAATACACTACATAAATATTGTACAAAAATAGGCAGTAAACTTAAAAGGATTTAGAATTTTCAACACAAGATATTAGCTAACCTCACTTATGCAAGTGAAAACGACAAAGGAGATTAAGAAAAAAATGTCAACGCATTTGAAGATAAAGGCCTAAGAAACATACTTTGTATTAAATAGAATTAATTCAAGAGTAATGCTTCAATAATAGAAATGGCCATGCAACTATTTATCTTGTCTACTTTTATAAAAAAAATAAGATGGACATATATCAGGCATGCATTTAGAAGAAATGACTAGAGAATTACTAAGCAAGGAAACATCAGGTCAGAGAAATAGAGGACGACCTCGAGAAACACTGAAAAGAACTCTAACAAAAGTGGCAAGGTTAGCAGGCATAGACACACTTTTTATAATCAAGAATTTTGCCTAGAACAGAGACAATTGGCGGAGACCCTAGAATCCCTATGTGCATCTAACATCACTGGAAGAATTAATAATAAAGAAACTTAAAAGTGAAAAGAGATGCAAAAAAGAAACTACCAATTTTGTGAGAAATTGGTGTAGTTAAAGTTGTAAAACTCAGGTGATACATAGGGCAGAAACAACAACCTTTCCATGACTGACGATTCAGGACCGATGATATTAAGATCTTGTAATTGTAGTTAATCGAAGGCCTTGGTATCACTGAAAATGAATTAAAATCCATAATTGCTCAACTGCCGCAGCTGCAGTCCCCATCATAGTAGCTACAGCACACGCCAAAAAACATAAGGCAAAGTGGCACTGAAAGTGAAGGTAGCAGAACTGTCCTTCATCATACGATATCATCATTCCTCGTAAGTAATTGGAATATTGAAACATGATCCGGATGAAACGCACAGCTCATAGTGTACATACAGCACATAACTCAGTAGCTCCGGCAGCAAGCTAGACTTGGAATACGAGGAAACTGCAACAAGGAACACTTTTCAGACAGAGCCTCAATGGTTCCTGCCACCTATCTGCCAAATTGACCAGAAGTCTTAAGATCTTGTTTTGTTCTAAAGCCCATGCCTGAGACTCTACTATTAATTGTTTGCTAAGAATTTTTTTTTTTTTTTTTTTTTCCCTTCTTTCCAACATACCAGCATCTTGTATTTGTTAGTTCACTGGTGTTCTTACATGAAAGCAAATGGAAAAGAAGAACACAAGCGAAAAAACAATAACTTTGAAAATGAAACTATTTTCATTATAATTAACTATAGACTACGATACTGTAGTAATAACTATCTATCTATCTATTGTCCTTTTGAGCCAAAGACGGCCCATAGGGCAGAACCACAATCTCAAAAACAGAAACCGTGCATGCCAAAGGGACACATATTGCAGAGATCATCACTTCCAAAATCTATGGCTCTGTTCCCATAACAATACTTTTTACAATGACAGCTTGTCAAGCCATCGATCAACCAACTTAGTTGCCTCTTACGACATGCCTGGAAGGTCACAGTATCACTATTCATTACTTCCTTCATAATGAGGCCCCAGTAACACACAGTAATAACTACCACATCAAAACACAAATTCTTCCAAATTTGATATATTCCCATGTTCAAACACCCCCCTCCCCTCCATGTACCTTCCCATTATCACTTCTGGTGACCCCTGAGCGTTTGATTTGTTTCCAATGTTGCCTGTTTTTTTTCCCCTATTTTGTGATACAATTTCATATAATGCGAAAAAAAATGTGTAAATTTTCAAGAAATTTTGTCAATTTTCCTTTTTTTTCTTTTTTGGGTGTGACCAGAGAAATTTCCTTAGTTGTCGGCAGACATCATATAACTCTTTGTAACTTGGGAAATGCAATGAAGTAGCCACAAATACGGACGGACCTATGGCTTCTGTACTGATAGACATTGTAACCCGTCAAACCCTGCAGTCAAATTCAGGTCATAAATCAACCTGAGACAGGAAATCTGTGTCTGTCCCAGTGTAAACACACAGCTGTGTGTCAAGAAGTTCAAAGAAAACACTATTTTTAGAGTTCCTAATGTTATAATTAAGTGGTGGTAGGTTTTACTATGGTATCGTAAACATGTCGGCCACAAATATATCGTAATCTAGGGTTAAATCGAATTGGAAGTATTTATATCCTCCATTGTTCATTATTAGCAGATAGAGTTGCACGGCGTGCAACCTTGCACATCAACTAATCCAATTTAGGAGCGATTATTTTTGTCCTGCTCTTTTTGAACTTTTAACTCTTTCCGTACGTTTCGCCGCAAAGTGCGCCACGCTCAATTTTATTAGTGTGAACGCCATTAAACCATGCTCTTTTTACATGTCTCGTATCATCTTGATAATGGTGAAATCTAATACCTTGTTCAATTATCTAAACATTCATATATATAATATGTTATATATTCTATCTATCTATCTATCTATTGTTCTTTCGAGCCGAAGACAGCACATAGGGCAGAACCACAATCTCAAAAACAGAAACCTTGTGTGCCAAAGTGGCACATATTGCATAGATCACTGCTCTAAAATATATGGCGCTGTTTCCATAACAACACTTTTTACAATGACAGCTTGTCAAGCCATCGATCAACCTCCTTAGTTGCCTCTTACGACATGTCTGGAAGGTCACAGTGTCACCATTCTTTATGTTATATGTTAGATAAATATAATTATGTAGATTGATTCTTAAAACCATGAACAATTTTGTCTCTGAAATCTCTTCTGTTGCATTGATTAAAAGCTTCCGTACAGAAAGAGTTAACTGCCATGGGTTCTTTAGTGTGCACAGAGAGAACATAAGTTCCCCTGTTTTCCCACAGTTATTCAAACGGGACATCAGATGTCACTATTCAGAGTGCAAGGATGGTAATGCCATAAAGACTATCGATTCAAAGGTAAAATTCCCATCATCTGTGGCAGGATTCAAACCTGATGCCTTCTTGTTCCGAGGCTTGTGTTTTACCCCGAAACCACTCAGTTCCCACAAATTACTATTAATCTTGGGAGCTGTGTAGTTAGAGGTAAGATATTGACCTCTGGACAAGAAGATGCTAGGTTGAAATCCCACCATAGGGATGGGAATTTTTCACTTTAGATCCATGGTTTCTGTGTGGTCTACCCTCCCCTCAGGTCTCTGATCTGATGTCTAGCCCTTTTCACCACCATCATCATGTGCCATACCGGTTGGCGTAGGCGATCGTGTCCTTCCACAATCTTCAATCTCCAGTGCATCATATCAGTTCTGTTGTTGACTGTTTTCCATGTCATGAGACAAAGCTATCCAGTATTTTCTCTCTTTGTCGTCCACGATCTCTCTTTTCTTTTATTTTGCCAGTTGTAACCAAGTATTTCAACTTTCCTCTTCTCATGATATGCCAGAAAAGTGTCAATTGTTTCTTTCTGATGCTTTTTAGGAGTTCCCTTTTTGTGTTGGCCTCTTTGAGAATTTCCTTATTTTTCCTTTTTAGTTGTCCAGAGAACTTTCAACATTCTTCTGAGAAATCCCATCTCTGTGGCCTCTAATAATCTTTTCATTTGTTTGTCTACTGTCCATGATTCGCTTCCATAGGTCAGAATTGGTTCTATATAGCATTATTGAACTCTCTTTCTCACTTCTTCTTCTTTCCTTCCTTATTTGCCATTCAGTGTCGAGGGGAGATATAATTTGTGGTCTTTTGCTCTTCTGTTCGCCTCTGCTACTGTTATGTTTCCTAGTGCTTCTAGTATTCCGTCGATCTATCTTTTTCGTGGTTGACACTTGGGTCTGGTATTCTCACAACGTTTATTGAGGGCTCGTTATGTTGTGTTTTTATCTTTCTGCTGTGTCACATGGCCAGACCATTTCATCTGCTGTTTCTTTATATATTCTATGGCGGGGGCTATTCCTAGCTTTCTTCTCAGTTCTTATTTCTGATTTGATCTCTCAGACTGCTTCTTGTCATTCGTCTGACACATTTCATCTCGGTAGAGGTTCTTTTTCTTATTTTTTCTTGTATCTAGGGTCCAGGACTGGCATTGGTAGCACAATGTTGGGATGAAGATTGTATTGTAGAGTGCCCATTTTACCTCTAGAGTTATTTCTTTGTTGGACAATTGTGGTGATAACTGTCCAATGATTTAACAAGCTCTGATGCATTTTCTCATTTTTATTGACATAAATTTGTTGCATAAGATATTTTTCATTTTCTGAAATGCTATTTTGGCCTGAGCTATTCTGCTTTTTATTTCTGTAGTGTATCTTCCATCTGATGTTATTATTGTGCCCAAGTATTTGACGCATTGAACTTGTTTCAGATTTGTCCTGTCTATTTTTATTCTGCATGATGGTGATGATTGTTTCTTTGATATGACCATTACCTCTGTTTTCTTACTATTCAGACTGAGACCTTTTTATTGCTTTCTTTTACTCTGGCTTGTTGCAGGAGCTACTGGGTTAAGTGCTCTGTGCTCACCATGAGCTGTGATGTTTCATCTGTTTTGATCGTGTTTCGATACTCTGAATGTTTACGATGATATCGTATGACAAAGAACAGTTGGCTGTGTTCACTTTCTGTGTGGTTTCGCCTTATGTCTTTTGGCATTTGCTGAGACTGCTAAGATGGCAGTCTTACAGCTACTTTTCTTTGTTTGGGAGATGAGTTAGTAATTCGGATGATTCCACTGGCACAGTCATGTGAGAAATTATGGATTTTAATTCATTTGCAGTGATACCGGGGCCTTCCATAACCATAACAGTAACCATAACAATAACCGTAACAATAACTATAACTATAATGTCTATCATTTCTTATAGTTCATTCTCTAGGTAAGATGTCAACCTCTGGACAAGAAGATTGTGGGTTCAAATCCCAGCACCTTCAAGGTAATTTTTCACTTCAGATCTGTGGTTTCTGTTTGGTTCTACCCTCCTCTCAGGTCTCTGATCTGATGTCTAGCCCTCTTAGTTAACAGTCAAGAAACAGGAGGTTAAATGAGCACTCTGAGTACATTAAAGAACCTTCAGCAGTTGGAAATTGTGAAGAGCAAGTCAAAAATGGCCACATCCTGGAGAAAAATGATAGACAAAAGTCTACCTAAAAACCTCCAAACTTTTGACAATAAAAGAAATGAGACCTCATCTGAAGTTGGAGAATATCTGTCTATATGGCTAAGGACACCTTCGCACATGGTGTGAAAAATAGGGGATAAAAAGTAATATTCATGCAAAAAAATTCTCCCCTGTGTTACCGGGGCCTCATTATGTGGGAAGTAAAGAATAGTGACACTGTGACCTTCCAAGCATGTCGTAAGAGGCGACTAAGGAGGTTGATCGATGGCTTGACAAGCTGTCATTGTAAAAAGCATTGTTATGGAAACAGAACCATAGATTTTAGAAGCAGTGATCTCTGCAATATGTGCCATTTTGGCACGCAAGGTTTCTGTTTTTGAGATTGTAGTTCTGCCCTATGTGCCATCTTCGGCTCGAAAGGACAATAGATAGATAGATAGATGCAAAAAATTGTCCCTTGTGACTTTACTAGAGAGAAAAGCTGGCATATGTAAAGAACAACAACAAAAGATATTAAGTTCAGCTGTTTCATTAAAAAATCTTTGAACTGCTTGAAGGAACCTCAAGTGTTTCATCGAAACCCAAAATGTTATTTAAAATGTGAATATGCTTTGAGGAGGTCTGTGCATTCCATTTTATAATTTATGAGAAACAGATACATGTTCATACCCGGAGGATGAGATGAAGATTCCGATTGCGTAAGAATCTTCGAAGGTAATGAATCTCAGGTTCCTTGTTAGGGAGCCTTGACTCGAGAGTTGGTAGAGCAACCAAAAGTTTCTGGGCATCTGAAGAACAAAATTAAAAATGACTAAAGTGAGTAATTAAATCCAAAACTTTTGACATGGTATTTAAAAAAAAAACAGGGAAAATTGTTATAAAACAGGTGTTGCTTCAATTTTGGCTTCTCTGTTAGTGTTATTTAGACATGCTATGACATCATTTAGGAGCCGCAATAGCTCATTGGTTAGTTAACTGGACTACAAAGGACAAGAGGTCAAGTTCGACCCTGATCAATGGCTCCCAGATTCACCCAGCCTTAAATGAGTACCAGGATTTTTTTCTGGGAAAGTAAAGTGGCATGGGTGTAATACCAACCACATTACCCCAAAATCATGTGCTGAAGGTCTATAAAAATTATGGTCACTAACACCATATTCTCTATAAGCCATTTGGCGTGAAGGGGGCACTTTACTTACTTACTTTTGACATAATTTATAAAATAAAAAATCTATTCTTCACTGACACTGTCATAAGTTATAGTTCTGAGGAGTCACAGAAATGCAAACCATAGAGACCCTACTCCACCTCTTTGCAGTGCTTCTAGAAACAGACTAATCAGTCTACTCTGGCCAAGCAAGTAGGAATCGAAGAGGGAAGACAACTTGGTATTCAAAATTGCTGTGCTGAATTTGTATGCTTTAAGGTGAGAGGAAAAAATAATCTACAACACAACACATCTATGCCCACTTAATGTCCGTATGAGGGTGAATGATGAAGAGGATTATCCGTTAATTTAGTAGTCATCGGGTGAATGCCAGGAAAGAAGGATGGAAGGGAGAGAGGGAGACAGGAAGGAAGGAAGGAAGGAAGGAAAGGAAGGAAGGAAGGAAGGAAGGAAGGAAGGAAGGAAGGAAGGAAGGAAGGAAGGAAGGAAGGAAGGAAGGAAGGAAGGAAGGAAGGAAGGAAGGAAGGAAGGAAGGAAGGAAGGAAGGAAGGAAGGAAGGAAGGAAGGAAGGAAGGAAGGAAGGAAGGAAGGAAGGAAGGAAGGAAGGAAGGAAGGAAGGAAGGAAGGAAGGAAGGAAGGAAGCGTGCTGAAGTCGGATGTGTTGGGCCAAAAGGCGCAAATATCACAGTTATACTGTAAACCACAACACAACGCAGACACACCCACTTAACGTCCTTTTAAGGGCGGATGATGAAGAGTAATTCTGTAGTCTACTAGAATACTCTAGAATACTTTGGTCATCGGGCGAATGCAAGCAAGCAAGGAAGGAAGGAAGGAAAAGGGGGAGGGAGGAAGAATGGAAGGAAGGACAGAAAGAAAGAAAGAAAGAAAGAAAGAAAGAAAGAAAGAAAGAAAGAAAGAAAGAAAGAAAGAAAGAAAGAAAGAAAGAAAGAAAAAAAGAAAAAAAGAAAGAAAAAAAAAAGAAAGAAAGAAAGAAAGAAAGAACATGCTTCAAGTATGTAATAAAAAAAAAACATTTATATACTTCATGTATTTAATTCAACAAAACATATATGTACCTCAAATAATTAATTCAACAAATTATTTACATATTTCAAATATTTGATTCAATAAAAATGTTACCTGTGTCTATTTTCACATGAGGGAACAGTGGCAAATTAACTGGCATGGTCCCACATCAAACCTTCTTTCAGTTCGTTCACAGATTCCCTCCATACTAGCCCCAATGTTCACGTGGATGTCTCACATCCTCATCTGAACGAGATAAAAATATGAATGATTTATCACAGAAATTGATATATTCAACATTGTGGAGCCACGATAGCTCAGTGGTTAGTGAACTGGACTACAAAGGACAAGAGGTAGGGTTCAATTCCAACCGAAGGCTTCCAGTTCACCCAGCCTTTATTGGGTACCGGATTTTTTTTCTGGGAAAGTAAAGCGGCACGGGCATAATACCGACCATATTACCCCAAAACCAAAAATCCTGTGCCGAAGGTCTGTAAAATTTAGGGTCACTAACACCATATTCCCTATACACCACTTGGCATGACGGGGGTAATTTACTTTTCTTTTTAAACAAGGCGACTATCAGCACTGAGAGATTGATAAACAAAATTCATGACATTAGGAAGAGGTTATCATCAAGTACCAAGCCTAAAAAACAGAATAGCTCAGGCCAAAATAGCATTTTAGAAAAAGAAAAAATATCTTATGCAACAAATCTATGTCAATAAAAGTGAGAAAGAGAGTTCATCAGTGCTATATAGAGCAAATTTTGACCTATGGAAGTGAATCATGGACAGTAAACAAACAAAGGAAAAGATGATTAGAGACCACAGAGATGGGATTTCTCAGAAGAATGTTGAAAATTCCCTGGACAGCTAAAAAGACCAATGAGGACATTCTAAAAGAGACAAACACAAAAAGAAGGAAGCTCCTAAGAAACATTAGAAAGAAGCAAGCAACATTTTTTGGGCACATCATGAGAAAATGAAATTTGGAATACTTGGTTACAACTGGCAAAATACATGGAAAGAGAGATTGTGGATGACAAAGAGAGAAAATACTGGATAGCTTGGTGTCATGGCATGGAAAACAGTCAACAACAGAGCTGATATGATGGACAGAATATAAAAGATCGAGGAAGGACATGATCGCCTATGCCAACAGGTATGGCACATGATGATGATGACCAAGCCTGCTGGCATAGGTGATCATGTCTCTCCACAACTCTCTACAGCTGTTTATCATGTTCATTGTTGGCTATGGCTATGGTTATAGAAGGCCCCGGTATGACTGCAAACAAATTAAAAACCATAATTGCTCAACCGCCCGTGCTAGTGGAATCATCCGAATTACTAACTTAACTCCCAATTAGTCCCCATCATAGCAATCTCAGCAAATGTCAAAAGACATAAGGTGAAACCGCACAGAAAGTGAACACAGCCAACTGTTCCTTATCATACGATATCATCATTCGTCATAAGCAATTGGAATATCGAAACATGATAAAAACGAATGAAACACACAGCTCACAGTATGCACAGAGCACTTAACTCAGTAGCTCGTGCAACATTACCCCAAAACCAAAAATCATGTGCCAAAGGTCTTTAAAATTTATGGTCATTAACACCATATTCCCTATACGCCACTTGGCATAACAGGGGTACTTTACTGCAATTGGTTTCCAGTTCTTATGGCCATTGTTGATTTTTTACCAAACCATTCCCTTAAGCTGTCTTCAATATTTTCTGTTTTCCTCTACCTTTTCTTCCTTTTTTACTTTTTTGCATTGGCCTCTTCTAGAATATCCTCATTACTTTTTTTTTGCATTGGCCTCTTCTAGAACATCCTCATTACTTTTTTTTGCTTTGGCTTCTTCTAGAACATCCTCATTACTTTTTTTGCTTTGGCCACTTCTAGAACATACTCTTTACTTTCTTGCTTTGGCCACTTCTAGAACATCCTCATTACTTTTTTTGCTTTTGGCCTCTTCTAGAACATCCTCATTACTTTTTTTCTATGGCCTCTTCTAGAACATCCGCATTACCTTTTTTGCTTTTGTCTCTTCTAGAACATTCTCGTTACTTTTTTTGCTTTGGCCTCTTCTAGAACACCCCCATTACCTTTTTTGCTTTTGTCTCTTCTAGAACATTCTCGTTACTTTTTTTGCTTTGGCCTCTTCTAGAACATCATTACTTTTTTTTGCTTTAGTTTCTTCTAGAAAATCCTCATTACTTTTTTTTTGCTTTGGCCTCATCTAGAACATCCTCATTACTTTTTTGCTTTGGTCTCTTCTAGAACATTCTCATTACTTTATTTGCGTTGGCCTCTTCTAGAACATCATTACTTTTTTGCTTTGGCCTCTTCGAGAACATCCTCATTATTTTTTTGCTTTGGCCTCTTCATGAACATCCTCATTAATGTTTTTTGCTTTGGCTTCTTCTAGAACATTCTCATTACTGCTTTTTACTTTGACCTCTTCTAGAAAATCCTCATTACTGTTCTTTGCTTCGGTCTCTTCTAGAACATTCTCATTACTTTTTTTTTGCTTTGGCCTCTTCTAGAACATCATTACTTTTTTGCTTTGGTCTCTTCTAGAACATTCTCATTACTTTTTTTGCTTTGGCCTCTTCTAGAACATCATTACTTTCTTGCTATGGTCTCTTCATGAACGTCCTCGTTATTTATTTGCTTTGGCCTCTTCGAGAACATCCTCATTACTTTTTTGCTTTGGCCTCTTCTAGAACATCCTCATTACTTTTTTTGCTTTGGCCTATTCTAGAACATCCTCATAACTTTTTTTTGTTTTGGCCTCTTCATGAACATCCTCATTACTTGTTTGCTTTGGCCTCTTCTAGAACATCCTCATTACTTTTTCTTTGGTCTCTTCTAGAACATCCTCGTTACTTTTTTGCTTTGGCCTCTTCTAGAACATCATTACTTTTTTACTTTGGTCACTTCTAGAACATCCTCATTACTTTTTTTGCTTTGGCCTCTTCTAGAACATCCTCATTACTTTTTTTTGCTTTGGCCTCTTCTAGAACATCCTCATTACTTTTTTGCTTTGGTCACTTATAGAACATCCTCATTACTTTTTTGCTTTGGCCTCTTTAAGATCATCCTCATTACTTCCTCTAGCTGTCCTTCCTATATTCTCAACATTCTTATAAGAACCACATTTCTGTGGAGTCCCAGCAATTTTCTTGTCTGTTGTCCTATTGTTCAACAAGACTGGCTCCATATAATACTTTTTGGATCACTACTTTTGCCGTAGCTATTCTGCATATCACTTTTGTCATTGAGCTAAGAATTACAAAACATGCTCTTCTATGGGAAACACCAGGATACAGAAAAAAAAAAGGTAGACCTAGTGAGACACTGAAAAGAACGCTTATAAGAGAAGCAAAACAAGAAAATTAAAAAAAAGTATTGAAAAATGAAATTCGTTCAGAAGAAAAAATATACAAGAAGTGTAAATAAGTGGAGGATGTAGATATCATCCTAATCTAGGAAACTGCATAGATCAAGAAGAAGAAACAAAGAAAGAAATTAAAATCCCCCTACAGAAAAGATCATCTGCTGCCTTGCAGGAAGATTGGGGACAATCAAAGGCTAAGGAAAGCAAACCTGAATAAATGCTGGCTGAAATCGGATGCACTGGGCCACTTGCGCAGAACACAGTGCAACGTTTTAACGGGTGTTCAGTCGGAGTGGATATGGCAGACACTAACTGTGATGTTCTGTCTGTGGGGGCGATCAACACACTTGGCCTGACAGCTGACTTCATGTGAGAGTCTGGGATCCTACTCTGACTGAGTCCTGATCGCAGATGACGACGACCAAATCAGAATAGCAAAGACAACAATGACTTTCAAAAACCTTGATAAAATGCGGAAATCAAAATTACTAAGCAAAAAAACAAAGCTCACGATTTTCAAATCAAATGTATTATCCACTCTTACTTCTGAATGTGAGAGCTGGAAAACAACTAAACAAACAGAAAATAAATTAAATGCATTTGAAAATAAATACCTCAGGAAAATACTTTGTATATCATGGAATGATTTAAGACTATTTCAGAAATATGTGAAATGACAAAAAGCATCCAAAAATGCATCTACAATGAAGAAAAGAAAGTGGGCTTGTATCAGCCGTGTGAAGAGAAGAGACAAGAGAATTACAAAGCAAGCCCTCAAATGGGAAACAGGGCAATTGAGCCAACATAAATAATAAACACTAAAAAGGAAAATGAGGCAATAACAGCAGACATCAGCTCCCCTGTTGAGATTGAGAGACTTTCCTAGAACAAGGAAGTGTGGTGAGATACAATGTGGGTCCTGTAGAACAAGGAAGTGTGGTGAGATACAATGTGGGTCCTGTAGAACAAGGAAGTGTGGTGAGATACAATGTGGGTAATGTAGAACAAGGAAGTGTGGTGTAATACAATGTGGGTCCTGTAGAACAAGGAAGTGTGGTGAGATACAATGTGGGTCCTGTAGAACAAGGAAGTGTGGTGAGATACAATGTGGGTCCTGTAGAACAAGGAAGTGTGGTGAGATACAATGTGGGTCCTGTAGAACAAGGAAGTGTGGTGAGATACAATGTGGGTCCTGTAGAACAAGGAAGTGTGGTGAGATACAATGTGGGTCCTGTAGAACAAGGAAGTGTGGTGAGATACAATGTGGGTCCTGTAGAACAAGGAAGTGTGGTGAGATACAATGTGGGTCCGGTAGAACAAGGAAGTGTGGTGAGATACAATGTGGGTCCGGTAGAACAAGGAAGTGTGGTGAGATACAATGTGGGTCCTGTAGAACAAGGAAGTGTGGTGAGATACAATGTGGGTAATGTAGAACAAGGAAGTGTGGTGTAATACAATGTGGGTCCTGTAGAACAAGGAAGTGTGGTGAGATACAATGTGGGTCCTGTAGAACAAGGAAGTGTGGTGAGATACAATGTGGGTCCTGTAGAACAAGGAAGTGTGGTGAGATACAAAGTGGGTCCTGTAGAACAAGGAAGTGTGGTGAGATACAAAGTGGGTCCTGTAGAACAAGGAAGTGTGGTGAGATACAATGTGGGTCCTGTAGAACAAGGAAGTGTGTTGAGATACAAAGTGGGTCCTGTAGAACAAGGAAGTGTGGTGAGATACAATGTGGGTAATGTAGAACAAGGAAGTGTGGTGAGATACAATGTGGGTCCTGTAGAACAAGGAAGTGTGGTGAGATACAATGTGGGTCCTGTAGAACAAGGAAGTGTGGTGAGATACAATGTGGGTCCTGTAGAACAAGGAAGTGTGGTGAGATACAATGTGGGTCCTGTAGAACAAGGAAGTGTGGTGAGATACAATGTGGGTCCTGTAGAACAAGGAAGTGTGGTGAGATACAATGTGGGTCCTGTAGAACAAGGAAGTGTGGTGAGATACAATGTGGGTCCGGTAGAACAAGGAAGTGTGGTGAGATACAATGTGGGTCCGGTAGAACAAGGAAGTGTGGTGAGATACAATGTGGGTCCTGTAGAACAAGGAAGTGTGGTGAGATACGATGTGGGTCCTGTAGAACAAGGAAGTGTGGTGAGATACAATGTGGGTCCGGTAGAACAAGGAAGTGTGGTGAGATACAATGTGGGTCCTGTAGAACAAGGAAGTGTGGTGAGATACAATGTGGGTCCTGTAGAACAAGGAAGTGTGGTGAGATACAATGTGGGTCCTGTAAAAGGCTTGACACTTAATAGCAAAGATTGATTGACATACAGAAACTAGGATTTCTGTCCTGGGCATCCTGATTGAGCAATTATGGATTTTAATTCGTTTGCAGTGATAGCGGGACTTTGACTAACCATAACTATAACTGACATTGTACTGCCACTGTTACACATCCTGGACATGCAAAAACCAAACTACCTTAACAGCACATCAGAAACACACTTTTTTGACTGAGGATGCACAAAAATCTTGTCAAGAAAACATAGGAGGATAATTCAGATTGCCAGGTTGTGTAGAGTCGGCTTAGAGGAAGCTTTGCTCTATATTATTATTTTGTTCACAAATAAGAAACAAAATAGAATCTACCCCAAAATGAACAAAGCAGGGAATTTTATTAAAATGTTATACATAATCCTATTAGCTTTCAATATGGCTTAAGTTCTCCAATGCAATTTGTTTAATGCATTAAGTTCTAGACAGGATGGTTCCTCCACCCAATATCTGTCAATTTTATTTTTGAGACAGGATATAGTTGAGTATGCGAGTAGTGATCATCATCATTATCAAGTACCGGGCCTGCTGGCGTAGGTGATCATGTCTCTCCACAACTTTTGATCTCGACAGTTATTTATCATTTCTGTTGTTGACCTTCTGCCAAGCCATTCCCTTAAGCTGTCTGGTATCTTTTCTCTTTGCTTCCCTCCATCTCTTTGTCCCTCGATTTTCCCAGTTGTTACAATATATTCCAGCTGTTCCCTTCTCATTAAATGGCCAAAAAATGATGATTGTTTCTTCCTAATATTGGAAATTAGCTCTCATTTTGCTTTGGCCTCTTTTAGAATGTTTCCATTACTCTTCTTAGCTGTACATGGTATTCTCAACATTCTTCTGTAAAATCACATTTCTTTAGCCACCAGTGATTCTATTGTCTGTTATCCTATTGTCCATGATTCATAACCATATGTTTAGATTGGTTCTACATAACATTTAAGAACTCTTTTCTTGTTTCTATTGTCAAAAATGGATTGCACAGTGTCTTCCTCATGTTTTGGAAAGCTGCTTTTGCTTGAGCTATTCTGCACCTTACCTCTGTTGTACATCTACTATCTGAGGTTAATATTGTTCCCAGATATTTAAATTCATGTACCTGTTTTAATATTGTTCCACTTGTCGTTATTGTGCATTGCAGTGAAGTCTTTTTTTTGTGTTCCTACCATTACTTCTGTCATTTTACTATTAAGGATGAGTCCTTTATTTTTGTTTTCCTTCACTATATAGTATCTTATATTTCCTGTAACTCATTTTTACTCTTAGTGATTAAGATTGTATCTTCAGTATACATTAGATTATTTATATTAAGACATATGTGCCTATCATCATCATCATGTGCCATACCGGTTGGCGGAGGTGATCATGTCCTTCCACAATCTCCTATCTACAGTGCATCGTATCAGTTCTATTGTTGACTGTTTTCCTTGCCATGACACCAAGCTATCCAGTATTTTCTCTCTTTGTCATCCACGATCTCTCTTTCCTCTTATTTTGCCAGTTGTAACCAAGTATTCCAACTTTACACTTCTCATGGTGTGCCCGAAAAATGTTGATTGTTTCTTTCTGATGTTTTTTAGGAGTTCTCTTTTTGTGTTGGCCTCTTTGAGAATTTGCTCATTGGTCTTTTTAGCTGTCCAGGGAACTTTTTTGAACATTCTTCTGAGAAATCCCATCTCTGTGGCCTCTAATCGTCTTTTCATTTGTTTGTCTACTGTCCATGATTCACTTCCATAGGTCAGAATTGGTTCTATATAGCACAGATGAACTCTCTCACTTTTATTGATATAGATTTGTTGCATAAGATATTTTTCATTTTCTGAAATGCTATTTTGGCCTGATTTATTCTGCTTTTTATTTCTGTGGTGCATCTTCTATCTGATGTTATTATTGTGCCCAAGTATTTGACACATTGCACTTGTTTCAGATTTGTCCTGTTTATTTTTGTGCTGCATGCTGGTGATGATTGTGTCTATGTGCCTATAGGCATTGCTAATATAGTTAAGGAAACCAATACTGTCCCTACCCCAGATACTATCTCATCGCATATTCTAAGAATTCTTCCACTTATATAACCTGCTCTGCTGTCAGTCCCCTGTACCTAGCCATAACCACTGTGAAACTAATTTGCATTTTTGCTCCAGTCATAGCAAGCACAGCACAGAAGTATTCTTTTCATACAATTTTAATATTACTTTCTTTATAGTAAAAAGTAAGTAAAGTACCCACGTCACGCCAAGTGGCGTATAGGGAAATATGGTGTTAGTGACCTTATATTTTACAGACCTTCAGCACATGATTTTTGGGGTAATGTGGTCGGTATTATGCCCGTGCTGCTTTACTTTCCCAGAAAAAAAATCCGGTACTCATTTTAAGGCTGGGTGAACCCGGAAGCCGTCGGTTGGGATCGAACCCTACCCCTTGTCCTTTGTAGTCCAGTTCACTAACCACTGAACTATCGCGGCTCCCTACTTTCTTTATAACATATTTCATAGTCTTGTTGCTATGTAGTGTTAATTTCATTTACATATTTACTTACTTACATATTTGTGTCTGTGAGTGTAGGCCTATGTTGTTTCTGCTGAATGTCTACTGAGCAGCAATGTTGTTTTGCTTTTGAGTTATCCCTTACCTAAGTGAAGCTGTAACTGCCTCGGAAGTTTCCCTCTGTAATAATATTCATTTATTATTATTTGTTTCCTGGTATGATCTTCTCATTTTAATGGTCAAGTTCCAGTTAACTCATTCTATACCACGAACCACAAAGACTAGCTCTAGCTACTGTTGCACTAAGCCTGGAGCCAGTTTTTGCTGCATTATTGATGTTTCCGCAATTATTTCCACTAAAACCTTGTCATTCTGTTATTTAACCTCTTTTCTGACTCCCTGAGCAAATTGCCAGAACAAACTGCACATTTTCGATGAATGTTCATTATTTTCTCGCTGTTATTAAAAAAATGTGTTTTTAATTTGAGAAAAACAGCCGTGCCACAGTGTGTTAAACCCCTTGGTAAAGAATCATCATCATCAAATACCAGGCCTACTGGCGTAGGTGATCATGTCTCTCCACAACTTTCGATTACGGCAGCTATTGATCATTTCTGTTGTTGACCTTCTGCCAAGCCATTCTCTTAAGCTGTCTGTTAATTTTTCTCTTTGCTTCCCTCTATCTCTTTGTCCCTCAATTTTCCAGTTGTTACAATATATTCCAGTTGTTCTCTTCTCATTACATGGCCAAAAAATGATGATTGTTTCTTCCTAATATTGGAAATTAGCTCTCTTTTTGCTTTGACCTCTCTCAGAACATCTTCATTACTCTTCTTAGCTGTCCATGGTACTCTCAACATTCTTCTGTAAAACCACATTTCTACAGACTCCAGTGATTTTCTTGTCTGTTGTCCTATTGTCCATGATTTGCATCCATATGTCAAGACTGGCTCTACATAACATTTAAGAACTCATTTTCTTGTTTCTATTGTCAAAAATGGATTGCATAGTATCTTCTTCCTTTTTTGGAAAGCTGTTTTGCCTGAGCCATTCTGCATCTCACCTCTGTTGTACATCTTCCGTCTGAGGTTAACAAAGTTCCCATATATTTAAATTCATTTACCTGTTTTAATATTGTTCCACTTGTCTTTATTTTGCACTGAGGTGATGTCTTTGTATGATGGTAAAGAATATGTCAACTTATTTTAATTCTAGATTATGACACACTCATAAAATTTACAAACTCAAAACATGTATCTTTTGGAATTCAGCTGTTTGTCACAAGCAAACATTCCCCCTACCCCTATCTATCTCTCTATTGACCATTTGAGCCCTAGTCGGCACATAGGGCATAGACCCAGATACTCTTTCTCTTTTTTTCGAAATTTTCTTTCTAGCAGTCTCAATCCTTGCAAAGATCTTTTATCAAATCTCATAAATTTGTCTCTGCTTTGTGTAAGCATCTCGATCTCATTGAGGGAGTCAATTCCTGCTGCTCTTGCCTCCTCTGATAAATGTTCTTCTCAGTGATTCTCTGGGCCGGCCCCTTTTCCTTCTATCTGTTGTTTCCCACATGAGGGCTTGCTTTGCTTTTCAGTTATTATCCCTCCGTATACCTTTCCTAATTATTGCTTTCATTAACCCCTGAGTGTTTTATTTGCTGCCTTTGATGTTGTTTTTTTTTTTCAAACACAATGTGCTCTTCATAAAATTTATGAAGGTGTGATACCAGTCAGCTTTTTTTTTTTAAATATAAATATATATAATTTTATAGTATATTTGTTTTTTTTCTTTTTTTTCCCTCATATTGGGGGAAATCTTTTTGAATTATCTCCTTCTGTTAGGGATGTTATCTCCCTCTGTTTTGATTTATCTCCCATTGCAGAATTAAAGACAACAGATATCTCGCCTGTTGGCGAGACATCCAACAAACCTTTGTTACATGGGATAGACAATAAACGACGCTATGAGGAAGCCGAACATATGGTTGAATGACACTACCAACACAGAACTGGAGTCATCAGTGGCTGGACACTGCGAGGCTTGCTGACTGAGACTGATGGCCAACATGTGAATTAACAACGTAACACTTCTGATAGTCATGGTGCCATGCGTTCAAATTTCAGGCCATAATTCAAATGTAAGCCAGGAAATGCTTACCACATCTAATTCCTGTTCTCCTCTAGCGTAAACACACAGCTGTGAAAAAAAAATACTATTTTTGGGGGCCTTGGGAGCCTAGTTGGGAAAACCACCCGACTGGACTACCGACGTTCAGACAACCCGTGTTCGATTCCTGCTGGGAGCAGTGTGAATTGTACTCATGGTTGAAAAAAAAAAACACCCCTACGGTCGACCCAGCCGTTGGCAGAAATGAGTGTCATGGTATTACCTGGTAATTAATGGGCACCCTCACATCGGAGTTTTGATGCTTGAAGCGACACTATCCAGACATCTCTGAACATTTCTGGATAGGCGGCCGAGCACATATGGGTGGAAACTCGCGTGCTAAGACGCCGGTTCAAGTCTCGTACTTTACCTTTACCTTTCCTATTTTTGGATTTCTAAATGTAACATTTCAGGATTCATAAATGTTATGAAGGTGTCGTAAAAATGTGATTCGCTGATAGGTGACATAATTAAGGGTTCAGGAAAAATAAAAGTCCTAGGTATAAACAAAGAAAAGGCACACAAAGATGCCGGAGATGAAAAAATACATCCCTGTACGCTGGCAATGGTTAGACTCATTGCAAAAGTCAAAAATACATCCCTGTACGCTGGCAATGGGTAGACTCATTGCAAAAGTCAAAAATACATCCCTGTACGCTGGCAATGGGTAGACTCATTGCAAAAGTCAAAAATACATCCCTGTACGCTGGCAATGGGTAGACTCATTGCAGAAGTCAAAAATACATCCCTGTACGCTGGCAATGGTTAGACTCATTGCAAAAGTCAAAAATACATCCCTGTACGCTGGCAATGGGTAGACTCATTGCAAAAGTCAAAAATACATCCCTGTACGCTGGCAATGGGTAGACTCATTGCAGAAGTCAAAAATACATCCCTGTACGCTGGCAATGGGTAGACTCATTGCAGAAGTCAAAAATACATCCCTGTACGCTGGCAATGGGTAGACTCATTGCAAAAGTCAAAAATACATCCCTGTACGCTGGCAATGGGTAGACTCATTGCAAAAGTCAAAAATACATCCCTGTACGCTGGCAATGGGTAGACTCATTGCAGAAGTCAAAATACATCCCTGTACGCTGGCAATGGTTAGACTCATTGCAGAAGTCAAAAATACATCCCTGTACGCTGGCAATGGTTAGACTCATTGCAGAAGTCAAAAATACATCCCTGTACGCTGGCAATGGTTAGACTCATTGCAGAAGTCAAAAATACATCCCTGTACGCTGGCAATGGTTAGACTCATTGCAGAAGTCAAAAATACATCCCTGTACGCTGGCAATGGTTAGACTCATTGCAGAAGTCAAAAATACATCCCTGTACGCTGGCAATGGTTAGACTCATTGCAGAAGTCAAAAATACATCCCTGTACGCTGGCAATGGTTAGACTCATTGCAGAAATCAAAAATACATAGGGTCACCTTTGTCTACATCCCTGGACAAGGAGTATGGGGAAATGAAAGAGTGTACAGTTTGGCTAGCTGTGCTGTCGTTGAAGACGGTCAACCAATGGATCGGGCAGATGTCATCAATCCCCTGCAAGATGTGGGAAGGACACAGGACTTCGACAACCATGAGTCCACGTCACTTCTTCAGTTGAAAGAGATGGGCACAGCCAGAAACGAGAAACTTAGTGGGCTTATAAGAAGACTTATCAACCAACACAGAACTGGAGTCATCAGTCGCTGGACGGGACTTGCTGAGGGAGGATCTGAGCACTTATGGACATGTTCAGACTGCAATGATGATGACCTACAAATAACTCAACACCTCAAATACAAGTGACATTAAAACTATCACAGGAAATGTCATGAAGTGAAATCTGAAAGGAAGACAAAAAAACAAGGCAGAATGAAAGATAACTTGGTAGATGCAAAGTGTGGGCCAGACTTAGGGTAAAATGATTGTCATTGAATGTGCAAATTTATATTTTAGCTAAAAGACCCCTACTGTCTCATGACTACGTTTCTGTGAGCAAGGAAAGGTAGAAAAACGGGAAAGGGGGAGATAAAAGAAACTGTCTGGGTGCTTGAATGTGTAAAATTAATTTGTGAAAGTGTCACTGGGCTGTCACAACGGCAGTGCACAATGTTAGTAAAGTAAGAGTGTGCATTCATTTATTTACAATTTATTATATTATTTTATTAACAACCAAAAAAAAAACTAAATAAAATATCACATTACAGTTACTCTTACAGTTTTATTTGTATCTCACAAATTCAAATCGTCCTGTGCAAATAGTAATAACTATTCTTAAAGAAGAGCATGGCAGACTCACAACAAGACATATTATATTACCAGTAGCATGATTGTCCGGGAGTTAAACTAAAAATACCACAATTAGTGAGCAGGAAACTGCTGTGCTGTGTAATTAGAAAAGTCTCACACCAGACACGGTACACACAATGAATCATTGACCCTCCATCCAGCACTCTTTCATCCCCAGCCTGCATTAAGCAGATCAATACAACACACGGCCCTGCCTACTGCCCAAGCCTTAAATCATGTACGGCCAATGGCTGTTAAAGAACCAGGAACACAATTTCTGCAGACATTTAATAAAACAGCTCAACGTGTTAGTTATATCATCATACCATTTCTGTATGGCTAATACGATGATGCAACAGTCTTTTTTATGTTATTATTAATTATTCATTGAAATAAAACTATCCCGTATTGCTGTCGTGTTACAACTGGACAGCTTCATGTATTATATGCGCGAATTTTAATAATTACTCGAAGGGATTTTTATTCAATCTTACCACGTCACTGAAGTCCACAGTGAACTCATTTCTTTAAACATGGAGTTTGGGCATTCAGCAACTTGTCCCTGCAATGCTAGAAGCTCATCCACTGGTCTTCCCCATTTTGTGTCCACCACCAGCAACCACGGACCACCAATATCGACTGCAGCACAAAACCCTCAAGACAGCCGCTACTACAACAGCCAGCTCGGTTCTATAGTTCCTTCTGGTCCAGTGGTCCCCAACACGTTGTAGCTATGGACACCAAACGCGCGGGATGACCGTTTTTTTTTTTTTTTGCGCGGGTCATTAACCTTTAACCACTACAAGATTATTTGGTTTCCTTGTGAGATAGTTGAAGCTTGCACATACGTGTTGCTTGTAATTAAAGCTTGGTATAAAGTGTTTTCCTGTGTGTTACCGGGGCCTCATTATGAGTAAAGAATAGTGACACTGTGTCCTTCCAAGCATGTCGTAAGAGGCGACTAAGGAGGTTGATCGATGGCTTGACAAGCTGTCATTGTAAAAAGTATTGTTATGGAAACAGAACCATAGATTTTAGAAGCAGTGATCTCTGCAATATGTGCCATTTTGGCACGCAAGGTTTCTGTTTTTGAGATTGTGGTTCTGCCCAATGCGCCGTCTTCAGCTCGAAAGGACAATAGATAGATAGATAGATAGATAGATAGATAGATAGATAGATAGATAGATAGATAGATAGATAGATAGATAGATAGATAGATAGATAGATAGATAGATAGATAGATAGATAGATAGATAGATAGATAGATAGATAGATAGATAGATAGATAGATAGATAGATAGATAGATAGATAGATAGATAGATAGATAGATAGATAGATAGATAGATAGATAGATAGATAGATAGATAGATAGATAGATAGATAGATAGATAGATAGATAGATAGATAGATAGATAGATAGATAGATAGATAGATAGATAGATAGATAGATAGATAGATAGATAGATAGATAGATAGATAGATAGATAGATAGATAGATAGATAGATAGATAGATAGATAGATAGATAGATAGATAGATAGATAGATAGATAGATAGATAGATAGATAGATAGATAGATAGATAGATAGATAGATAGATAGATAGATAGATAGATAGATAGATAGATAGATAGATAGATAAATAGATAAAGTGCGGGTTAAAAGAGATGACAGGAGTCATTAACCTTTAACCACTACATGATTATTTGGTTTCCTTGTGCGATAGTTGAAGCTCCCACAAACGTGTTTCTTGTAATTAAAGCTTGGTATAAAGTGTGGGTTAAATTAAAAGAGATGACAGGAGTGCGGGTCGATAACATGTTGTGCTCAAAATCAAGAGAACGCGGGTTCGATTCCCGGTAGAATAACAAGTTTTGTTTTTCTATCGGGATGAAATTTAAAAAAAAACTTAGACCCGAACACCTCTTGTAGACTGCACTGGACAAGCGGTCATTATTCTACTGTCCTATAAGTCCCTCCCCCCCCTCCCTCGTCATCATCTTCATCGCGTGCCGTCTCCGCAACGAAGGTTGGCTACCATGGATCGCCATTCCACTCCTTTTCTTGCTTTTGATGGTGCTGGTTGTCATAAGTTGATTTGTCCAACTTTTGATATTACTCGTCCGTGTTAGTCTTGGTCTGCCACTTTTACCTTGTATTTTCCCTTCCAATATTACTTTTAGTAGGCTGTTGTGCCTTTTAACGTGCTCCAAAAATGTCATTTGTCTTGTCTTAATTGTGTTTAGTAGTTCTCTTTTTATTTTTAGTTGTTTTAAAACTTCATCGTTTGTTTTCTTTTCCTTCCATCCAATTCTGCATATTCTTCTAATTCTATAAATCCACATTTCAAAGACTTCAATTTTATTTTCTGTTTTCTTGTCTAATGTCCATGTTTCTGCACCACATAGGAATATTGAGAAGATGTAACATTTTGCCATTCTTTGTTTTAGCCCTGCTGTTATTTGTTAGAAAAGTCACACACCAGACACGGTACACACAATGAATCATTGACCCTCCCTCCGCAGATCTCTATAAGAGGATAATGTCAGAAAAGATAGCTGTAAAGAGAATTTGCAGGTGAAAATACAATTAATGCTTCTTTCCTAATTTGTTTCTCAGCGTCGAGGGGAGATAAGGATCTTAGTTGGAATCAGCACAAATGATTTTGTTTATTGTCCTTGATGGTATGGTATCAAAAACAGTATTCAGATGGTACACTACCTTTTCTATGGCTGTTTCTGTTGGGTCGATTGGAAAACATTGAACTGGGATCGAGCCACCGTCATGTTATCGCAAATCCAAGTCGCTAACTGCTACACTTTTGAAGATAAATCATCATCATCGAGTGCCGCCTCCGCATCGAAGGTTGGCTGCCATGGGGCGCCATTCCACTGTCTCTTGCTTTGATGGTGCAGGTTGTCATAGGTTGACTTGTCCATCTTTTGATGTTACTCGTCCATGTTAGACTTGGTCTGCCTCTGCCTCTTTTACCTTATATTCTCCCTTCCAATATTACTTTTATTAGGCTGCTGTGTCTTTTAACATGGCCTAACAATGTCAGAAGATAAAATAGAATAAGTATATCGATTTGTTAGACTGAGGGTTGAAGTGATCGGCCAGCCTAAAAGGCTAGATTCGGCCGGCCTAAAAGGCTAGATTCGGCCGGCCTAAAAGGCTAGATTCGGCCGGCCTAAAAGGCTAGATTCGGCCGGCCTAAAAGGCTAGATTCGGCCGGCGTAAAAGGCTAGATTCGGCCGGCCTAAAAGGCTAGATTCGGTCGGCCTAAAAGGCTAGATTCGGCCGGCCTAGAAGGCTAGATTCGGCCGTCAATTAAACTTGTTCAACTCGTCTTTAATATGTAAATAAGACTTACGGAGATTATAGTGTCAGTGCCATATTTTTTTTTAAAGACCGACGGCATGTTCTAGAATTGGTGTGGTCAATATCACGCAAGGCCGAACAATATTTTTCAGAAAACAGTCTGGTACAATTTTCATAAATTTGGTAAATGCCAAAACCTTATCGATCGAAAAAAAAAAATCGTCATAAATGAGAAATGAACTTTGACATTTCTGTTTAGTAGAGGGCGCGCTAATAATTCAGTCACGATGGCTTCTCGCCCCGTCATTGGCTTCAACTAATCGTCTTCTTATTTCCTTCCTCACTTGCCTTTCAGCGTCGAGGAGAAAGATAATTTGCGGTCTTTTTCTCTTCTGTTTGCCTCTGCTGTTGATATGTTTCCTAGTGTTTCTAGTATTTAGTCAATTTATCTTTTCCGTGGTCGACCCTTGGGTCTGGTGTTCTCACAACGTTTATTGAGGGCTCGTTGTGTTGTGTTTTGATCTTTCTTATTTGTCATGTGACCAAACAATTTTATCTGTTGTTTCTTTATACATTCTATGGTAGGGTTATTCCTAGTGTTTTTCTCAGTTCTTCATTTCTGATCTTATCTCTCAGACTGTTTCCTGTCATTCGTCTAACACATTTCATCTCTGTAGAGGTTATTTTCGTATTGTTCTTGCATCAAGGGTCCAGGTCTGGCATTGGTAGCACAACGTTGGGATGAATATTGTATTGTAGAGTGCCTGTTTTGCCTCTAGAGTTATTTTCTTGTTGGACAATAGTGGTGATAGCTGTCCGATGATTTGACAAGCTTTGTTGCATCTTGAGTCTTTTTCTACTGTTTGTGAATTGTCGTTTGTCGCTAGATTTCCTAGCTATTTAAATTTCTCTACTTTTTTTTAGTTGTCTACCGTCTATAGTTATGATGATGTTTTATCTCTCTTTTGCGATATTCATGACTTCTGTTTTGTTGATTTTCATGCTGTATTTTGTGCCTGTGCTGTTGAGTGTATTTAAGTGTTCTTGTAGGTCTTCAATTTTTCCATGTATTATTGTTTGATCGTTTGCAAATAAAAGCTCGTTGATCTCCTCTGTTTCTGATGGGTTGGCTAACTTGCATATATAGTCCATGCATGTAATAAACAGTAGGGTGGATAGTATGCATCCCTGTCTTACACCTAATCAAAATATCGTTATTTTAACAACTATATATTTTGTTTGTAGCACCATCGGACCACATATTTGCACTGCCGGTCTAAGTTAATGCTTTCAACCCTGAACTTTTTTTTGTGATTTTAAAAATAATTTATGTGGTTCGATCAAAGCAGTGACCCTAACAAATACACATCATGCATCATCTAGTAAGAATTATAAGCATTTTGTTTGTGCGGAAATATGAGGTGGGACTCAAAAGTCTGGGAGCCGCGATAGCTCAGTGGTTAGTGAACTGGATTACAAAGGACAAGAGGTAGGGTTCGATCCCAACCGACTGTATCCAGTTTCACCCAGCCTTAAATGGGTGCCGGATTTTTTTCTGGGAAAGTAAAGCGGCACGGGCGTAATACCGACCACATTACCCCAAAAACCATGTGCTGACGGTCTGTAAAATTTATGGTCACTAACATCATTTCCTACACGTCACTTGGCGGGACGGGGCTCTTTACTTTTTTTTTTATATACGTTATCGTTACTGCCACTTGAAGCGAATCGTGGACAATAGACAAACAAATGAAAAGACGATCAGAGGTTACAGAGATGGGATTTCTCAGAATAATGTTAAAAGTTCACTGGACAGCTAAAAATATCCACGAGGGTATTCTTAAAGAGGCCAACATATAAAGGAATTCATAACAAAAACCTCAGAAAGAAACAATCGACATTTTTCGGGCACATCATGAGAAATGAAAGTTGGAATACTTGGTTACAACTGGCAAAATCGCGAACAACAAAGAGAAAAGATACTAGATGGCATGGAAACCAGTCAACAACAAAACTGATACGATGCACTTGTGGATAGAAGATTGTGGAAGGACATGATCGCCTACGTCAACCGATATGGCCCATGATGATGACTGCCACGAAGACGCATTCGCTATATAATCAGCAGGTAAAGGGAACGGCGAGTCTAAAAAAATTGGGAACCCCTGTTCTCTAGAGCCGCCTATCACCCACCAACGAATCAATTCAGAGGAAGAGGTATGTTTACAGCACTCGGAAAAAATGACATATCATCAGCAGCAGAAAAAAATATGGACCAAAGCAGGATCGAACCCGTACTCAGTGGCACAGCGCATCCACGAAAGCCAAACGCTAGGGAACACTGCCACTCAGCTAACTAAAAAATTAGCTTCGTAGGCAATGTCTTTCGCTCAGGTGTTCTCATGACTATAGCATAAGGCTGCGATCACAGCTCGGAAATACTTTGTGTATCTGTATTTTTCCTGTTAAGACAAGTATCTCCAGGATAAGTTAGAGCTGAATACTTGCGTTGCAGACAAACATTTATCTTTACCCTTGACCTGGTCTCCACTAGTTCGGGTCTCTTATTGAAGCTTCCCACTACTCCTTCTTCAATTAGTTAAAGTTTATCTTCAGATTTCAATCTGAATGTAACTGTTTGATCTTTTCTTAGAATATTTTAGATTTCGTCATTTCTAGGAAAATACGAATAAAAATAAAGATATGTAATTCTCTTTAAACAAACGAGGAAATTAGAGAATTCGTCAATCAACCACTAATATCTTCAGTAATCAAGAAAAGACGATGGTCATATGTTGGACATGTGATGAGAAGAGATAATAACCGAATAGCAAAGCAAGTCCTCATGTGGGAAAAAACAAGTAAGAGGAAAAGAGGCTGACCCGGAGAGACACTGAGAAGAACATTGATGAGAGAGGCAAGAGCAGCAGGAATCGGCACCCTCATTGAGATAGAGCTGCTTGCACAGAACAGAGAAAATGGCGAGATTTGATAAAATATTTTTATAAGAATTGAAAACTGCTAGAACAAAAATTCACATAAAAGAGGTAGTATCTTGGTCTACGCCCTATAGGCTGGCTACGGCTCGAAAGGTCAATAGATAGATAGATAGATAGATAGATAGATAGATAGATAGATAGATAGATAGATAGATAGATAGATAGATAGATAGATAGATAGATAGATAGATAGATAGATAGATAGATAGATAGATAGATAGATAGATAGATAGATAGATAGATAGATAGATAGATAGATAGATAGATAGATAGATAGATAGATAGATAGATAGATAGATAGATAGATAGATAGATAGATAGATAGATAGATAGATAGATAGATAGATAGATAGATAGATAGATAGATAGATAGATAGATAGATAGATAGATAGATAGATAGATAGATAGATAGATAGATAGATAGATAGATAGATAGATAGATAGATAGATAGATGTAATGAATGAATGAATGAATGAAGGAAGGAAGGAAGGGAGGAAGGAAGGAAGGAAGAAAGAAGGGAAGGAAGGAAGGAAGGAAGAAAAGAAAGGAAGAAAAGAAAGGAATAAAGAAAGAAAGAATAAGCAGTTTATATAAACAAAAACTAGACTGTGTTAGCTACACAACTTGCTTATCATCAATACCCTCCGAGATGTGGGAAGGGCACAGGACTTCGGCAACCTTCAGTCCACGTCACTCCTTCGGATGAAAGAGATGGGAGTTAAGATGGGCACAGCCAGAAACGAGAAACTTTGTGGGCGTGTAAGAAGACTCATCAACAAACACAGAACTGGAGTCGTCAATCTCTGGACGCTGCGGGACTTGCTGTGGAGAGGATCTGAGCATCTATGGACATGTTCGGAGTGCAATGATGAAAACCCGCAAATAACTCGATACAATTTTCTATACAAGTTTTTTGGAAGTGATTTCTATTGTGTTGTTGACATATGTGCGATGATTCGTTCTAATTATTTTTTCTACCGTGTACTTTTAATGAACATGGGAGTCTTGGTGGCTGAGTGGTTAGTGTGCTTGGTGGCTGAGTGGTTAGTGTGCTTGGTGGCTGAGTGGTTAGTGTGCTTGGTGGCTGAGTGGTTAGTGTGCTTGGTGGCTGAGTGGTTAGTGTGCCCGCTTCCTGACCAGAAGGGTCCGGGTTCCATCCCCAGAAGTGGCGGATTTTTTTTTCGGACTGATAAAGCTCCGGGGTTCACCTAACCTCTAAAAATGGGTACCCGACATGTTTGCTGGGAAGTAAAGGCGGCCTGGCGTGATACCGATCACATCACCCAAAAATGTGCCGTGGTCATAGAACAACATGGTCACTAACACCATATTCCCCATACGCCTAGCAAGTCAAAGGGAGGAAACCTTTACTTTTTTTTATGAACCTATTTCGATCCAGGTGGGGTACACCTACAGGTTGAGAATCACTGCAATATCAATTTTTTATACTGAATTTTATATAACTTTTTTTTATTAAAGATACCAATTACATTTCAGCATTAAAGATTTAGCTCGAGGTTTTGCTTCTTCTTGCTCCTCCCTGTAGCTGGCTCCTTCTCATTGTCAGAAGTTAACAAAAAAAATGACGTTACGTAAATGCACTTTGTTGCTGTTTACAGCTAGCTGGGATGTCTACACCTTTTGGCCAGAGACATCCGTCTTTACTTTGGAATTTTAGGGTTGGTGCTGCTTTCCAAGTTAATCACTGCTCGCTTTGTCAAACCAGCTAGTCCTTTCCTAAAGCCATGAAGGAGACACGAGTTTGGATGTAGATCAGTTGCGAGTCATTTATCATGACGCAAGAAGAAAGTTATGGGAGCCGCGATAGCTCAGTGGTTAGTGAACTGGACTACAAAAGACAAGAGGTAGAGTTCAATCCCAACCGACGGCTTCCGGGTTCACCCAGCCTTTAATGGGTACCTGATTTTTTCTGGGAAAGTAAAGCGGCACTGGCGTAATACCGACAACATTACCCCAAAAATCATGTGCCGACGGTCATGTATTCCACACCATATACCCTATACGCCACTTGGTGCGACGGGGGCACTTTACTTACTTTTTTTAAGAAGCCAGTTGTGAGATTTGAGTCACTTAACCAGACACCAGAAGTCAGCTATGAGATCTGAATGACTTTATAATGATACAAGAAGCCGGTCAATGAAATATGAGTCACTTCATCTTGACACAAGAAGCCAGCTATGAGTCATTTAACCTGACACCAGAAATCAGCTTTCAGATCTGAGCCACTTATACTGAAACAAAAAATAAGCTATGATATCTGAATGACTTTATAATGATACAAAAAAACGGTCAATGAGATATGAGTCATTTCATTCTGACAAGAAGCCAGCTATGAGATCTGAGTCATTAACCCTCACACACGGAGTCAGCTATGAGATCAGAGTCAGTTCATCTTGACACAAGAAGTCACTAAATGAGATATGAGTCACTACATTCTGATGTAAGAAGAAAAAATTAGATCTGAGTCACTTTATCTTGACACAAGAAGTCATCAAATGAGATGAGTCACTACATTCTGACGCAAGAAGCCAGCTATGAGATGAGAGTAAATTAACCTGACTCCAGAAGCCAGCTATGAGATCTGAGTCACTTATCATGACACAAGAAGCCAGCTGTGAGATCTCAGTCACTTATCATGGCACAAAATGTCAGCTATGAGATATGAATCACTTATCATGACGCAAGTAGTCAGCTATGAGATATGAATCACTTATCATGACACAAGAAGTCAACTATGAGATATGAATCACTTATCATGACACGAGACGTCAGCTATGAGATATGAATCACTTATCATGACACGAGACGTCAGCTATGAGATATGAATCACTTATCATGACACGAGACGTCAGCTATGAGATATGAATCACTTATCATGACACGAGACGTCAGCTATGAGATATGAATCACTTATCATGACACAAGACGTCAGCTATGAGATATGAATCACTTATCATGACACGAGACGTCAGCTATGAGATATGAATCACTTATATCGTGACTCAATAAGTCAACTATGAGATATGAATCACTTATATCGTGACTCAAGAAGTCAGCTATGAGATATGAATCACTTATATCGTGACTCAAGAAGTCAACTATGAGATATGAATCACTTATATCGTGACTCAAGAAGTCAACTATGAGATATGAATCACTTATATCGTGACTCAAGAAGTCAACTATGAGATATGAATCACGTATATCATGACTCAAGAAGTCAACTATGAGAAGCTGATCACCTTCAGCCCATATTCTGCTAAACATTTTGTACCCATTTGACTTAACATACGCCTTTCAGCTCCCTGTGGAGCACATAGGCTGCAACCACATGCTACCAACGGACCCGATTTTGTGCTATCTTCTCTAACAAGCAATTTATGTAGCTTCATGTTGTTTTTTTCCTGTGGCTGCTGGTCCCAAGACCGACAGTGTAAAAACAATATTTTAAAAAAGTAAAGTAAAGAGCGCCCGTCACGTCAAGTGGTGTATAGGGAATATGGTGTTAGTGACCATAAATTTTACAGACCTTCGGCACATGATTTTTGAGGTAATGGGGTCGGTATTACGCCCGTGCTGCTTTACTTTCCCAGAAAAAAAAACGGTACCCATTTAAGGCTGGGTGAACCCGGAAGATACTATGCAATCCATTTTTGACAATAGAAACAAGAAAACGAGTTCTTAAATGTTATGTAGAGCCAGTCTTAATATATGGATACGAATCATGGACAATAGGACAACAGACAAGAAAATCATTGGAGTTTGCAGAAATGTAGTTTTACAGAAGAATGTTGAGAATACCATGGACAGCTAAGAAGAGTAATGGAAACGTTCTGAAAGAGGTCAAAGCAAAAAGAGAGCTAATTTCCAATATTAGGAAGAAACAATCATCATTTTTGGCCATGCAATGAGAAGAGAACAACTGAAATATATTGTAACAACTGGAAAAATCGAGGAACGAAGAGATAGAGGGAAGCAAAGAGAAACAATAACAGACAGCTTAAGAGAATGGTTTGGCAGAAGGTCAATAACAGAAATGACAAATAGCTGCCGAGATCGAATGTTGTGGAGAGACATAATCACCTACGCCAGTAGGCCCGGTACTTGATGATGATGAACCCGGAAGCCCACGGTTGGGATTGATGGACCCGGAAGCCGTAAAAAACACAGGATTTACTATTTATACATCTATACTCGAACGTATCTCATTTGCTTTGAACGTTCAGTTAATTTTTGTTCATTCCCGACAGAAAACAAAGTGCCTGCTGAACCATTGACAGCTACCATCATCATCACTGAGTGCCGTCTCCACATCGGAGGTGGCTACCATGTAGCCCCATTCTGCTCTGTCTCTTGCTTTTATGGTGCCGGTTGTCATAGGCTGATCTGTCCATCTTTTGATGTTACTCGTCCATGTTAGTCTTGATCTACCTCTGCCTCTTTCACCCTGTATTTTCCCTTCCAAGATTGATTTTAGTTGGCTGTTGTGTCTTTTAACATGGCCCAGAAATCTCATTTGTCTTGTTTCATATGCGTTTAGTAATTCTGTTTTTTTTAAAAAGATATATTTAGTTGTTTTAAGACTTCATAATTTTTAATTTTTTTTCTACCCAATTCTTCCTGTTCTTCTATAAATCCACATTTCAAAGGCTTCAATTTTCTGTTCTGTTTTCTTGTCTAATTTCAATGTTTCTGCACCATATAGGAATGTTGAGAATATCATTTTGCTGTTATTAGTTTTAATCAGGGTGTTATGTTTTTACTTGTTATTGTATACTCCCCCTCCCCCTTCCCACCCTAGCGGATTCCTAAAAAGGACCGTGTCCAAGTTCTGTAATACTTGCAAGTTGATTTCCGCAAAGAAAAATCATAAAAGGTAAAATATGACTGCAAGAAACAGAAAATATGACTGCGAGAAACATAAATTATAACTGCAAGGATGAGTGTAAGTAACAGAATATATGACTGCAAAGGATGACTGTAAGGAAGAGAATATATGACTGCAAATGATGAGTGTAAGGAACATAATATATGACTGTAAGGATGAGTGTAAGTAACAGAATATATGACTGCAAGGATGAGTGTAAGGAACATAATATAGGACTGCAGGGATCTCTCTCTGCGATCAAGACTCAATCAGAGTAGGATTCCAGACTCTCTTATGAAGTCAGCTGTTTGTTTAAGTGATTCGATTGTCCCATATAGTTTTTTTCCCGGGGAGGTGGGTATGGACCACATTGCTCTTCTCAGGTCTGTGTACTGGGGGCAATCCTGTAGAACATGTTTTGTAGTCATATTGTCCAGTGTACAGTGGCATAGACTGGTTGTACCTATTTTGAATTTGGTGAACATGTGATTTCTCATTCTATTGTGGCCAGTGCGTAGGCGAAGCATGATGACTTTATCCCGCCTTGATAGTTGGTGGTATCCGTCACTCTCGTTATGCTTTGGGTGTTCTCGTTTAAATTTTTCATGATACTGACCTTTGAAGATGGATTTGGCTTCATCATAACTGAGCGGATGGTTCCCTTGTGGTAATCTCCCTCCCTCTTTAGCTAATTTGTCTGCGTGTTCGTTCCCGTGTATATTACAGTGTGATGGTATCCACTGAATGACTACTCTTTGGAAGTTATTGCATAGTTGGTCCAGGGTTGTTCTCAAGTCATCTAGTTCATTGTTCTTGGGGCTTTTTGGAGCTGTTAGTACTGACAGAGCATCAGTCAGAATCACCAATTTATTGTGCATGCTATTTTGTGTTGAGTAGCCTGTGTTGCAGCATCTCTGAAGGCCTCAGTTTCTGCTTTAAAGTTGTTTGAGAATTACCCAGTAGCTATTGACTTGGTGATCTCGTCCTGATTATTCAGCGTCAAGAACAGACCCCCCCCCCTTTCCATTTCTGGTGGCATTTGTAGCAGAGCCATCTGTTTATATGTGGGACCAAGAGTCATGTGGGTAGGTATCGTGTATGTGTTTTTCTGCTACGTGTTTTCTTTCTGTGTCTGATTGCGTGCCTTTTTTCATGATTCCTGTTATATCTTCCTTAAGTTCTGGTATTTTGTGTTTCCCATAAGGAGACATATCAGATGGACCCAAGGGTTTCGGTATTGTTTGGGAAAGTACTGGGTCTCTAATAGTTCATTTGAGACTGCAGCGAAATTGCTCCTCTTTAGTCGTACTATTCCGCTACCAGTTATTCTTTGGTGAATGGGGTAACTAAGGTGCCTTCTATATTTCTCCGCTTGTTGGAATACTTTAGTGACCCGTCTGTTATCTAAGGGTTGTAAACCTGTTACTGTTTCTAGAGTCTTGATAGGTGTAGATTTAATAGCACCAGTGATGATACGGGCAGCTTTGTTCTGTGTACTGTTAATTTTGCTAAGGTGTGATTTGGAAGCCATTGCCCAGGCTGTGACTCATACTTAAGGACTGGTCTGACTCTTCCTACCTATAGTCGCTTCAAGATATTGATGTCTGCTCCCCAGTCAGTTCCTGCCAATTTCTTCATACTGCAAAGATGTTTGTAGGAATCTAATATATGACTGCAAGGGTGACTGTAAGGAACATAATATATGACTGCAAGGATGAGTGTAAGGAACCTAATATATGACTGCAAGGATGAGTGTAAGTTACCTAATATAAGACTGCAAGGATGGGTGTAAGAAACCAAATATATGACTGCAAGGATGTATGAAAGGAACATAATATATGACTGCAAAGATGAGTGTAAGTCACATAATATATGACTGCAAGGATGAGTGTAAGGAACAGAATATATTATTGCAAGGATGGGTGTAAAGAACCTAATATATGACTGCAAAAATGAGTGTAAGTCACATAATATATGACTGTAAAGGATGAGTGTAAGGAACATAATATATGCCTACAAGGATGAGTGTAAGTAACATAATATATGACTGTAAAGGATGAGTGTAAGTAACATAATATATGACTGTAAAGGATGAGTGTAAGTAACATAATATATGACTGTAAAGGATGAGTGTAAGTAACATAATATATGACTGTAAAGGATGAGTGTAAGTAACAGAATATATGACTGTAAAGGATGAGTGTAAGGAACATAATATATGCCTACAAGGATGAGTGTAAGTAACATAATATATGACTGTAAAGGATGAGTGTAAGTGACATAATATATGACTGTAAAGGATGAGTGTAAGTAACATAATATATGACTGTAAAGGATGAGTGTAAGTAACATAATATATGACTGTAAAGGATGAGTGTAAGTAACATAATATATTACTGTAAAGGATGAGTGTAAGTAACAGAATATATGCCTACAAGGATGAGTGTAAGTAACAGAATATATGACTGTAAAGGATGAGTGTAAGTAACATAA